>CAMXCT020001735.1:207500-345000 GCA_947184155.2 Cladocopium goreaui | reverse complement strand
CCATGAACTACCTATAAACTATAAACGATGTTGACTTTCCATCTTTGCTGCGTGTGCTATTTGCAAACACTTCCACCAGAACTGGAAAAAAACATCCCCCCCCTGTGGACGGACCATGGTGGTCCAGCGCTTCGTGGCCAAATTACTGGTATTAGGACAGACACAAGATATACAAAGTATGGTGTTGTGCTGTGTAATAGTTTTATATTGTGAAACATTTTGCAGCGTTGTTTCTGGTGTATATATATATATACAAATATATATATATATTCATGGTAAACCACCGGCAAGAGGTACGAGATGGTATGAGTATGACCTTGAAAAGGATAATGCGGCATGAAAGATAAGATCTTGACAGGAACATCAATGAATATCCAATGTCCACGTGATTGTTGGTCGCATTCTTGCTACATCCTTGCCCCCTGCTAGCTGCTAGCTGTACCTCAATCAGCTAGATGTGGGTCATGTGTGCTCTCCATTGTTGTTTCAATAGACTGTAAATATGTTGGATTCATGTTATAATTTAGAAGTAAGTAAATTGTAAATCTGATACAAACTGAGGCCCTCTGGTTATAAGTTGGTTTATACCTAGTTATATTCCCTAAAAGCCCTAGATCCTAGATAACCAACCTTATATCCGGTTCTAAACTGAAACTGATCGCCATTTTACAACGCGCCTCGTGCACGCCTTGGGCGTGACGCCTTGGAATTGGCCTGGCGATCCTATCTTATGACACTGGCTGGTGAATATTTATCTCAATTATGGGTAGCACAACCTCATGTAGTCAATCGGGAGGTGTATTGTTCATGACACACTTAGTGATCAATTTGAGGATATGGGGATAGTTGAAGATAGACAATGGGAATATAGAGAAGTGGTCCTATTTAGGTATTGGCCAATAAACCATTGCATTTTTCATGGCACATTTGGGAATAAAATTGAGGATACGATGGGAATATAATTGAGATACCACTCTTGGGGACGGTTTATAGCATCCATAAATTGGTGATATTGGGGATTGTTTCCTAGTGGGTTTACCATATTAGTGGGCATACAATCGGGATAGATAATTTAATGAGAAGATATTTGAGGATATACTGGCCGTATCATAGGAATATGATTGGATCCAAGGGGAATAGAACGTGAATATAAAACGCAATCCATTTCTCAATGTCAAACAATTAGCATGTGTAAATCATATTTGGAAGACTGGAATATATGGCAAATACATTGAAATATAATGGCATATAACTAGCACTGTGTGATATCGGACAATGGAATAGTATAGGTATAGGCGTATCCGACACACAAGAATGGTTCTGCTGTTTTGTGATAGTTGCCCGAATCCTAGCCATCATTCCAGAGATGTTGCAGTGAGGTTGTTATACGTTACTCAGAACATTATAGGAATATTACAGGGTTTACGGAGGATACAGCGGGAAATGTAGGACCACCATGGGTATATATATATATATCCTATCTGCAAATAAACATATATATGTTAAAAAAACATGAATACAAACTATATACAATTGTGTAGGTATTAGTATTTATATTTAAACATATACGAACATATACGATATGTATAAATGCACATATGTATGTGTCTATATAAATAAAAAGCTTTATATATATAGTTATCTATATAAATTACATGTTATTTTTGTTGAATATATGTAAAATAAAAGTATTTTATATGAAAATAATGATATGTATAAATATAATATGTGTTTTTTTGATATATAATTATAAATATATATAAATATGTATATTTATATATATATATACCATTTATGTATATATATAACATGTGTAGCTATGTATATGTATATATATATATATATAAATGAATTGCATATTCTTTTCCTCACCGTTTAAAACACAACAATATACATTTTCGGGGATGTGGAAACAATAAATTACCTTATAAGACAGCTAAAATGAACATGAAAATCCAAAATGACCCAGAATGAATAGTAACGGATAAATAATAATGGCGTTGCTTGCTTGCAAAGGGAGTGTCAAAAAAAACACCATCCAAGGCTGCAAGGTTTGACAAAAATAAGAATCTAAAAATGCAAGACCTTTTGCCCAAACAAAAAATTGAACTGGAGATACTTCAGGAAATAAACTTGAGAATCCTTTGGTAAAACTGCACGTGCTTTTCAAAACTTGGTATAAGCTGCATCATTTCCCAAAAAACATGTTCCTGCGTTTTCCTTAAGATTTGTCAAGCATCTAAAAAAAATAGTACGTGAATTTGCACGACCTTGGCAAACAGAGGTTCAAGAGTAATTCTCACATATAAAGGATACATAGTTTGATGTCAGAAGACAATAATATATATATATATATATATCACAAGTAAAACCGAATTGGAAACTCACCCAACAACAGCAACGCATCAAAGTTGGGCGGCGACATTCAAAAAACAAAATCGCAGTCTTGGCTGCTCAGAGGAGATGTGACAATCCCCCCCTCGGCCGGACATGCAGCTCTTGCTGCAGTCGGCCGAGGAAGTGCAGCAAATCACCTCCCTCGGCGACATAAGCCGTCTTAGTCAAGTTCTACCACAAGACACATGCGCACATACAAGCACGGGCGCCAGATATAGCTTCCTAAAACAAAAGCGACAGCCAAAACCAAAATAGCCGCCAACACAAGCAAACCTCCAGCAGCACTGTATCAATCCACCACACAGGATGGCCAAGGGTCACGTGGTAGGGCATGCCCTCCCACTTTGTGCCCTGGCGCCAATCTATGGGTGTCACCACCGGCACACGAGCCCTCGTAGCGCCCGAAGTTTTATTGGCCGCTCCAAAGGGTGGCTTTCAATGTAAGCCACCAACTCCTTTGGCTGGTGGCGCGCGGCATCCTGAACCAAGAAAAAAAAGAAGAAGAATGCGTTTTCACCGGGAAAAGATGCTCGAGTCCCCCCTGTTAGGGGCCGCAGCGGCCGCTACTAGCTCCAAGGAGCCCCCCCAGTGCCTCGCTGACAGCGACGGCACGGGGGCAACGCAGGTTCTCGTCGTAGACCACTACGACCTGCGTGTCGAAAGAGTTCAAGGCTTTCGCCAGGAACTCCTTCGACAGGCCTCGGAAATGTTGTTGCTCCGGTCAGTGAATGTATATACACATGTAAATAAACATATATATATATATAGATGCAAAAAACAAAATCGCAGTCTTGGCTGCTCAGAGGGAGATGTGACAATCCCCCCCTCGGCCGGACATGCAGCTCTTGCTGCAGTCGGCCGAGGAAGTGCAGCAAATCACCTCCCTCGGCGACATAAGCCGTCTTAGTCAAGTTCTACCACAAGACACATGCGCACATACAAGCACGGGCGCCAGATATAGCTTCCTAAAAAAAAGCGACAGCCAAAACCAAAATAGCCGCCAACACAAGCAAACCTCCAGCAGCACTGTATCAATCCACCACACAGGATGGCCAAGGGTCACGTGGTAGGGCATGCCCTCCCACAGTTAAGGCCTTTTACAGTTATAAGTTAGGTTATAAGTAGGTTATAAGCGCATAGTGAGTTATAACTGTAGTTAGCCTACTTAACGCAGTTATGCAACTGTTCTGTAACTGCTGTAGTTGGACTTATAAGTCCGGTTAAAGCAGTTATAGCAATTACAAAAACAGTTAATAACAGTTATGATAAGGAGGAAAAAGCAGTTATAACAGTTACAAACAACATCTTCATTGGTGACATGACGTGGCTTGTTTCGTGTGCGTGTTTTTTCTTACGCAGTGTTTTTTGATTGTTTTCATGGATTTTGACATGTTGTTGGCTGCGCGCCATGGATTTGTTCTACCATGCTTTTGTTGTTGCATGGATTGTCCACAGTCGCTTGGTTTGGGTCATGGATTGCGTAGCGTGGATTTTTGGGCTGATTTCTTGCTTGGTGTATGTTATGGATTGTTTATCCTGGTTTCTTGGCTGCCATGTTGTTGCATGCATTGTGATATGTTTCTTGATGTGCGTCATGGATTGTGATTTGTTGCTTGGTGTACGTCATGGACTGTTTATCATGGTTTCTTGGCTGCCAGGTTGTTACATGGATTGTGATTTGTCGCTTGGTGTGTGTGTGTGTCATGGATTGCGTATCATGTTTTCTCGGTCGCTGTGTTACGTGTTGTTGCATTGATCTGATTTGTTGCTTGGTGTAGGTCGTGGATTGGTTTTCATGTTTTCTTGCTGTGTTGCTGCATGGATTGTGATGTTGTTTGATTGATTTGTGTCGTGGATTGTTCATCATGGTCACCCTGAGTCGCATGGATTGTGAAGTGATGTCATGGATTGTGCATCTTTCTTGTTTTGCATATGGATTGCGTTTGGCACTTCAGGTGTTGCGTTTGTTGTAGGGATTGCGAACGGTTTGCTTGATGTTTGGCATGGGTTGTGTACCAGGTATACCACGATTTTTTGGGTGTGTTGTTGCATGGATTGTGGTTTGATAGTTTGATGTAAGTCATGGATTGTGTATCACGGTTTGTCGGAAGCATTTTGATGGATTGTTTTTTCTTGATCTGTGATGTGGGTAGCAAGGAGTTTGTCGCGGTTTTTGCAAACAATGAATCGCAATTTGACGTTAATGTTATGTTTATTGCTTAGTGTGTCGTGTTGATTGTGACTTACTGTTGTTTGTCCTGCATGGATTTTGTTTTGTTTCCTGAAGTGTTTCATGGCTTTTGTTGTTTTTGCTGGCGCTTGGCATGGCATGTTGTTTACTATACAGGATGGAAAAATAAAAGGATGGAACAATAATACATGTTCATCTTCATCAATATAAAAGGATGGAAAATAATAAATTAAAAATACATTTTACTTTCATGAAGGTTAACTATTTACATGAAACAAAACAAAATATAGTTGAATTAAACAGAAACACAATAATTGAACGTATTTTTGGACATTAGCAAGGTTTAGGTAATACTGAAAGACAATTAGCTAGGTTTAGTTCAGGCTGAAAGATAAAGATGTTCAGTGTTTTTATGAACTTAACTAGGTTTAGTTCAAATTGGGAGAAATATAAATTCAGAAACATTTTGAACTAAACTAGGTTTCGTTAAGACTGGAAGACAGACAAGTTCAGAAAATTTCTGAACTTAACTAGGTTTAGTTCAAGCTGGGAGAGAGATAAGTTCAGAAAAATTCTGAACTTAACTAGGTTTAGTTCAGACTGGAAGAGATATAAGTTCAGAAAAAATCTGAACTTAACTAGGTTTAGTTCAGGCTGGGAGGGAGATAAGTTCAGAAAATTTCTGAACTTAACTAGGTTTAGTTCAGGCTGGAAGGGAGATAAGCTCAGAAAATTTCTGAAATTAACATATTTTAAATTAAAATTTAAATATGCTAAGTTCAGAAAATTTCTGAACTTAACTAGGTTTAGTTCAGGCTGGAAGACAGACAAGTTCAGAAAATTTCTGAACTTAACTAGGTTTAGTTCAGGCTGGGGTAGAGATAAGTTCAGAAAATTTCTGAACTTAACTAGGTTTAGTTCAGACCGGAAGAGATATAAGTTCAGAAAATTTCTGAACTTAACTAGGTTTAGTTCAGGCTGGAAGACAGACAAGTTCAGAAAATTTCTGAACTTAACTAGGTTTAGTTCAGGCTGGGAGAGAGATAAGTTCAGAAAATTTCTGAACTTAACTAGGTTTAGTTCAGACTGGAAGAGATATAAGTTCAGAAAATTTCTGAACTTAACTAGGTTTAGTTCAGGCTGGGAGAGAGATAAATTCAGAAAAATTCTGAACTTAACTAGGTTTAGTTCAGACTGGAAGAGATATAAGTTCAGAAAAAATCTGAACTTAACTGGGTTTAGTTCAGGCTGGGAGGGAGATAAGTTCAGAAAATTTCTGAACTTAACTAGGTTTAGTTCAGGCTGGAAGAGAGATAAGTTCAGAAAAATTCTGAACTTAACATATTTTAAATTAAATTATAAATATGCTAAGTTCAGAAAATTTCTGAACTTAACGAGGTTTAGTTCAGGCTGGAAGACAGACAAGTTCAGAAAATTTCTGAACTTAACTAGGTTTAGTTCAGGCTGGGAGAGAGATAAGTTCAGAAAATTTCTGAACTTAACTAGGTTTAGTTCAGACTGGAAGAGATATAAGTTCAGAAAATTTCTGAACTTAACTAGGTTTAGTTCAGGCTGGGAGAGAGATAAGTTCAGAAAATTTCTGAACTTAACTAGGTTTAGTTCAGTCTGGAAGAGAGATAAGTTCAGAAAAATTCTGAACTTAACATATCTTAAATTAAATTATAAATATGCTAAGTTCAGAAAATTTCTGAACTTAACTAGGTTTAGTTCAGACTACTAGGCAGATAAGTTCAGAAGATTTCCAAAAACTTAGCTAAGTTTAGTTTAGACTGTGGGCGACATAAATTCAGAAAATTTTTGAACTTCACTAGGTTTAGTTCAGATTAAGATAGAAATAAATTCAAAAAAATAAAGTTTAATTCAAATTAGTATCAGTATAAGTTCAAATTGTTTTCTTCACTTAACTGGGTTTAGTTAGGCTAGAATATAGATAAATTCAGAAAAACAATTTCTGAACCTATATATGTTGAAGATAAATATTTTTTTGAACCAACTGCAAAATACTTTTTTTTAATCTTATAAAGATAAATATATACAAATTATTCTGACTAAATATTTTCTGAAACTATGATTCTTTAACTCATTTAATTAAATTTAATTGAACAATATTTCTATGTTGTAACTTTTCGAATCTGATATATTAATCAAATTAAGTTGTATGTTTATTTTTTTGTATTTTATATTTTCTTGAAAACACAATAAATTTGGAAAATAAAATAAACCTACACTGAATATAAACATTTTTTTTAATATAATTGTTTTTAATAATCAATTTGATATTTTTTTAAAGTCAGTACTAACATGTCATGTTACAAATAAAGGTTGGAAACAACACAATCAATAGTTGCACCTATTGATTGTTTATATTATTCTGTATGCATTTAACAAAATGCTGTGTTGTTTTCAATGCATATGTTCCAAATGAGTTGTTACAACGTAAGAAAACACATTTGTTTATTCAGATACAAATCGATGTGAAATACATGTGCACCCATGCCATTGCAAGATACATTACAAGATTTGTTTAGCGACAGCCGTCATCGCGATTTGCTCTGCTGCATCCAGCCACTTTGGCAGCTTGTGTTGGTGCAACGTGGTTTCATTTGGAAAGCAATGGCTCGTACCTTTGCTTGCGTTGAAAAATGCCTGCGTCTAATGAGGCTGGCTGCTGCGTGCTACAAGTTGAAGCTAGTTCAGGTATAAAAGTATTTCAGCATATGGCAAAACAATCTCTTTGCCTGGAACTGACTTAAGAGGAAGGGTCTTGTGCTGCAGCTCGTGATATGTGCATGTCATGGATTGTGCTCGCGACAGCCGTGGTTATCATGGATTGCAACATAATGTGTGTGGATGCACTAGTTGCAGGAAGACTGCAGGAAAACATATAGAATCAATTTCTCCAGCTTCATGATTGCACTTGTCATGATTCATGTTTGGTTACTGAAGTTTCCTTTCCACAGCTCAAATGATACCGCGAAAGTGGTTATCTACATGCTTTCTTCCCAGCATTTCCTCATTTCCGAACAGTTATAACAGTTACAAAATGAGACAAAAAACAATTATAACAGTTACAAAAACAGTTAATCCAGGTATAAGTAAGACTTATAACTGGTCAGATCACGACTTATAACTGTTAAAATAACTGTTATAAGTAGCTTATAACTGTTACTTATAACTGTAAGTAGCAGTTCAGTTATAACTGTAAAAGGCCTTAACTGCACTTTGTGCCCTGGCGCCAATCTATGGGTGTCACCACCGGCACGCGAGCCTCGAAGCGCCCGAAGTGTAATTGGCCGCTCCAAAGGGTGGCTTTCAATGGAAGCTACCAACTCCTTTGGCTGGTGGCGCGCGGCATCCTGAACCAAGAAAAAAAAAAGAAGAATGCGTTTCCACCGGGAAAAGATGCTCGAGTCCCCCCTGTTAGGGGCCGCAGCGGCCGCTACTAGCTCCAAGGAGCCCCCCCAGTGCCTCGCTGACAGCGACGGCACGGGGGCAACGCAGGTTCTCGTCGTAGACCACTACGACCTGCGTGTCGAAAGAGTTCAAGGCTTTCGCCAGGAACTCCTTCGACAGGCCTCGGAAATGATGTTGCTCCAGTCAGTGAATGTATATACACATGCAAATAAACATATATGTTTATATATATATATATAGATGTAGATGCAAAAAAACTGGGTGCACTAAAGCAAGGCTACGTTTGGCTACATCCTCATCCTCCTCATCCTCATCATCCTCATCATCATCATCATCATTGTCATCATGCTGTTGTTGCATGTCATTGTCGTCCGTGTCGGTCACAAAGTATTGACTGCGAATTGAAAATATCCAAATCCAGGCTCCCCAGGGCCAGGAACTGTTCAGCTCCATCACCGGGTTGCGCAACTTGAGGAGGCCCATGATTCAGTGCCCAGTGAGTGACTGCACCTTGTTCCAATGGCTTCATTGTCAGGGTTTCTCATTCTTCAGCCAGCCCGTGTATTTTGCCAGTTCTCTAGCTGCAGCTTTGGCCCGAACGAGGAAAGTGACACTGATGGGAAGATGGTGGCCGGCATTGCATAATCTATGCAATGCCGTCCATCACGTTTGGCATTAGAAAGAACCATGGGAAAGATGTGACTCGCAGTGAAAGGTCTCCTACGCGAGGACCCACTTTCGATGGGCAAGTTTCAACCTCATACCTCCGCCACCAGTGCTTGGAGTGAGAACAGTGGGTGAGTCCGCATGCTTCCTGTCTATATATAATATATATATATAAAGAGAATATATGGGAAGGTGTTTTTTATTCCTTTAAGATTGTTTCCATTTAGGAGTTCTTGCGCCTCTCCCTTGCGCGCTCTTGCGCGGCTTGCGTTTTAGTCACTTTTCAGGTTTTGGAGGGTTTTTTTGTGAGCATGACTTCACAAAAATACAGGCATAAAAAAAATCGACCTGGAGTCAGTTCGCCATGAACAGAATGTGGAGTCTGAGATGTTGAGCGGGAAGGTGTTTCGAAGTGGTCCAGTAAGGGAACCAAATCATACAATCTACACATTTCTCCCGCAATTCCAAAGCAATGACGCTGCACCCGAAGAGGCATAAAGTCTGAGATGGTGAGCAGTTAACGGCAGTTTCAGACCGGTTTCAGACCCTTTGGGGGCGCTCACGATGCTTTGCCGTGTTTCCGGACAAGAGGATGAGCTTAAAGACGACCATTGCCCTTCGAAATCGCCCTGCAATGAAACCAAAACATGCAAAATCAACACATCTTTCTTGCAACTAAAAAGCAAAATAAAGCAATGACTTGCTTATATTTAGCTGTATTTTTGTATTTTTTATTTTTTTTGGGCCTGAGATATTTTTTTGTATTTGTTTGTTTGGCTAAGCTATTTGAGAGTCTCGTTTGCTTCAACAATGGCTGATTTGGAATACCCTTTGCAACCCTAACTTGTGACATCTAAGACATGTAGGGAACATGTTGTTTGTTTCCTTGGTCCTTTCCTTTGCAAATTTCAGACATATTCGTACACTTTTTTCCACTTTCCATTGGCTCTTTCAATTTTTCTCGTCGAGGCAGCTGAAGAGGTATTTGAAATTATTGCTGGTTTATTTTTATTTTTCGTTTGCAATTTGGGTCACTAGCTGTCAAACACAAGAGCAGCATTGCTGCTTTTGCAATGGCAGATGGCTTCGATCCAAGTGGCATGTCTTGGGCTTGAAATGGGGCTCACAGTTCCGTATTTTGTGTCGTCACCCAGAGCTGGAAACTTGGTTGCGCACGCCATAGGGTGTTGACTGCAGGGTTCTAGCCAAAGCGGATTGACAAGCGTCTGAGCAAACAATGAAATCACAAAGCCATACAAAGCCCATTCACATGCAAAAAAAACCTTCCAAAAGCATGAAAGGACAAAGGCGGGCTCTGGAGCTTCAGGAGGGCGGTGGCTGTTCGGCTGCTTCGGCTCAGCATGTCCACGCAGCGAGGGGCTGTTTCGGCCCTTCAGGCTCGGCTCCTGCTTGCGAAGTGTTTTCAAATTTTGACCTCAAGTGAGGCTGCTTCGGCATTAGCGGTAGCTGTTTCAGCCAAGCCCTTGCAGCATCAGGCAAGCTGCTTCCGGCTGTCAAAGCTGCTTTGGCTTGTTTTGACGCTGTTCCGACTTCTCACTTTGAAGCTGCGTTACATACTTAGTCATTTTTTGTACATAGCAGGTCGCGATGGACTTTTCGCAAAAATCGGAATTGGCTGGGGTGGGTTGAAGCGTCAGGGTAAAGACTTTGGGTTTCTGGTCGAATCTACCAATGGGTTGAATCTAAGAGACGATTACCCACAAATATTGGGAGATTCAACGAAAGCTTTGATTTGGAGACAGTCTTGGCTACTTAATATGTGTTTTTTTGTCCTCTCCTTAGGAGCATCAAAAAAAATCAACGGACCTCGAATCAACGGGTGGGAATGTCCTCTCCTTAGGAGCTTCGGGGTTGTCCTTGAACCTCCTAAGGGGAGGACGACAAGGGGACGAAACTGGAATACTCTTAAGTATGAGTTTTTCAAAGGCCTTTGTCCCATTGTTGTCCTCTCCTTAGGAGCCTCGGGGACGTCCTTGAACTTCCTAAGGACAGGACGAATTGTCCTCTCCTTAAGGAGCATGCCTGAGATCCGCTTCGCTTCAGGAGCCTCGGCTCAAGCACTTCACGGAAGCTTGTGGCTGAAAACTGTCCACACCATCTCTACGCCAAAGAGGCGGCAACTGTCTCGGCTACTGTAGCTGTATTCGGCCACTTAGCTGCTTCGGCTTTTGGTGGCTGCTTTGGCCACAAGTATGCCACCGCGGCATCGACCAATGTCAGATCAGCTGGAAAGGGCCGGATCTTAGCCACATAGACTGCGGCGGGGTGCTGTCTTCAGAGTCGGATGTGAGATGCAAAAAAATGACAAGTGGAAAAGTGATGAAAAGTGGATAAACATGCGTTGCGGCAGCTGCAGACACCCTGTAGACTCAGTTCAGCAAACAGCAGTTGATTTATAACAAGTGCAACGAAGATTAAAACAAGCTCACACATTTCAATTTCAAGGCGTTTCCTTCTGCGGCTGTTTCAGCCCAAGAAAGCTGACTCAGAATCAGCCAGCTGTGCACTCTGTAGTGCTAAGGACCCTTTCAATCAAGCAAGCTGAAAGAGATCTGCGCTTAGACCAAATACGGATAGTTGGAACTTTGGGGCTCGAAAAGCAGTTTCAGAAGCACCGCAAGTTGAAATGCAGCAAGTGGGGATCTCGTGGGCCGCCCATGTTGCATATTAAGAAAGAGGGGCCAAAGATGACTTTCCAAAGCTGAAGTCGGCTTGGTATTCCAACCGTGGCTGTTTCAGCCAAGGTCTGTGTCGGATTTGTTGGATGGTGGCTGGTTCGGCCATCAACAGGTCTGTTTCAGTTTTTAATCCAATTGCTTCAATCAAAACGCAAAAAGATATTTGCAAAACTCGTCTGCTACCGGGGGAAAAAGCGTGGCCACGGCTCTTGAGATATTTTTCTCAAAGTTGGTGTTGAGCACTGTGTCGCATATCTTTGTCGCGACTAAATTGCAGTCTTAAGTTTGCGTTGGTCTTTTACATTCTACTTCAAGGTTGTTTATTGTGAAGCCCCTCTTGTTATGTTGCGGCAAAGTTCAAGGAAGAAAGACGTGAAAGATATTTGTTATTCTCGTTTGTACCTCTTCCTTTTTGTTGGATTTCTCGTTGACGGCCCAAAAAAAAAATACAAAAATACAGCTAAATATAAGTAAGATGATGCTGTAACCGAAGGAGCATAGTCTGAGATGGTGAGCCGGAAGGTGTTTCAGGGTGGTTTCAGACAGGTTTCATACCCTTTTGGGGGCGCTCACGGGCTGTGGCCTCTTTCCGGAAAAGAGGCTGAACTTAAACATGGCCGTTTTGGAAATCGAAAGCCCCAAGGTGAATTAAGAGAACGTAAGCTAATTCCCTGTAAGGAAAGTATGAGAAAATAAGGGCGTCGACTGCTCTCTTCAGCTCTCTTCAAATATCTGTTTGAGTACTGGAGTCCCAAAACGGCCACTTTGGGCAATGTGTCTGAGATGGTGAGTATAGGAAAGTGTTTTCAGACCAGTTTCAGACCAGTTTCAGATCTCTTTTGGGCCTGTCACTAGGCTATCTCAGCATCAGTAGTAGTAGTAGTAGTAGTAGTAGTAGTAGTAGTTAGTAGTAGGTAGTAGTAGGTAGTAGTAGTAGTAGTAGTAGTAGTAGTAGTAGCAGTAGTAGGTAGTAGTAGGTAGTAGTAGGTAGTAGTAGGTAGTAGTAGGTAGTAGTAGGTAGTAGTAGGTAGTAGTAGGTAGTAGTAGGTCGTAGTAGGTCGTAGTAGGTCGTAGTAGGTCGTAGTAGGTCGTAGTAGGTAGTAGTAGGTAGTAGTAGGTAGTAGTAGGTCGTAGTAGGTAGTAGTAGGTAGTAGTAGGTAGTAGTAGGTAGTAGTAGGTAGTAGTAGGTAGTAGTAGTAGGTAGTAGTAGGTAGTAGTAGGTAGTAGTAGGTAGTAGTAGGTAGTAGTAGGTAGTAGTAGGTAGTAGTAGGTAGTAGTAGGTAGTAGGTAGTAGGAGTAGTAGTAGTAGTACTAGTAGTAGTAGTAGTAGTACTAGTAGTAGTAGTAGTAGTAGCAGTAGTAGTAGTAGTACTAGTAGTAGTAGTACTAGTAGTAGTAGTAGTAGTAGTAGCAGTAGCAGCAGCAGCAGTAGTAGTAGTAGTAGTCAGCGTCGTAGTAGTAGTAGTAGTAGTATAGTCGTCGTCGTCGTCGTCGTAGTAGTAGTCGTATTCGTAGTAGCAGTAGCAGTAGCAGTAGCAGTAGCAGTAGCAGTAGCAGTCGCAGTAGCAGTAGCAGTAGTAGTCGTCGTCGTAGTCGTAGTCGTAGTCGGAGTCGTAGTCGGAGTCGTAGTCGTAGTCGTAGTAGTAGTCGTCGTCGTCGTAGTAGTCGTAGTAGTAGTCGTAGTAGTCGTAGTAGTCGCAGTAGTCGTCGTAGTCGTCGTAGTAGTAGAGTATAGTAGTAGTAGTAGTAGCAGTAGTAGCAGTAGTAGCAGTAGTAGCAGTAGTAGTAGTAGAAGTAGTATTAGTAGTAGTAGCAGTAGTAGTAGTAGCAGCAGTAGTAGTAGTAGGAATAGTAGTAGTAGTAGTAGTAGAAGTAGTAGTAGCAGCAGTAGTAGTAGTAGGAATAGTAGGAATAGTAGTAGTATGTAGTAGTAGTAATAGTAGTAGTAGAGGTTGTGGTAGTGGTAGTGGTAGTGGTAGTGGTGGTGGTGGTAGTAGTGGTGGTGCTAGTGGTAGTAGTAGTAGTGGTAGTAGTAGTAGTAGTAGCAGTAGTAGCAGTAGTAGTAGTAGTAGAAGTAGTATTAGTAGTAGTAGTAGTTGTTGTAGTAGTAGTAGTAGTAGTACTAGTCGTATTAGTAGTAGTAGTCGTATTAGTAGTAGTAGTAGTAGTAGTAGTAGAAGTAGTATTAGTAGTAGTAGTAGTAGTAGTAATAGTAGTAGTAGTAGTAGTAGTAGAAGTAGTAGTAGCAGCAGTAGTAGTAGTAGGAATAGTAGGAATAGTAGTAGTATGTAGTATGTAGTAGTAGTAATAGTAGTAGTAGAGGTGGTGGTAGTGGTAGTGGTAGTGGTAGTGGTAGTGGTGGTGGTGGTGGTAGTGGTGGTGCTAGTGGTAGTAGTAGTAGTGGTAGTAGTAGTAGTAGTAGTGGTAGGAGTAGGAGTAGGAGTAGGAGTAGTAGTAGTGGTTGGAGGAGCTGGTGGAAGAGGAGCTGGAAGTGCCATGACAACATACTTGCACTATTTAACGGGGGTATCGCTCTTCAAGGCTCCCTATCGCTCCCCACAGGAAATCATTCATTTTTGAAAGTGATGGCGGCCGAATACTACATCTCTACATACCATCTTTTGACCCTTGCTCATTTTATCCCATCTCATTGTACTACTTGGTTGATAGCTTTCCCAATGTCATTACTAAATCAAGCAAGGTATTTCCACCTCAAAGCCATTATAGCCATAGGGCAAATCCATTGATCACTATTAATCACAACTAACAATTAAAAATGACCCTGCATATTCATTAATAATAATTATATCATCATTCATAACCATGATTATCATCCATAAATATTGTCTCATGTTTCATCATCCAATGGGTAACCATCTAAAAGATTCGAACAGTTAATCCGCCGGCCTGGCGTGTTTTGTGGATGTTCTTGTTACAAACCTTGTGATAGCTTTAGCTTCACCTATACTCCTTCAACATTTATTTTGTTTTCGCTGCCAACCCCCCCTCCACAAATAGTCTGTATGCTCTCGTCTCGTATAGCCTCGTCTAGTCTAGTCTGTCCAGCAAACTAGCTTTGACCATATTTATGTCATCATCGTCTAGGTCGTCATCATCCTCATAACATCCTCATCATCAACATCCTCATCATCCTCTTCTGTTCTCTTCCTTCCTCCTCCTTCATCATCCTATCTCTGCTTGTCTTTCGTTGCTCCAGCTCGCCCCTCAGATGCGGCATCTTCCAAGTTTTATCCACGGTTTACTACCCGTTCCAGCAGGCAGAAGTCCGTTCTAGCCGTTCTAAGTTCTAACCTGCCGCTTTTGTGCCCAAGCACCGGTAGCTCCTGCTCTTCCTCTGCACTCACCGCCTTCTCCGCATGCACTCTCACAGCCACGCCGCTTGGATCTACCAATTATTAATACAGTGTCATCTCGTAAAGTCTCTTTACATCTTCATCGTCCAGGGCGTCGTCCTCATCATCTTCATAGCTCTTACACCAACACTCTTTTGCACGATCCACTTTTTGCGGAAACCGACTTTTTGCACCAACCAGCTTTTCCAGAAACCAACTATTTCACAAACTCACTTTTACACACATCGCCTTTTACACTAACCCGCGCTTACACCAACCAGCCTTTACACAAACCAGCTTCTACCCTACCTGGTTTTTGCCCGAATCACCTTTTGCACCAACCAACTCTTACAGCAACCAACTTTTACACCAACCAGCTCTTGTCTTGACCAGCTTCAGCCAAAAACAGCCTGGTGGCCGGAGGAATGCCGAAGGCTATTGAACACTCACCAACCATTATTGACGACCATTGACCACTGAATACCACTAATTAACCACTGATTAACCATTGATTAACCACTATACACCATTATTAACCACTGGTTAATCATTAATTATTCACCATTATTCACCATTATTCACCAATATTCACCATTAATTAACTATTGATTAACCACTAATTAACTAATCACTTTGAGCCGGACCAGGGATTGCCATCAGGGCCAGCCCCCGGATCCGAGCCTTGAGCCAGAACCTGGCGATGATTTGCGCATGAAGCTTGGATGCAATGTGTATATATATATATATATCGGCAAATGCCTGGGTTTTGCCCGGACCCGCAATGACGACGGGCGACGCATCATCATCATCATCATCATCATCAACATCAACATCATGTTCATCAACATAATCAACATCATCATCATCATCATCAACAACATCAACATCATCAAACCCTTATTGACGATCTTCAATGAATGTAGAAGTTTAACGGGGGTGGGAGAATTAAACCCTTATTGGAGATCTTCAATGAATGTAGAAGTTTAACGGGGGTGGGAGAATTAAACCCTTATTGGAGATTTTCAATGAATGTAGAAGTTTAACGGGGGTGGGAGAATTAAACCCTTATCGAAGATCTTCAATGAATGTAGAAGTTTAACGGGGGTGGGAGGATTAAACCCTTATTGAAGATCTTCAATGAATGTAGAAGTTTAAAAGGGGTGGGAGAATTAAACCCTTATTGAAGATCTTCAATGAATGTAGAAGTTTAACCGGGGTGGGGGTTTAATATTCCCTAATATCTTTGTTGATCTTCCCAATTGAATGTAAAGTTTAACGGGGGTGGGAGTTTAATATTCCCTAATACCGTTTTTGTTTTTCCCATAGGGATTTTGGGTGTTTTGCCATGTTTTTTTTTTTAATATAGTCCCTAGTACCTTTGTTGTTTTCCCCATAGGAATTTAAGGTTTAATGGGGGTGGGAGTTTAATATTCCCTAATATCTTTGTTGATCTTCCTAATTGAATGTTAAGTTTCACGATTTGAGAGTTTAAAATTTCCTAGTACCTTTGTTGTTTTTCCCATAGGAATTTCAAATGTTATGCTGTTTTTGTTTTTCCCATAGGAATTTCGGGTGTTTTGACCTTGTTTGTTTAATAGTCCCTAGTACCTTTGTTATTTTCCCCATAGGAATTACGGTAATTTGCAACATCATTTGTTTGTGAATGGGAAACCTCTACGCGGCAACGCCTGGGCAAAACCCAGGCCTTGCGCGTATATATATATATATATAGATAGATAGATAGATTAGATAGATAGATAGATAGATAGATAGATAGATAGATAGATAGATAGATAGAAAGATAGATAGATAGATAGATAAAGATAAGATAGATAAGATAGATAAGATAGATAAGATAGATAAAGATAAGATAAGATAAGATTAGATTAGATTAGATTTAGATAGATAGATAGAATATACATGTATATAGTCATATAATATAAATATAAGATATATATATTACGAGATGTATATGTTTTTCGTGCATAGTTATAAATGATATAAAACCATCTGAGCTACCCAAGGAAGGTTTGCACAGGTCTTTCTGGGATCTTGGTGAAGGCGTTTCTCAAATTTTGATCTCCCCAATCTTTTTCCGATTCCAATCGACGAGTCAGAACCGGACGCTTCAATGCATCGAAGTCACCCTGAAGAGTCTGGAAAGTAACGAATCTGAATAGCCTACCATGGCTTTTCAAACTCCTTCAGAATCTCTCGATGAATAATGAATGATGGTGGTTAACATCAGGGAATCCATTTGAACTTTGCGGTGCCTTAAAGGCAGCAGTGGCAGTGCTGCTTTCAAAAGGCCTCGTGCGGCGAGGCCTCGAGGCCGCCGCGAGGCAGCTCAGAAAATATGGAAAACTGAACACTTAATTTCCATGGACAAATCACTATATGTGTACTATATTATGAATCAAGTTATGAAACTATAATCAATGGAAAAACAAAGAGTCAAACTCTAATTTTTCAACAAACCATCCAAGTTTAGGGGTCAGCCCAACTGGATTGAGGCGGGTAACCCCAAAACCCGTAGGTAGTCTTCATAGTTTCTTCATTTTCCGTATTAAACTACCAATTTTGGAGATATACCGGATATACCAAATTTTTACACATCCATATCCAGATCATTGAAGCCAAAATACTTCAATTTTGACCAAGACCCAATTGGCAAAATTATATGTTCTGCTTCCTAAGGCCCAATGTTCGCAGGGTAGAACTTCATGTTTGATCTGGGAAACTTCAATCTACATAAAAACTCCATGTACCTGGTCATGTACCTAGTGATTTTGTTTGTTTTGCTTTCTCTTTACAGTAGCTCCCTCACATATGGGCTTGTCTGAAAACTGGGCACCCCAAAAAAAACAATGCTTTCCCTCTGTCAATTTAACATAGCTATGGAAAATTGCCATTTATAGAGCATTTACCTCTTCAACAACGATCATTTTTCCCAACGCTGGTAATCCACGGTCATCCTGATGTTTCAATGATTTGTGCATGGATAAATGCAACTCAAAAACCACTCCACATATATAGATGTTCCCCAGTTGTGGCCCCAAAAATCATCCAAGTCACCAAGTTTTAGTATTGAAACCTTTGGTGAATTGGCGATCCCCCATTTTAAGAAAGCCCCAAATCACCATAGATTCCATTAAATCACCATTAAGTCTTGGGGGTACCCACGGAGTGGTCCAGTTTTCACTGGTTTGATGTCCCCCCAGCCCTGACATGAACGCTGTTTCACCTGATGCCGTCAGCGGCGGAGCCAAACAGCGACTTGATGCTGGGCTGCGAAAAGGGGCACCTTGGAGTGACGGCGGCTATGGAGGATCCTCCCACCGAGTTAGAAACTCCGAAACATGTCGAAACATGCGGGAAAACCTGGAAATATGTATGGAATATCATCTAGAGCCGAATGGAAGCACTTTTTCAGCATCATTTTCGGGGTTGGCGAACTAGTAACGATGATAAATAGATGGGATAAGCCACAACGGGGACAGCTCCGGTGCCTCCGTCATCCAAGATGGGAACAGCTGGGAAATCCCCGAACAGCTGGGAAAACCATCACAATTCTGGATACAAATTCTGGATTCCAATGTATCCCACATGGTATAACAATAACAATTGGTTTTCAATATGTTGATATAGTGGCTTATTGTATGAAAATTTGGTATACCATCGTTGTTATATGGTAAATATTCTTGTATTTAAGCTGATATACCAATATGTTGATATATGGTTTTGTCTGAAAATTTCAGTTGATATATGTTAATATATGGTTTTGATATATGTTAATATATGGTTTTGATATATGTTAATATATGGTTTTGATATATGGTATACCCAAATGGCCAGTTTCATAGGGATGGTTTGAATCCGGAGAACAAAATGGGGCTCGCCCTGAGTCGCCACAGCACGAAAAGAGCTGACTCCAAGCGAGCGATCGACATGGGCGACCTGGCAACCAGACAGCGTTTGAAACCTTTTTTTCATCCATGTTCCATGTTTTTTCTTTGGGAAACACATTACCATAAATTGCATCTATGTTTATTAAAAAAAAAAAAACATTGATACAAAGTTTGTATGAACTTGCCTATAAATCATTGATACAAAGGAATGTAATCTGGTTGGTGGTTTCAACCCCTCTGACAAATATGAGTTCGTCAGTTGGGATGATTCTCCCCAATATATGGAAAGTCATAAAATTCCATGGTTCCAAACCACCAACCAGTAATATATATATATATACACACCATCGAGAATTGGCATGAACAATGATGGTCAACGATAGTTGTGGACCCATTTTTAACCGGGACCCGCAAGGACCATTCATGAACCCATGGGGCGATGCGTAAAAACATGTAAAAACTGACGACCTTCGCAGGCCTAACAATTGGGTAAATGTGGGATGATTTACCCTCTGGTTATGACTAACATAGCCATGCATAGCCATGGAAAATCCCTTATAAATGGAGGTTTATAGCTGGGAAGGTCATCTATTTCTATGGGCAATTTTCCATGGCAAACTGTTAAATAACCAGAGGGTATGATTTTTCATTAGGTTTAGTAAATAAATTAAAGCATCCTCAATATTGTCATTTGGGGATCTGTTGCTTTAAAGTTTTGCTAACTCTTGAATAAATCATGGGTTTGATGATTATGATTGGGGTGATTGTAGTTATGATCATTATAGAAAAAACTTACATACACTGCCATGGTCCAATGTATATATATATATATATATTCTCGCTTCCTTCAGCATAGATACATAATATTCTAGTAAATGATGTCCATATCCACTGCATACGCAAAAACGTACAATTGTGAATGTTGATGTATGCATACCTTTACATAGCGTGGTACTCATGGCATATATATATATATATATGTGCAATCAAAAGAAAACATATATAAATATATAAAGGTGTACTTCCATACGTCATATTATAACATATTATACATCAATGATCATGCGGGTGCTGTATGTATATATATATATATAAATAAATACATACGCAAAACTAATATATAGGTCCCCGCCATTCTTCCCATCCATGTTCCTTAGCCTCATTGGTTGGAACGATCATACCATGCTGGGCAAGCAAACAAACTTCAATGTCACTTCCAAGGCGTGTGTTTTTTCCTGCCCTCTTGTTTGCTGATAACTTCGGATGGTTGTGGTGCTAGAGGGTGCTCAAAGTTCCTATTGTATGGACCACCCACAACTTAGCTTTTGAGCCTTGATCAACATTCAACCACCTAGCAACATTCTGATCAATCTTGAGAATGATTGTCAAGCTTCGTAGCTTTGTGTCAGCATGATCATAGGCTGCGAAGACAACCTGTCTCAGCTCTACCATGGAAACAAAGAAAACATGGTAAAACTCTAAGGCCACATGAGACCTGAGGCTGGATGCTGAGGTGCTGCGCCCTTTGAACACGATCCGTCTTCATAGTTTCATGTGTATAACTAGTAGCATCTAAAAGAGATATATGTCAGTGGTTCCAGGATGTAATAAATGATATTTCACTTCATGTTTCCAGGTTTCATACTTTTCGGCATCCTTCTTGGGGGTTGCTGTTTATATAAGGGAAAAAAAACTGCGGGTTTGAGCAAGAGGCCGCGCCAAAACGCCAAATTGAAGTGTGATCTGGTTTCTGGGTCAGTCCCTTGAAGGGAAACCACAACAGTTGAAGATCGAATGAAGGCAGAAAATACTTGAATACAATCAGCCAATCTCAAAAGATAAAAACAATCACCTGCTAAAATGTGTTGCTGGACTGCTGGGTTTCAGATCAGTAAAAATGAAAGTGCCCTTTTTTAACCGGAACAAATGGCTTGAAGCTGTCGACCGATCCTTTAGTTGCCCCCCAAACCGCAAAACTCCAGAGTTTTGGTCGTTGACATCATCTTTTTTCTGAGTCTCCTCCCTTTTTCTGGTCATCAACAATTTCAATTTCATAGTATTTCAATTTCAAAAAACACATCTAGAAGCCATCACCCATAACTTCACACCATGTGTTTTTTTTCGAAAACTCCGACCTATCGATCTGGGGGGCACCTGGCGGCACGTATGAGAAGTTCCCGCAGGCGCAGCCTTGTTGACGGCACCTGACCAGCAGCGGACGCTAGCGATCGAGCCGTGGGAGGTTTTTTTACAGGGAAACCATGGGGTTTTACAGGTTTTTTTTACCATGAAACAAAGGGGGGTTAAACCATGGTTAAACCATGGAAGTAAGTTATTGTCCCGTAAACCAAGCCATTGATAATGGATCTAGTCATGGATAGTACGTAAATAAATGGATAGTCACGAATATGGAATAGTAATATCGATGGATATTGAAATATATCTAATAGTAACACTATAATAGCAATATCAAAATTGAAGGGGGCAATTCACCATTTTAATATTAAATGGATAGTAATGACATGTAATCACTAATTCAAGAGGGCATACCACTTTTCCTTTTTTTAGTGGATAATAATTAAATGCTTAGTCACCATTTAAAAACACTAAAAATCCAAGGCGTAAAAATTGGAGCTGTATATTTTCAGACACAGCCAAGATATTGAAATTATCAGGATTCAACTGCCGGGAGAAATTCCCCAAATTATATGGGTGTGGGTCAAGATTCAAGACTCTGAAAAAAACACATGTTGCTGGTCATTTCCAGTCTGTCGAAAATCCCAGATCATTTTGGGGTATAAACAGATATTGATCTTTGGAAGGGTAGCTGTAGCTGAGGATGCATGATTGACATCGATGATGTGTCTGAAAACTTGGCGGTAACTATACCCCAAAATGACAACTTGCACATTCATATATATATACATTAATAAGATTTAAAATAAGGAAATTTATGAGATCAACCCCACTAACATCTACTAAGCTGGTGGATTGTTGGGTACCCAACAAAAAGACAAACAAGACAAACTGCCACCGCTTAAACCCCGGGTCATCCCCCTGTCCCGGCTTCTTTCGCATTCGCGAAGCGGTGGTCCTGGGCTCATGTCACTTTGATGAGCCTGGCGTGCTGGCCTGGTCAACAATTGCACAACAACCTGGTTGCTGCAAGGGCATCCCAAACAAGAATTTGGCACTTCTTTAACATCTTTAACCCCCAGTAAGGCCATGGTGAAGTGTAACCCTTCATGTCACCGACATGGCAACTTTGAACATTGCTGACTGGGCGCCCTTCCGAAAACCGGAAGTGTTGTCCACTGGAGCATCTACCAGAGAGCTCTGGTTGGAGCTCGCCCCCTTTGGGGGCGCCCACCAGAGCTCGAGAAACGAACAGAGTTTTGGACAATGGTTTTTGATGGTTATGTTGAAGGAACAGGAAGGAACTGTTCACTGACTAAATGTGGCAAACACACAAAAACATCACAAAACCATATATATATTCGCGGTATGTGTGAAAAAATGCATGTGATTAGACCACAACGGGATGTCAACAAATCCTAGATCCTCTCACCACATCGATTAATCGCCCCTTGCAGCACCATGGCGCACTGCCGGGCCCACCTTCGTCAAGGAATGGGTGATTTAAGCGTCAGTTAAACTGATTTACCATCTGGTTATTTAACAGTTTGCTATGAAAAATCCATTATAAATGGAGGTTTATAGTTGGGAAAAATCATATGTAAATGGGCCATTTTCCATAGCTATGTTAAATAACCAGAGGGTAAATCATGAAATTTGTGGGATGTAGTTGTAATAAATCATGGGTGGTGCTTTGAAGTACCAAGTTGTATATTCTACAAATCACATATGTAGAGAGAGAGGGATTCATAGAACCCATTATGGGAGCCGATGAAATATGTTTAAATGGGGATTGGTCGACACCTATTATTCCATATTTGGGGAACCAGGTATTCATTCACCGCTATTTTCGGGTACCATCCGCCCGCCCAACTTCTCACAAAGAGGTGCAAATGGATCCATGCCATGCTGAAGGTTTATACCATCCGTTGCTTGAACCCATCCCAGAAAGATGTTAATATGACATAAATTTACATAATATTACTATCTGAATCTACTTGGAGGGTTATGGTCATCCCACACACTTTGTGGTTTAGAAGCCTGGTTCCTCAAAAACCCCCGTTCGTTTAGTGTGGGTTAACTCAATCCGTGGGATGGTCCTCCAAGTACCCTTTGGTAAATCATCCATAGATCCCTGTTTTCAGACAAGCCCATTATGAAACAGTGACCAACAACCAGAGATGGAAAACGGGACTTTTTCTGGGCAGTTGAGTGGAGATTACTGTTATCCACTATCGTAATGTCAACCAACCAGAAAGAAACATTTCGCCAGGTTTTTGCCGATGCGAAATGATGGGATGTCTACCATTCTTAGTGGCGATTTAAGCAATAAACAAGGTGATTTAATGGGATGTTAATAGGGATTCAATGGGACATGATACCATGTCAATTTTGTGTGGGTCTCAAAATGAGGGATCACCAGGATGGTAGTTGTAATGGTGAAGATGATAAACTACCCTCTGGTAAACGTTTACATAGCCATGGTATAGATGGCCCATAGAAATATATGGTTTACCTATTAAAAATGGTGATGTTCCATGGCTATGTTAGTCATAACCAGATGGTATAAACAGCAAGATTTGGGGTCTTGATTCTTTGGGACAGCACTGACAAGCCCATGTTTTTTTTTCAACCAGATTTGGGATTCGTATGACTTTCTGGAATCGGTATGTCTAGTGAGTCTAGTGGTAATTTTGGGGTAACCCGCATTTTTTGGATAAGAAAAACCATCATAAAAACCAGCAGTGCCGTCCCCCGCTCCCAATAACCAGCTCCCCCACACTTCTTGAGAGGTTGAAGTCGTGCGATAGAATCTCCCAGGGAGCCACTGACCTCGGTAAGACCAACCGTTTGGAATCAAAGGCGGTCGGATTTCATGAAATTGGATGTTGTATTAGCATGTATCAGCTATATATATATATATTATACCCATTTCCAGATGCCTAAACCATATAAACCCTCAAATCATCCGACAGTGTTTTGCAGGCCAGCATACCTCCAGGGGCTCCGCACTTGCCGCTGTCGAAGAACAAGTCCGCTTCCTCTACGTTGGTCTTACCCGCGGTCTCCGGCCTGGTGTGTCCATACCCCACCTGGAATGCAACGATCTAAAAAACAGATTCCCCAAAAAAAAAAATTCCATGATATTCCCAACCAAAAAATCCAGATTTCCCGTACTCCAATGATCTATAGATTCCACAAAAAATCCATCCAGATTCCATCCTATTCCCAGCAAAGTTTCCCCATGGGTGGATTTCCTATTCAAATCATGGGACCACTTTGGTTGGCTCAAATCAAGGATCTCCAGCAGATTTTCTCTCGGTGCTTTCCATGGAAAATGAACACCCAAACCACCAGCGGGATATGACAATTCAACCACACCTGCAGGAGATTCAAATGATTCAGTCACAAAAAAAGACAAATGAAATTAAATGAAACAACAAAACAAACATGCTGCATCTAAAGTTCCAAATGTGCTGGTGAAGCCGGCAATTGAAAGCCTCACAAATCTAGATGCCAAGCAACTTTTATCTTTTTAGTGTGGGGATGTGGGGGGTTCTAGGTCGGTGTTGTGGTGTGAGTGGGAAATCGACATGGCCGAAACCATTGATGTACAGGGGAAAAGCGGAAGCTATTTTGTTGACATCAAGCTGTCAATTCTTCTGTTGGCTTCCAGAATGCTTCCCGTAATTTTCCAATGCTTGGCTATGGGATCTATGGTAATCTATGGGAATCAACTCTGCAGCTTGACCCCAACACCACATTCAACACCACGAAACCATGGCAAAACGTATGGAATTTCCATGGGAATTTCCACATATTTCTGGGACCATTTAGGGAGATGGGAGTAGATGACCCGGCCATGTGTTGCAGTGTCAGCCAGCGGTTGATTGGTGTACTCGGCCGCAGGAAAGGCATCCAAATTGCTTGGCAATTCCCGAACTTTTGGCAATGTTTTTCCGCAGAAATTGGGTAGAACTATAATTATAGCACTTTATTTCGAAGACACATTTCACACAAACTGTCGGTATGGACCATACTCTGAAAAATATCAATCATTTTGAAGCCCCAAATCCACAAACACTCAACATAAAACCACCATTTTCCATGGAAAAATGGATGAATCATGTCAATTTGTTTCCCCCAATCGACCAAGTTTTTTTCTCGCCTCCATTGGTCCAAGGTCCCAGGCACCTGGGAGCGAAGCCCCAACAAATTTGGAGAAATTTGGAGACTCTGTCGCCCCTGCGCTTCAATACATCAAAAAAAAATCTGTAAGCGGATAGCCCGGAGAGCTCATAAATTCTGTCAACCACTTATTTGGTGTCTGAGATTATCTGAGTATCTGCCGTCTGCATATTGCCCACTTTAAATATCCCATGGAAAATGTCAAGATGTTCCTGTTGAAGCCTGGGACTTTGAATTAGCTGCTTGGTTTTTTGCTATGCTTCCTAGCTCCACCTGGTGAAGAAAAATGTCCCCCAATCATATGGTTTCATAACATGTTTCAGAACAGGTGAAACACCCATCCCCATGTTTCTGTCCTTGGGGGAATGGTAGGGAACTGCTACCAATTGCCGTCCTGAAGTTTTGTTTTATGTTTCATAATTATACATAGATATAAATAGTATCATTTCATCACATTAATTACCAGATTCGCTGGTTTTGCATGGTTTTGCGGCATTCAATCCATGATTACCTGTCAAAGGGGTAGACCTGGGTTCTCCAGCCATTAAAAAGCCGCGAGCTGCGTTGCAGGAGGCGCTTTTGCCTCGACAGTTGGAATGCAACATGGGGGAGTCAAGACCCAAGGAATCCCGTAACATCAAAAGCCAAGTCGTTGCCCATTCTTTTTTGGGGGGATCCAAAATACAGCAAAAAAAATGACATCAAGTGAACATTCTAGTACCCCTGGTCCACACTCTAGATAGGCCCTTCCACGCCCTGGATAGGTTGTTCCAAGGTTTGTCCACGGTCAGGTCTGAAATTGTGCATAAATTGTGCCTCAAAATATCTGGTATTATCTGGTTATTCTCGTTTGGTTCTCTTCAAGAATTTGTGAACATATTGAATAAAATGATGTTTCTTGGCCATGGACATCTTGAACCCTTGCTGCAGCACCCTTCCCTTGCTGGATAGGTCCCAAGATTCACGTTTATTTCTCGAAAGACCTATCCAGAATAGGTCTATGACGCACAGGGTACATTATCATTATATATATATAGTCTATATCAAGCCCCACGGTGAATTTGGGATAGGTTCTTTTTAATATTGCCATGCTAGACTCACACAACGATATGGAAAATCAACCATGAACCGTTCGATCATTCCCGGAAAACCCATGGATTTACTTTTAAGAAGTAGCCTCTGGTAATATGGCGAACATGACCATAGAAATAGTAGATTTACATATAGTCAAAATGGTGATTTTCCAGCAAACTGTTAGTATCTCTTAGTTTGCCAGTGGGTAAACCATGTAAATCACCATGTCAATTCAATAGTTGATTTCCAGTCAACTGGTGGGTAAAAACATGTCAAAGCCCTGTGTTTTCGTAGCTACCCTCTGGTAAACTAACGTAACTATAGAAAATCACAATTTTTAATGGGAAAATCCACTATAAATGGTCATTTTCAATAGCTACATTAAATTACCAGAGGGTAACCCATGAAATCTGGGCTGAACCCCAAATGCTGCCTGGACCACGACACTTGGGCCAAGCCGTGTGGGGATCCTGCCGGAGCCGCAGCTGAGCCGCTAGGACCTGGAAAGTGGGGCAATCCATGGGGAAATCCATTGGAAATCCAAGGGAAATATACCCTCTGGTAATTTAACATAGCTATGGAAAATCACCATTTTTAATGGGAAAATCCATGAAAATCCACTATCAATGGCCATTTTCAATAGCTATGTTAAATTACCAGAGGGTAGTTTAGTGGATCAACTTGGATCAACCCTATTTATCCCACTGAACAAACACCAGGGACATAGGCTGATATAACAATGATATAACCTACTTAGGATTCGTGGAATGAGCCACCGAGTAGGATTTATAAAAATGGGATTGAAGATGATTTCAGGATTGAACATGTTTTGATGATGGTTTGATGGTGTTTTGTTGTAGGATGTCAAAAAGTGGGATTCGGGATATCACCGAGTATATAGGATTTATAACTGGAGATGGGACATTTGGTTTGATGAAATCATAGTTAGGAACTTACCCTCTGGTTATTTAACATAGCCATGGAAGCCATGGCCCATAGAAATAGATGGTTTACCTATAAAAAATGGTGATTTTCCATGGCTATGTTAAATAACCAGATGGTAAATTATACTTAGGGATTTCATTGCTGGGATTTACCCCAAGTTGGACGGCAGTCTGATAGTCTGATCACCAAATCCTTGGGCTAAAAAAAATCTGCTTCAGACGTGTCTATATTAGAAAAAAATGCGGAAACCCCAAAACCACCAGTGGTTTCATTGAAAAAAACACACTTGGACGATAACTTGAGGTCTCCGGTGTCCCACTTTAAGAACCAACCAGTTCTCTTAGGACACAGCAAAAATCACCAATGCTATGGCTAAAATATCGGTGTTCATCGTCATGCAATCCCAACTTTCACAGGTAAATTCACATGTTCATGGATACACTCGCAAACTTCATAGGACTAATTTCACTCTACTTTTCACTCTACTTTTCATAAGTAAATTCTTGTGAGCCATGACAAATAGCCCTATCCCATACTGGTTAATATATGAGTACATTAATTATTGCTTATCATAATCTGCAATACACCGCCCCAGTATAACCCCCTATATTGACCAATCAACAAGGATATGTTTACGGGCTCATGTGAAAATTCAAGTGTTCATTGGTACCTAAAATCATTCACAATCCAATGATCATGAGTAACATCATGTAACTGTTTTTTTTTTTGCAAAAGCAAAATCATGTAAAAAACCATGAGAATCCATATGTTCATAGCCCAAATCCCACTTTTTGCGGGCTTCAGAAGGTCCCAAAAGAACGAGCGCGCCGCGGCACGATCACCGCGGCATCTTCTTCGAGCTCGTAGGAACCCAGGCTCCTTTCATCCACCATCAAAGCACCTGAAGATGTGATAACGATAGATGATAGGGAAAAACGCCATCAACAATGGGGCAACACAACAACGATTGAGTGGGATTTGAACCATCACAAAAAACCATAGAATTCAATATGTATTCATGGGATTTTACCATCAACAATTCGAGGGATTTCGTGGTAGTTTCACCAAGTCAAACTATGATTTACCCTCTGGCAAACTAACATAGCGATTGAACATTGTGATTTATAGTGGATTTTCCCATTGAAAATGGTGATTTTCCATAGCTATGTTAGTTTACCAGAGGGTAACCCATGAAACTGCTGATTTTGTTATGGGGTGATTTTTCGGATGATTCATCGGATTCACGAAATCAAACTGCTGATCTCATCGATGGTTTCTGAAGGGAAAATTCAAGGGAGTTGAAGCAAGACAGATTGCTGAGATATTGAATATGCAGCAATGGTTTTTTTTAATGGAAAACATACTGCAGCAATCATGTTTTTAATGTTGTTCATTGGTGATTTATCCATCAAAAATGGAATTGAATGGGATATAATTGTTGGGATATATATATATATATGATACAACCATGAACAACAGGTGTGTAATGATAGGAATTTTTATAGGTGTGACTACATATTATGCTACATCCCCCTACTTTTGCCATTAAACATTTCATGGAACTCCCCCGGTAGATCCCCCATGATATTTCTCATTGTACCCTATCGTTCCATGTTAAAGACCAATTTTTGATGATTGAATTATGTTAAATAATATCAAATCACAAGTTGTATCCATGCATTGATGTTTAAATATCATTAAATATCCCTATTTGTCATAGGTAAATCAGCATTTTTCTATGGGTTTCATGGGTACATCCCGATGTGTTGATGGTGCACATACCCACGAAAACTGCGACTCGGTGAGTTTACCAGTTGCCTCGACAGAGGAGCCTCTGGTCCTTGGCCAAGACACCAAAACCTGAGACGCGTGGGAAGTGGCCGCTATTCTCTGGGAACATTTAATGCTGGTTGGGTTTTAACATGTTTTAACCATCTTGAAAAATATAATATTAGTCATAGTCAGTAAATATAATATAATATAATATTGGTATATATTAGTCATAGTCAGTTGGGATGATTAGTCCCAATATATGGACACATAAAAACATGTTCCAAACCGCCGACCAGAATGAGATGATCATGGGAAAGTAATGGTGGGCTTCGATACTAAAATCGTCTAATGCCTTGGATGATTTGGAGTCCCCTTATTTTAGGAGACCCCCACATATCATCACATATCTATAGTTAATGGATGTTAATGGGCTGATAAAGCAACTTATAACTGGCTGGAGCACCACCTTGTAGGGATTTAGCCTCTGGGCAATTTAACCAATGGGAAGATCGTGGGGAAGGTAAGTGTGATTCAATGGTGATTCAATGGTGGTGTAATGGTGGTTTATTCGTGATTTATTTAATGAATGGGGGGTCAATGATAATTTAACATGTCATGGGGATATACTGGGGATTAAACCACTCATCAATGGGGATATAAAAGAGGCCAACATAATCACATATCTGACCAACATAGCTATGGAAAATCACCATGTTTCAAACAGGTCAAGTATCAAACTCCATGGGCAATTCTTTTTATAGCTATGCAACAAATGACCGGAGATTCATATGGATCTATCTCTCGGAAAATGCTGACCAACAACATAATGGTATAATATCTTCACAATAAATCCCAGTGATCTTTATAATACCAACATTACCCTCCTTCGTCATCAAAAATATACAGGGCCGCTGGGGAATCCCCGAACTAAATGCACATCTTTTTTTGACAAACATCATCGAAGCAATTGGATATTCAGATTTGGTAGTGCCCTAAAATTGGGATTAAGATCACATGCGATATTAATTGGCCAACAGGATTTGGTATTAATGTCGGACTCTAACTGGATGCCGTTTGTTTATGGTTCAACTTCATGAAGCCACCAAAAAAATGCTTGATGCTTGATTCATAGGTTGATGTGGTGGCTAAGCCTTGGACATGATCAAATGTTTGATGGTTGATTTGGGAACATTTACCCTCTGGTAAACAAACATAGCTATTGAAAATGGCCATTTATGGTGGATTTACCCATTAAAAAATGTGATTTTCCATAGTAAATGATAGTTAACCTGGTTGGTGGTTGAGCCTACCCCTTCTGAAAAATATGAGTTCGTCAGTTGGGATGATGACATTCCTAACTGAATGGAAAAATAAAATTCATGTTCCAAACCACCAACCAGAAATAAATCATGTCTTAGATAATGGCAACCCAATATGTAATGAAACCAATAACATGTGTCTAATCAACACACATGGTGATAGCATGATAAATTTATGGGATGGCATGGGAAAACATATATGGAGTTTCCTGAAATTAAATGCTGGTATCCCCCAAATCATCCATTTATAGATGGTTTTTCCATTAAGAACCATCCATTTAATGGGTACCTCAATTTATGGAAACCCCCATATTGGATCGTTATAGTAAAACCATTCCCAACCTGAGCCTTTTGAAACTGGCAATCAACGACAGCGGAATCTCCCAGGCTTGGTGAAATCCGCTTGCTCAGCTGGGGCATTGATGACCCCTAGAGCTGAGTCCATAGTATCAACCCCCCAAGGTGGTGCTCCAATTTCACTTGGCTTTATGGTAGATATATGGTAGATATATGTAGATATAACGAACTACTTAATGGATCTTAATGGACCACCTTGACTTACCCACTTGGTGTAGCAGTTTCCACGGCCAGGGGACACTCTTCGAGGCGTCGCTTCAGATCTTTCACGCTGTCGGAGGTCGATACCTCCAGCGGAGATCACGAAGCTGAAGTTGTTTTCATTGAAAATTAGGGAACTATTGAGATAACTTACCCTCTGGTAATTTAACATAGCTATTAAAAATGGTGATTTATCGTGAGTTTTTCCATTGAAAATGGTGATTTTCCATAGCTATGTTAAATTACCAAAGGGTAATTTATGGGAAATGGCAGGTGAGTTTGGATCTGCCCAAGCTTTGAACCATGAATTTATATTAACAATGACATAGGTGGACATGGGAGATGAAAGATCAGATCTTTTGAGTTCACCATGAATGACATGGGATGAATATCCCCCTGGTAACATAGCAAGTTTCGACCGTTGGGGTTTTATCTTTGTCTATGCGGTTCTGAACCTTTCTGGACCCATAGTAGCCGAGACCTTTGAGACTTCTCAGCATCGCGAACTAAATCATCGAGCTAAATGGACCATGTTAAAATGTTCCATAGCGATGTTGAATGACCAAAGAGATTTGTAAATTACAGAGTCTTAAACCAAAAACATTCGTGTTCCGACAACAAAAATCAAGGGCATCGAACGGGATTTTCTGAGTTTCCCACAAATCCAATTGACATTTCCAAGAATCTGGAAGATATTTTGTAAGATGAATTGCTTCTGCAGCTGCTCCGCTGCTCCCCCCTGCCCCCTCCTACCTCTAAATGTGTGTTCTTCCCTCCGCTGTGTCGAATGCAGGCCTCTTCAGCCGTGGCAACGGACGTGTGCCAGGCTCATGGTTTAAACCAATCTGAACAAATGGGGTAGTGAAATCGGGGATCATCATCTCCAAATATCCCACATATAATTGGTATCAACAAAAAGAACATATCAAACCCCAAAAAAAAAGGGAACAAAAAACACACAGGTGTTCACTTCACGGTATCAGTATGGGTCATGTCTTTTTTCTGGCCATGGAACTCAATATGTGTCAGTGGTACACTTCCAGAAATGCCCTTCATGACCTCCACTGTGAAAAAGGTCCGTGTACTTGGCCCATTGGAAGATCTGCTACTGCTAGTTCTCTAAAGCTGGGTCAGAGTTCAGAAGCAACAGACATGGGATTAAAAACAAAACTGCAACAAACTGGGATCTAAATAAAATCAATCGACAAAATATTGGGGCCAAACCCTAAAATGTTGGATCATATGATACCCTGGGACCCATGCATTTCCCGGTTTACAACCAAAAGGAAACATATTCAACTACACAACAAAGTCTTTCCCATGCATGCTTCCTTGCTGAAACATCTGTTTTTGATAGCATGTGACATGGTATGACAGAGTTATATGGGTATGGATCAAAACCTTGATATCCTGTAGTGATTAAAGCCCAGCTGTAATTTATGGATGTTCATCCCCTAAGTAAAAACTTATCACATACTCTTGATCCAGGAACCATTCCCATCTTGCCATCTTGGTTGAGGCTTAAGGAAAACCTCCAAACCCCTGCAACATCGTTCCCATTCCCAACATTTAAAAAAAAACATTCCCATTCCCAGCGCAGCCTTGAACAAGTTCCAACGTCGTTCCGGCAGAACCTGGTTCTGCAAAGGGGCGGAAATCCCCAGTGTCCAAAAAACATGCCGAAGTTCAGGCCACTTTTAAACCGTGCCTCCAGACGTCTGTATGTACGTCTGAAACTCGGCTACCCCCAACAAAATTATAGTTGATGATGGTTAATTGTTGGGAATATCGAATTTTGGTTATAGTTTCACATTCTGGATGATGGTTGAATCGTCTAATGTGTTCAATTGTCCAATTGCCATTCCGGGGTGAACCACCAGACCCAAGTTTCAAACAAAGCGATCCCCCGAATCCGCACCAAGTTAGCCACCAGCTATGCCGCATATGACGTGAGTATCTTGAGCTCAGTTGACCCATCAACAGTTGTAAACGTACTGAAATCGTAGGGTAGATGGTAGATATACATGTTTGATGGATGAATTGAGGTAGTGAAGGTAGTGACCTTCCAACTAAAATCTTATATATATATTATGTTATACATATGTGCTCCAGTGCTCCCGCACCCAGTGCAAGCCAAGGAAACCATCTCATCGTGAAATCCACCAGGCTCCATGGCGATGTGAAAGGTTCTCAGAAATCTGGCTGATTTTTTTCAGATCTTAGTCTTCGTCATTTCATTTTCCAATTCCAAATGGATGTAAGTTATAAATAGAGTCAACATGGATTAAAACATCAATGCCATATCCATGTCTGTCTCTTCGACAGGGTAATAGTTCTTGCTCTTGCGGAAGTCCTACCCTTCTGAGCCATTTTTGCTACTGGACTGGCGATGCCTGGGTCAAGCTTTGAGATGTTCAGCCTGTTCAGCTTCACCATGAAGCATGCCACTATCAAATCATCTCCAAATTGAAATGGAGGTTTCCATAGTCATGGGGGTACCCCGAAATGGCTGGTTATAATGGAATAAGTATCTATAAATGGATATAAATGGATGATAACTGGGGGTACCCCCTAAATCACAGGAAACACCCAAATAGTCTTCCATTTTCGGGGCTCTCCTGGTGGACCATTTCTACTCATAGCCACACATAACACTCCAGTCCATCTTCTTGCAAGCGATCCAGCTTCTATTCAGTGGCCGTTTGGTATATATATATGTATTATTTTGAAATGCTTCAAATTTTAAACATCTGAACTGTTTTCCCTGTTTTCCCCAAACAAAAACACTGAGATCTTCCATCATCCACCCAATCCCGGCGCCTGAACTTGAGGGCACCTGCCCCTTCCACTAATTCGTGCCTCGCAATCCGCCAAGGACCACAGGATACCATGGGAGAACGGTGCTTTTCTGCACCATTGGAGATGTCAGCAAGGATAGTATGATTGAACAGTGCACCAAATAATGTATATAGCAATGCATTAGCACATGTTCCCTCCAACCCGGGCGTTGCTCCACACCTCAAGAGAATCATCATCATCATCATCATCATCAGCATCTTTCTGGTGCTTGATAGGGAATGGGGGAATGATCCAAAGGATCCAGTCCATATCCTCAACTTATCTTCAAAAAGGGATCAAAATTTGCCACCCCTCGGACTTATATGTTGATGATAATAAGAACATGAACTTATCTTGTTGAGGGATCAAAATCCGCCACCCCCTCTGACTACTACGTTGACAGGGATCATAACATCAACTTATCTTCAAAAAGGGATCAAAATTTGCCACCCCCTCTGACTTATATGTTGATGATAATAAGAACATGAACTTATCTTGTTGAGGGATCAAAATCCGCCACCCCCTCTGACTACTACGTTGACAGGGATCATAACATCAACTTATCTTCAAAAAGGGATCAAAATTTGCCACCCCCTCTGACTTATATGTTGATGATAATAAGAACATGAACTTATCTTGTTGAGGGATCAAAATCCGCCACCCCCTCTGACTACTACGTTGACAGGGATCATCAACATCAACTTATCTTAAGAACATGAACTTAAGGGATCAAACTATTTGACAGGGATCACCCCTTGCTAAGGGATCTGACGTTGACTTTTATGTGATGTAATATATGATATATGTGCTATGTACTTTTATATACTTCGGCCACTTCTGATTCCGACGCGGAGCAACGTAGGGGTTGCAGCGCACATGTTTAGATTTTGTTTTGATATGCTATGAGTTATGACTTGACTTGCCTTCTAAATCCATTTAAGCAAACAAACAAAGGAATAGATAACATGAAACAAGGCACGCTCCGAAACGATGTCCACAGAAGCACAAGGTCGAGGAGGAGGCACGAGCACAAGCTACGTCGGAGTTCCTGCACGCCAAGTGGCACAAGATTTATGTAAGTCTATGGGTTCTCAAGCGATTCATTAATATGGAACTTGTTTGTTGATTTATGGAGATATCATGGGATATAGTGGAGACGTAATTTTCATTGACATAGTGCAAGAAATATATGGTTGAGAGGGATATGATACAATCAACAAGGGTTTCTGGTCGGAAAGAACGATCTATAATTAATGATGTTTCGAGTTCAAATTTGATGTGCAGCATGGAAATGCTTGATGTGATCCATTTCTCGTCACTTCCAAGGGGTGCTGGTCAACTTTTTGATCTCGGTGAACAGACATGACGCAGTTTGTAAAAACGTCAAACACAAAGAATGTACAGTATATATATATATATAGTTTGAATATGATATTATAATATATGGTTCTATAAATGATTATATATGTATAAATATATAGTAATATATATATATATATACATCAACTACGTTTCAATACAGATATCAACCATTCAATTGCCTTTTCCACGAGCGATCACACTCTACTTGGGGATGGCAATTCCACTTACAGTACGTTTTGCGCAGTATGACCATTACAAGTATATGAGGGTTATAGGGTTTCCATAAAAGGGGATACCCCAAAATGGATGGTTTATAGTGGAAAATACCATTTATGGAACCCCCCATATAATTATATAATTAGGGTTTTTTCCATGGTTTTGTATGGTTTTGCCAAGCTATATCTCAACTTTTGGGGATAAAATCACCATGATCATAGCCACTAAGAAACCTAACTTCACCCAACATCCTCTGCGCGTACGAACACGCCTGCCGGACCCCGGAGAACTTCCAAGATGCCGCATCTGAGGCGAAGATTTGTCTGAGAACGTTGGGAAAACCACCCTATTGATGCCATTTGATTTGTGCCAATTAGAATTGCAATTTTGGGGGTTGATCCCCCCATTTTCAGGACCGGATGATGTTGTTTTCCTTTGGGGGGGTAAGAACACAATTACATTTGTTTTTTTTGAGTCAGCACCAGAGATTTGTGGGATGGTTAATGATGATTGACGAGTAATTATATGTGAGTTATTGTTTTGTGCACCATTCAATTGGAAGGGAACTCTAGCGCTTTTTTGTTCAAATACCCCCCAACGTTGTGTTTCGTCACCCAGCAAACATATGCAAATATTGGAATCAGCCGCTATGAATCTTCGTTGTCTCTTGGGCAGCTCCACCCTGGGCCTGACAAGCCCCGCACATCCAAATCGCCACATAGACAGGTTTCCTTGGCGCTGTGGCTATGGATCACTGGGAATATCACATGCTCTCTACCATCACAACGGACAACGGACCACTTTTTTTCCGGCTTACAAACATGAAGAATTTCTCATCTGATTAAGTACTACGTACGCACAGTGTACACATAAACCTGGTGTCTATGCACGTATGTTTTGATTGTTTTTGTAAGTTTACCAGTTTTAACAGGTCATCTGAATGTGAAGGCATACATTGATAACACGCATTTTTCGAGATCCCCCCAACTTGCAAACCACTGCTCCACAGTGCTTTCATATGGAGCGAAGTCGCATCTACACATTTCCTATCATGTCCTCAAATTGTTGCCAACGCATTTCACGGTTTCCTTCAAGACCCAAAACATGGAACAGTGACATGCCAAGCTGTTCTGGATTCTGTGTTTACCGAATCAGGACTCCAGCTTTGCAATTGTTCTATCTTTGACGAGGGGTTAACTCCGAGTTAACTCCATTACTCCATTGACCACTTTTGGGTAATGTCACCCCCGGATTCAGAACACCCCCATAAACCATCGTTTAGAGATGATTTACACATACGACCAGTCAAGGGGATTGGATTCATTAGAAGGATATCCCAAAATGCTGGTCATTGATGTTATACATCCTATAATTTACTATAATAATTACGTTCAATTAGTAGGTTAATTCATGTTAATTCTACTTCCCATGTTTGTTAAAGTAGGAATTCTTGTCCAACAGCCCTTCCACATCAAGCCCCCACACTTTGCCGGTGTTGGCGTCGTTGGTCGACCTGAGATAAATCTCTCTTGTGGGATTTCCTTTAGACTTAACCCCCTTGGTTGTCCAAACCACAACTTGAAAAATCCTACTGTCCAGGATTTTCAGTCTGAGTTTTACAATTTTTACAGGTGTCACCCCTATTTGCAGATCGCAGATTGCAGAAAGTTTCGAAGGACATCACTGATTCCGATCCACAACATAGCCACAGATTCGGTCGCCTTTTTATTTGATCTATACTCCGTGAAGGAAACACAGGTTACTCTCCTGTAAACCCACCATGTCTGTGGACAACCCACCATGTCTGTAGATCACTTTCCAGAAACCATAGGGGTTTTCCACATCTTTTTCGATGTTTATCGCCCTGGACCAACACTTCTCGAAGTGAGGCCCAAAAAGGTCAGGCTGAAACGAAGCGTTTTGGTGGAGATGTTCCCTTAAAAACCCATTCTGAGTTGAGATGTTTGGGGCATCTTCTCTAACAAACTTGGAGGATCTTGGAGGGATCCCCTGATTCCTAAAAAATTGACCTTCCCGGAGTCACCATGGTGGATGTAGGGGATGAAACTTCATGAATATATTTGACTAAACCATAGTCATAGAATGGGGTGTTTAATATGATCCAAGGAGGGATTAGTTCAGAAACTAGACTCATGGGGTGTTACTAAACTCCACAGGCTTGGAGAGTGCTGTCCGAGCCTACCATGGATTAGTGTTTTAACATGTTTTAACCCTATGGCTGTTTAAATTGAGGAGGTGCAACGATAAAATGATCCATTTTCCATATGAAATTTCAGCTGGCACCCATTTCAAAAAATATAAACCAGGGATGTACTATACTGATATATATATATATATATATACTTATTGTGAGTTGACATAAGCCCTGCATGGCTATGGATCGTTGGCATCCCATCTGCCTGTGCAGCCTGGGCCCCCTCACGTCCGTGGGCGCTGTTCGTTTGGAGATGTCCTGAGTGAAAAGTCATCTACGGCGTCTACGGGTTCCTACGGTTCCTACACATCTTGCAGCGATTGTTGAAGGAGCATCTTGTTGCATAGGAAGACCAACTGTTTGGGTTGTCCCACTTGCAAGGTTGTAACTCTAGTTGCTGACCCATCGCTGGGTATTCTCCCCAAGAGTCGAATAGAATTGAAAGGCATATCAAACGTTGAACCTTATTAAACTATCATGTTGGGAAGTGTTTCAGCTACTCGAGTCCTTTGGATGTGTTTCCTTTGGGACATAAACCAAGATACTTGCAGACGAGTGCACAAACTTGATGGCACAAACAGGCAGGTAAACATCAAATACTAGGGTCTGTACATGTGCTTTGTTTTGTTCTGACCTGCGCAACCCCAATTCTTTCGGCCATAGCCCACTTTTCGTTGCTTACATGAGGGCATCTCTAAATTGCAGGACTGTTCACATCAAAATGGCTGAAGTACAGCTCGATGCTCATGTCAAAAAATGGAGGGGTGACCGGGGTGACCGGGTGACCCACACAAATTGTGATTTCGCCATCAACTATGGGATAGAATGGACCATACTAGACCCATTCCCCCATGAATGCCATCAGTTTTGCTCCTGCAGCACTGCTGGTCTTCAGCAATAGGTCCTGGAGAAGAGAAACAAGTGAGCACTGGTAGAGAAACATACAGAAACCAATTTCAATTTATTGACCCCTACACTCCTAGAGCATGTTGAAAACCACATGTCAAATTATGTTAGCAACATCAAGCATCATTTCTTGCCGGCCAACCCCTTCAGTTTTTGTGGGTCAAAGAAAACAAGATCCAAAATTTTATCCAGAAATACTGATTGGTGGTTGAGCCACCCCTCTGAAAAATATGAAAGTCAGTTGGGATGATTATTCCCAATATATGGCAACATAAAAATGTTCCAGTCACCACCAATCAGAATATCATGAAATATTGAATGAATCTGACAATTCATCCAGTCTAGTTTCCAGCTAGCTGGTTCCATGTTCATCCCAAACAACTGGTTGGTTAAGAACGGGATTGCCCATGATTGCCCTATTGGATTATTAGCATCCCCAATATATATCAACATATATATATATATATCATATATATCAATATATTATATATATATCAATATATTATATTGGGTAGTTTTTCATCCCCATCTCTTTAGTTTAACCAGGTCATTTCAGTCCTTCGCCGTGGCAATAGCTTGAAATCTCTTGGTGGCCTGCCGAATTTTCTGCGTTGAAATTCTCGCTGCCGGGATTTTCCAGGATCCGGAGGTTTCCCAGAAATTTTCGATCACCAAAATGGACGGTTTTAATAAACATCCACCAGGTTTGCGGTTAATAAACATCCACCAGTTTTAATAGGGAAACCACCAATCAAATAATGGCAAATCCTATGAACATCTGGTTGGTGGTTTCCCTATTAACTTTAAACATCCACCAGGGCATACCAGGTCACAATACCATCTGGTTGGTGGTATACCTACCCCTCTGAAAAATGATGGAGTCCGTCAGTTGGGATGATTAGCAACCCAACTGAATGGAAAATCAGAAAAAATGTTCCAAAGCACCAACCAGAAATGGATGATTTAGGGGTACCCCTATTTCAGGAAATCCCCATTTAGGCACTGCAATCGGGATATCACTGAATAATCGGATAGGAATGGGATAACAATGTTGGGAAGTGACATGAACTATATAACTATATAACCATAACATAATAATGGGATATCCATGATATCATTGATAATCATGTGCATATAGCAATGTTGGGAACTAAAAACATCATGTTTATGGAATTTTCGCCAGAAGAAACCATGGGACGTTGATATTTTTTCACATATGGATATCACGGGATAGAACTCATCTGCAAATGGCCAAATTTCTATGGTGAAATTGATGATAAGTGGCTAAAAAATGAAGGTATATAGCATGTTCTTTTTTTAAAGAAACAACAACAATATGAACGTGGATGGACGTCTCTACAAAGAAGCCAGTTTCAAACGTGTGAACCTACCAGGTCACAAAGCCTTTGATCCAGCCAGGCAATTGCAATTCATGCTGTCATGCTGGTTGAAAATACAAATCTGGTCAAACAAATTTCAGAAACGTGCCAAAAAATATTTTAAAAAAAAAAAAAAACATGTTGAGTCTAGCAACGTAAATCTCTTCTGACTAGCCTCTGGTAATCAAACCCTTGGCATCCCTTGGCTTGCCGGAAAATCCACCGGCAATAGTTCGATGACATTCCCAGCGAACTAAACCTCCGAACACGTCTCTTCGACGGTTCTCACAAAACCACATCCCAGGGATGTCGATGGAGCGGCTTACAAGAAAATCTACAGCACACTTTAAACACTCTAGTAAATCTTAGGTACCGTACATCTGTGTTTTTGTTTGATGGCTATGCTAGGTTCATCTATGTATTCCATGGCCCATCGAGTCCGATTCGATGATTTACCGAAATTAAAGAATGATATATCTAGGTTTTGTTGGCTAAACCATCATGAAAATGTATAAATATCACAAGTCTCCTATTCATATCCCAAGTTTTGGTTGCTTAAACCTAGCTTTTGAAGCATCAAGAAAACCAACCACATCCAGGCAATGAGCCCTCCTGTCAACCAGGCCTCCTCCTCATTTTGCCCTTTGTTCTTGTCCGGGTGGAAGACCAAAGCCAAGCGCCTGGGACTTTGCCTTCTTGGTTGGTTGGATTTTCAGTAACCAGGGTGGAATGTACTGGATATATTAATTAAATTATATTGAATCTATTGGATCATTCGAGGATTTTGAGGGTCCATCATTTGGATTCATATGGGGGGGGGTATTGAGAGAATTAGTGGAGGATGGATCGGAACCTGCCTGAAAGCACGCTTCACATCCTCTTTGGAACAGCCTGGCCATCGGAGCCGGGAGGCGTATACTTTCGACATTTCCCGTATGAAGCAAGCATTTTTTTAGCATATTGGAACCAGTATTCCGAGTATTGGAAATGTATGGATATACTGGTTCCTAGGTATACTTTCGACATTTCCTAGGTATTGGAACCAGTAGTCCGAGTGATTGCATGTTTGGGGATTGTTTGGGTGAGATTTTTCGACTCAAAACCACCGAAAATCGAAAAAATGGTGCCTTTCAAGGTGCCACAAGTCTTGACTGATCAATCCAGCAGGAGTCTCAAGCAACACAAATGCTGAGAGGCAACATGAGCCATAAAAATAGCATAAAATAGCCCTATCCCATCCGATTATACTGCTTTGTCAGTAAATGTTCCCATTACCATCCCGGCTGAAATCTGCTTTGTCAGTAAATATTCCCATTATCATTTATATATAAATCATAATCTGTTATATATCATGTTATCATAATCAGTAATATATATTTATATGTTATATCATAATCTCAAGTGGGCCCATCAGAGGTTCCAATGGCTCCGCCAGAGGATTTTCTTCGCGGCTTCCGAGACTCCTCGCCTTGACTAAGCCCCAAGACAAATCGAGCAGCCGCCTGGCTGAAGTCAGGGATCAACAAGACAACTCTATTCATCGGATTGGTTTAACGGATTTTACAGGAAACCCCCATGATTTTCATGGGAAAATCGATGGTTTCCGGTTAACATTTTCCCTGAAACCAATCCAATGATCTATGCATCTACAGTATATGGATCTATATATGGTTCTTACATAATCAATATTGGACACAATATTACCAAACATAGTAGAAAATCAACATGGATCAACAATAAATGTGTGATTTCAAAAATAACTATGTATAGAAAATTCATCCATATATCAGTCACATTACATGAATATCACTACAATAGAGTAAACATGACCAAACACATTACCAAATAGTCTATCAATAATTTGCGAATTCAACATAAATCTTGCATGGTTATAATGGACATATAATGGGCATGTTATGGACATATAATGGGCATATAATGGACATATAGTGGGCATATGTGGGCATATAATGGACATATAATGGGCATATGTAGGCATATAATGGGCATATAATGCGCATATTATAACATGAACCAACTCTGCTCTCCATCCGCGAAGTTGCTTCAAATCTATATGGATGCCCAACGTTTTTTCATGGCTAACCTTAGATCGACCCTTAACTGGCAAGTTTGGGGGCAAATCTTCCGGCAACTCACCAATGCAGGCATCCAACCAACCAAAAACAATAGGGTGCTTGAAAGTCAAACCAAGATCGCTCAAAGGTACTGCAAAATATAGTCGTTTGTGACATGCTTTGTTAGTCAAAACACAAACACAAACACAAACACACACACACAAAGGAAAACACATGTAGTTTATTGAGTTTTTGACATGCTTGCAACTTGCAAAACACATTAGTATATAGTCGTTTGCTTACCTTCAAAGAAGTGAGCCATTTGGGTTCGTCTGAAAATATGGTACTGTACCCGCTGTAACCCCAAAATGTTGATGATATCATATAATATAATAATATATATATATAATATATCATCGGTTATTGGCAATTTAACATTTCGGACACACCCAATTAGATATTGTTGGTTATAGAAGTTATAAATATATCCCATTTCTAGCCCTATTGATATCCCATTACAGTAAATGCCCATTTGGCGGATACAATCTATACCCCATTTTCAATCAAGCCGAGATCTGCATTATTCATACTTATTCATGGAATTCATTGTGCAAATCCCCATATGGATATATCTGGGTAAATGATACTATAATATTTCACTAACCTGAATCTTGCGGCCATAAAAGGAGATGATTTCCCTTGTTAACCATGACTTCCAGGCTTCGGCCGCACTGAAGTCGTGATCAAATTTACCCAGACAGATTGCCTCCGCACTCAACTTGCTTTCTGCGCCCATGCCTCGCTTCCAAAACTGGAATCTCGTCCGAAAAAAGGAGCTACCCCAAGTTATGGATGGTTTATTTCATGGAAAATCCATCTATAAATGGAAGATTTGGGGGTACCCCCATAAATTGGAAACGTTCATCTATTGAATGGGGATTTTCCATTGGATTTGGGCTACAAAATGGAAAGGAAAGTGTGTGGGATATTCAGTGACTTTGGACTTGTTTGGAATCTATGTTGCCATGTCTGTACGTACATGTTTAGAGAGAAAAACAACTCGCTCTGACAACTACACCATAGAAACCATCAAAAATAAGTGCCAACAAACTGCAGGGTGATTGCAGCACTCACTGAGTTTTACCGTCGCCATGGTTGTTTCAATACTAAGTCATGGTCATCCATGACTTGGAAAACTCCATACGTCAATCATGGTTGTTTCAATAGGATGATTTAGTTTCCTACTAAGGAAGGAGGTGTCCAAAGTCGACCAACGAACGTTTCCCAGTCGTCACCATGGTTGTTTCAATAGATGAGCCATTAAAAATACGTCCCTATCCCCATCTCATTTGAGTAGTTGGTTGATAGGTTTTTCTACTATGGGTTATCAAACTCCTCAAATAAATGAGCTAGTATAAACCCCCATATTAACCAATCAACCCAGGGTATTTTTAATGGCTCAAACCGCCAATGTCACCCACTTGTAGCCCAGTGAGACCAAGTTGCGCGTCACACCGTCGGCATATTTCACCTGGTGAGAAAGGAAATGTGTGTCTGAAAATCGGTTATTCCCCCAACAAATGGGTTTATCATCACTTTCACCCTTGAAATTGCCATTTTGGTGTACAAATGAGTACAAAAAAACACATTTGCAAATATAACCAAATTGAATATAGTTGGCTATATAATGCTATATATAATACTAGTGTCACAAGATCAGTCCTAGTTCCCGTCAATTGCATCCTTCATCATTGCTTGTGTGATACTTGTGTGCAGAATATAGATACTACAATTCCAAATGAAAATTCAATTCCGGAAACCAAAAACCAAAGCTTAAAATGCATTCCTTCCTAACCCAAAAAACAACACTCAACAACGCCTTACAACGATTTTATATGTTATATATGTGTTATTCTTCAATCCAATTTTGACAGCTGACTCAGGATCAAACCAGTCGCCTCGGTCTGACACTCAGGACGCCGCGGCGCGAAGCGCGGCTTCGCGGGTGTCCGACCAATTCAGATCCCCCCGCGGCCACAACTGAGCAGCTTTGCAGCGGCATTGGAACATGTTGCTTCTAGCTAGCAGCTATCAAAATCCGCGGAGACACATTGCAATTATGATCCAAAAATTGGATAAAATTGGTACACATTTTGAACAATTGACATATCAACACAAATTTGGCGACACTCAACAATACCTTGGAATGTTGCGTGGGAAAGGATTCATAACATGAAACCTGCGGGAATTCAAGAAAAACAACATCTACTATAAGTGTAGTCTGTGAGTCGGCAACCCCAATGTGAATTGGTGTGTATGCAGTTTTGTGTGTTAGTTTTCTCACTCAACCAGTCCCAAACAATGCAACACACATTGTTGTTCCTGTGACAAAAAATGACTAAAGTCCGCGGGGTGGGGGTTGAATGGAACTGAAAACGATTGGAAACAACACCGCAAAAAATGCATTGGAGATGGCAACGAATGAGGACACTTTGTCATGAACAGTCCTTGTGACAATGTTTGTTCTTGATTTTTTGGGACGCCCTGCCCCCCCCCCTTGCCAGCATACGAAGAAAAGGAAACCCTGATGTTTGTTCCGTTGAATCAGTTGCAGTGCAGTGACTCAGGTGATTTCCAGCTTTGATTCTCTGTTTTGACCATCAATTGGACCTGCTGATCTGTCACGGCATTAATGGCCAACAATCCGAGCGCAAAGTATCTCTGGGTTTCTGGGAACAAAATTGTCACATAAATGAAAACCATGGGCATGCAAACACTTTCTCTGATGAAATTGAAAAAAAAAACATCAGGAAGGCACGTGCAGTTTTCCAACTTGTTGCTCTGAAGCAATTGAGGTTACAAGTCCAACAAACCTGAAGGATGCAAAGTCTAAAATGCATCCGGTGCCTTGCAGGATGACACGCCCCAGTAGGGAAATCATCAAATGAGGGTGTTGGATGTGACAGAACCATGTGCCGCTGCAACTTTTCCAAGTCGGTTGGACTTCTGGCGGTCCTTGAGCACGTCCTGGCGGGTCTGGGGATGGCAGGAATCCAAAATGTTCCAAACAGCGACATATTCAATCATCGATCCACCACTGGTTGGCTCAACAATGGGTGGAATCAAGACCTTCCCAGGGTTCCCAATGGTTCCCACAGGTCCAACTTTCAAAAGACATGTCTTTTTTTCTTGCCAAAAGACAAAAAATGCGTCATCTACGGTCTACCACCTGCCAGAAGCCCTGCACCACATTGCAACATGTTTTTTCTTACATAGGGCACCCATAAAAAACATGAACAGTTATTTTCCAGGAATGATACTTGATGATATTTGTATATAATTAGATCATGTGTTCCCCTGTTTTCCTTCCAGGTTTCCATAACTTTGCTTGAGGCCATCGACATATCACCGGGAATGGGTCCCAAAAAAAAGGACGAACTTCGATGAGTAAAAAGTGGGCCGCCCTGGGCTAAGTCGGAGTTTTGTTGGTTTATAACTCCACTATTTTGGTTTATGGCAGTTTATGATACTTATATCATATATTAATAAAACTGTAGTGTATGATACTTATTTCAGTTTATAATACTTATAATTTCTAAGTTAATGTGGGTTCAAAACCAACAAACATAACTAGGGAGGCCCACAGTGTATAAGTTTATATGCCTGGAAAAAAGTCAACGTTTTTTTGTGGTGGTTCCCAGGGATATCGAAGTTCCAATTTCACGAATCATCGGGGGCCGGGCCAACTGGTAACGTTCGATGACTTTCAAATAATTACATACTTAAGAGCATTAAAGAGCTCTTCAAAAAGGTAAACAGAGTTGATATGAGTTGATATCCCTACAAATTATATAGATCAAATTAGCCAGAATCAACTTTCAGTCGATTGGTTTTACGGCAATTCAACGGAAACCACGGTGTTTACCTTCACATCATCCAATTCTGGCAAACTGGGACCCCTGCCCATATAATATTGTATATAGTACATGTTAAACGTCCCCATGTGTTTCAAGCGGCTTCAAAACAGGCAGCTTAGTCTGTACCTCGCCACCCTTCAGGGCTGCGAAGTTCTAGCTGCTGCCCAGCTGGGCGAAGACGTGATGGGATATCTCTGGATGCCCGGAGTTTTTTCCATGTCTTGTTGTTTTATCCGCAAATGATGTTCTCAAACGAGACGTGCTGGAAAATCACCATTTAAATATATTTAGATCATATATATATGTGTGTGTGTGTTTCTTTCTATGTTTTTCTTATCATCATTTATCATCCCTATCTGCTGAAGGCTCTCCCAAGATCCATTGGAATCCATGGCGAGACAAGCGAGGGTTTCCGGCAAAAAACTCAGTATCTCCGACTCTTCATGGGGTTGAAAGGACTTCAAATCCTGGTAAAACCCGGCTGACATAGTGAAACATGTCACCGGTTGCGGGTTACATTCATCTTCTTGGTTGAATCCCCGTAAAATTACCTGGTCCAGGTGTCTAATGGCTGAATACAGTTTTTTCTGTGGCAGGTAAACTTCCCAGGTAACGGACCAAGCTTGGCGATTTGCCGAACCCCTGCGAACAGTTCAGCTATAGCCGGATAAATGGTGAACAATTTAGAATCCAAAATATAAATGAACATCTAAAATCATCTAAAGGTATGGCTACGGTCCAGGTTCAGAGATCCCAACACTACAGTATTTCCAAGGTTTGCTCTAAACTGCTCTAAACTGCTGGCTTCCATGTTCAATGACGCTCCCTGTTTCACAGGGAGCCGTCACCAAGGGTATTGGAAGACAAATTCCTTTCTCGGCGCCAACCAGGGTCTACCAATCTCTCGAAAATCATGGGAAAATCAATGAGCAACCCCAGCTCGTTGAAGAGAACATAAAGGGGATCTAGCATGATCTAGCTGCATCATATCCTTGCTTGTGATGTAGGTACCTTCTTAGCGAGTGGTTTTGTCTTTCGTCCACTAAAACATGCAAAACATGAGCACGTGTATGCCAAAGATATGCCAAAGGTTTCATATTCCGATATTCCATCGATCCAGTTGGGGGCATCTCCCAAGTTGCTGAGGATCCCACCCTATTTGGCTCCAAGGTCAGCTCCAAGTGATGCACTTTTTAAGTGTTTTGCTGGACCTGGTCCATCCTGTCCCCAGCATGCTCCATGGAAGATTTGCTGATCACTGTTGACCCAAACTTGACCTGACCAACATAACATGTTCATAATTGTTCATAAACAGCATGCGGGCTGGAGAAAAACTGGGATACTTTGTTTCTTCAAGTATCCTTAGGCCCGAATTTTTGGGATACGCTGACCCCAACGGATCATCATCCGGGGATGCATCCTTCATGGTGAAGCAATCGTCTGCAATCGCCGGAGGAACATGGACCGGTCCGCTGTGCGCGCCAAAAATTGGAAGGGAGCAGCGGCGACGCTGCAAATCTCAAAGCCTTACGCTCTTTTCGTCACAGCTTGCAGCGGCTGAAAATGGCAACAACAGCGTTTCCGAAGAAACAACAACTGAGATTGGAATGGGCAATGAAACCAACTATCTTAACCTCATCGACTGAAAACAAAGTTGGCTGCACCAGACGCGGCTCAGACCTGCCGCGATTTCGAGTGCGGTGAGTGAGTCGTGGCGACAGCATCAGCAAATCTATTTCAGTAAGATGTTGAGAAAGGAATCAGTGACTTAAGCAACTGAACTGCTTCAATCGTCTCGTTTTTGGCGATGGTTTGGTCTAAGTTCAGTTCAGCTTTGGAAGTCTACAACTGGCAACCTCAAACAACCCTATCCCTCAGACATCCCACGTCCAAATGTTCTTTCGATCTTCACCGGGCACCTGTTTACACCCAAGTTCGCCATAAATTTCGATCAATCCTCACTTTGCCAATACGGGTGTGTCCCATGGTTTATCATCACTTCCCCTTTCAATTTGTCCCGACAACTCTATCCGGGACCCACCTCAATGCAATGTCCAATTGCCCCTGAGCCCGCGGGGAGCTGTTGGGAAAAAAGTGATTCCTGCAAAGTGGTGCCCCAGTTCGTTAGCTAACTTGGTGAACATAACTCCAACAACTTGTCTTTATGGTAAATATGTGTGTGCTGAATGTGTTATATAAACCAACTTGGAACCGCGGGTGCACCTTGTAGACTTGAAATAAGCTCTCTTGATATATCTTTGGCATCCTTATCTTTCAAAAAGCGTATCAAGGGCATGATGTTTGGATATTTTTGGTGAGGTCCTTATTCAGATCCATGCTCTTCCATGGTATTCCATGGTTTTCACCCAGAAAATGCTGGATTTCCCATGGACTTTCCACCACCGATTCGGAGCTGATTCGCCAGGAGACGGCATCTCAGGGGGCGAACGCTTCCGTCTGCCTTGAGAACTTTCCACCTGGCCAAGTCAAGGAGATGTCGAAAAAAGGGATGAAAAAACCCGGTGATTTCACATAGTTGTGACAGCACATTTAGCTCGATTATTAAAAATGACTACCCTCTGGTAAACTAACATAGCTATTGAAAATGGCCATTTAGAGTGGATTTTCCCATTAAACATGGTGATTTTCCATAGCTATGTTAAATAACCAAATGGTATATAAAACTTAGAACATCTTGGAACCAACAAAAAACTGATGATTCAATTTGCAGTACAGTCGTAGATTCATGGAAAACCTTCGATTTATCGATATATTGGTGGGACATCACTTTTCTATACTTTTCTTATTTTTGGGGAGGTTAGTAAAAAATAACTCGTCTTGATCAGCAACATTTTAAACCTGCTGGTCATCCCCATGGAGGATTGCTAGCGTTCCTGCATGTGCTCCCTTCAATTCCAGAAAATTCTGCATGTTATAGATGTTATAGCCAGACTTAGGAGAAATTGCCTTGCCAAGAGACTTGGGCCCAACACTCATACAAAGGTGCTATGTTGTAGTATGTTGTACTGATATTCAATGATACTGTGGATGGTTGCGAAATCCTGCACCACCTAACGGATGGTTGAAACCCTATAAATATCTATAAATAGTGGGATAAAACACCTATCAACTGGTGCAGGATTTCTTCCATCTACAGTTCGGCAACTCAGAGGGGGCCGCTCTAAGGCTGCACAGCAAGGGTTCCCCCAGTTATGACTTGCTACCCCTACCATAGTTAAGCTATGTTAAGCTATAGTTAACCTATACCCTCTGGTAATTAAACATAGCTATTGAAAGTGGCCCATTTATAGTTGAGTTACCCATCATATCAACATGATGATTTTCCAGTTCGCCAACTGTTGGTTTACCATAGTTTATCAAAGGGAAGTTATACTAGAGTTATTTCACCAATTTTGCCATAAGTATCCCCATTTGTTGTGCCTTAAATCTCCATTTGTCCCCCATTTTCGAGGGTGAAATCTGCATCAACCGAGCTGCTGAACGACCAGCCAGAAGGTTTTGTACATTGCCTATGGCCTGGGGATGCGTATCCGCGGATCCCAGAAATGATGGGTGTTTAATGGTGGTTGCATGGTTTCTATGGGATGTTATTGCTGATTTCATGGTGGTTTTGACATATTCATGGTGGTTTCTATGGGATTTTATGGTCACTAAATGATGGTTTTATGGGCATTACTGGGATTTTATGGTGACCAAATGGGGTGATTTTAATGGATTTTAAAGTTATATTTGATGGTGATCAATAGGGATTTAAGATGATTTAAGCAACAAGACTGGTGATATGAATCGGAAGTACCAAGTTGGGAAACAAAAAAAAGTTGGTGAACTGGAAAATCACGTGATTCTTTAATCAGTAAATCATCGAACTAAGTTGGGCCACTTTCCATAGCCATGTAAACGTTGAGGGTCTCACAGGGGTCCTGGACAAAAGGAGGAGCATTTGGCAGTGGATCGATCTGGAATCGTTCATCACTGATGAGAGAAACATAAAATTCACGATGCACTTGTTGAAAGGCCACGTTGGGTCTTCCATCTGGGTCAAATAAATTGATGTGAGAAGCAGGTGTCCACAAATGTTTCTCCCCTTCAAACAAACATATTTTCCGGGATACCCAAATTTTACTCATTTGATTGTCTTTGTATGTGGATACACATGGCTAGCTGGGGAATCCCCTATATTCATAGACATGTTCCATGGCAAATCCTAATCTAGGGCAACAAAAATTCAACACCATGAAAGTAGATCATTTACCAGGGGGAAACCATGGGGTTTTCCCACATCTATGTTAGTTTAACCTGTGGGCTTCCGGCCTTCCATTGCTAGCTTTGAGTGCAGGAGATCCCATGATATGCCCATATATCAAAACATGAAAATATCATAAAATATCACCCTAAACTCCCCTGAAATTCGCAAAAACAACCATTAACTATATGAATATATCGCATGAATTCCGGATTTTTTGGGGTTGAAGCAGTTAACACATCTTTCAGTCAAACCCCAATTGGATATAGTTGGACAGCTCTTCGGGTAGAGTTATCATAACTCATTCAAAGAATATATCCCTAGTGGGTTCTAATCGGATGGATTGTCATAGTTGCATCATGTTATAATCCCTATCCCTATTTCATGTTTACATCATACTGTATTATATTATATATATATCTCTCTCTCTCTCTCTCTCCATCGCCATCTAAATGATACCATGGTATCTATTGGATAAAAACATGGGTTATCATGACGGTCATATTGGATCCAGATCATGTTACAATCCATTATTAATCCATATTGTTATAACTATAGTTGTATTAACTATAATGATAATCCATGATACTCCATGATAATCCATGATGATAATCCATGATAATCCATGATGATTAACTATAGTTAACTATGGTTATATATTAACTATAGTTACAATCCATGATAGTTTCATAGATCCCCTCCCGGTCTCCCGGGCGTCCCCGGCGGCGCTGTGTGCCATTCCGCATTGTTGGCTCTGGACCTGGGTAAAAAAGATGGCTTGGCAAAACCCGCTAGGTAAAGATGGCTTTAAAACATGATTCAACCCGATTCAACCCCCCCAAAAAATGGGATTTAGCCCATTTTTAATATAAAACCCATGAAACCATCCTTGAAATCCCAACCTGTGCTTATCATGGCCAGAAGGCAGCCTCACCACCGGAATCCGTGCTGAGCCCACGACCGGTTGTGCTCGACCTCAGCTGACCGGTAGGTTCGCCGGGGAACATAGGAATATTCATTTGCAGTGACTACAGTTATGGCCATTTATTAGTTATAACTGGTTATAAATGGGATTATACATTCTATAAATGGGGTTATAAGTACTTATAACTGGTAAATGGCCATAACTGTGGGTTTATGTACTGTAATTAATTAGCTTGCCCTTGTGGGTCGATGCATAAGGGCCACCTTGGAGGTGGGGAAACGCTGAAACGGGATAGACCAAAAAATTAATTATTCATGACCAAATTTGTCATTCTAGTTAATATTAGCAGTACATCATAGGCATAATGATAGCAACAACCACAGAAACAATACTAATTATGAGAATAACAATGGTTATGATAATATCAAGCACACAAATAGCCGTTCTGGAATAGAAAGAACATGGACTTTTCAAAAAAACTACTAAGATAGTTTTTTTTTTTAAACTCTCATACTTGATCTACGTCAGCATGTTTTTACGTATATATCTTTAAACAAATATGTGTAAATACTTACCTGTCATTATCCCCAAACAAATATGTGTATATATATATATATATACAAACCTCATATGGGTTGTCAAGGGTCATTAACCACTTACAGTACATGTCCCAAACCCTCAATCATGCCAAATTCTCCTTCAATGGCGCCTTCAAATGCTTAGATTCAATACATCCCAGCATGGGTTCGAGTTTTTTTGATGTTCAGGCGATGAGATTGTCAATCAATCCTTCATAAATATTCATAAGAACAAATGCCATATATCACAAATGGAATAGAGTCGATTGTCTGTGTTAGCCTGTTAATTATTGTTAAGTCAGACTTTATCACAAACTAGATCATCATCGATGAGAAGCTACGCATGGTCATAAACCCTTCATCTTAGAGGAAATGCAACCCTCCATTGAACAACAATCTGCTATCATGTGATTGGGAAACTCAATGCACATAGCTCCAACTGGCTCCAAATATCTCCAAATCAAATATATATATATATAGATAATAGAGGGAATACGGATACTCAGAGCTGTCATAGCTCCTTTGCTCCCTCCTAACCGGATAGGGACCTACCCCTCCACGGCTGGGACAAGAGACCTCTGACCTGGTGCACCAGCACAGCACGAGCCATAGGTTGAGAGTCCTGGCGCGTTCGCATACAGGAAATAACTGCACATAAATCCCATCTCATTGGGGCATTTCCTGAAATGGGGGTACCCCTAAATCATCCCTTTTAATGAGATTTTCTATCATAAACCATCCATTTTGGGGTATCCCCATTATTCCCCATTGCTGGAAACCCCCATTGGGCTTTATCCAGAACAAAACTGCAGAAAGTTTTGTGAAAGACAAAGGTAGGTAGAGACTAGCTTGGTGTGTAGCAGTTGCATGTTTCTTTTGCACTTGCGCATACTCACCGCAGACTGGACCAGTCAAGCTTAGCGCTAAAAGATTGCCCCGCTGCTTTTGCTTTTTCGTGTGAGCCCATTAGCTGCCTTTGCACTCCGCATTGGTAGCGGAGCTGGGTGATGCTTTCGAAGCCCCAGCGACCAATGGCATCGGCGGAGCCGAAGCGGTCAGCGACCGCGCGAAGGGCAGCGCCCAAGAGTGAGGCCGAGCCTCGAGGGAAGGAGAAGCTCTCCCCCAGCCCTGCTGCGAAGATGGGTGCCGATGCACTACCGCATGGCCGAGGACCTGGTTCTATATGCTCGGAGCCTGTAGGCGCCGCGAAGAATACCAAGGCCGCTGAGAGAGGCTATCCGGTTGGGATGACAATGCCTGGATTCCAGTTGCACTATGGCCCCAATGGACAGCCTTGGTACACCGACGGGAAGCAATGGTGGCCGGTGGGCTACAATCCCAGGATAGCTTCCCAACAGTGGTCAACGCCGTTCTCTTCCTGGACTATGCCGTGCCAGCAAACGCCCAGTCAACAAACGGCGGTCAATCCGAAGGAGTTTGACCTGAAAGGAGTCAAGCAGAATGCAACGAGAACTCGAGTGAAGACAGAAACCAAGGAGGAGAAAACTACGAAAGGAGACAAGAAGGACAAATCCTCCAAAGAGAAGGATAAGGGTGACCGCGGAGAGAAGAAGAAGAAGCCGGACAAAGGCCCACCAGAAGATGTCCCCGATTGGGGAGGCGACGATGAGGGTGATGAGCCAGATCCGGAGGATGACACGGAGTACACTTATGAAGAAGAGAGCGAGGAAGAGGAGGAACATGAACCAGACCAATCGGTCGATGTGACGCCGCGGTCAGCGACCGGAGTGACGCCTCGCTCAGGCACAGGAGGCGAGCCCCGTGAAGGTCAGCGACCTGGGCGGCGACCTGCGGAGCGTGACACGCATCACACGGGCAGCGGCCCACGGAGGCGGAGACCTCCAGGTGGCGGCGGCCCACCTTCGATGCCATCCAGAGGATCGCAAGCCTCTTCCAGCCACAGGACATCGTCCGTCAGAACAGAGTCGGTACGACAGCTGCTCAAGGAGCGTACCGACCAGCCTGAAGGGCGAGCTCGTGCAAACCTTGGACAAGTCCGGCTGGAGACCTTCTCAGGTGACAGGTCTCAATACAGGAACTGGATGAAGACGATCCAAGCTCAGAAGCAGCTCTACCAGATCCAAGACAAGGAGCTGGCGGTCTTGTTGTTCTTGTCCTGCACCGGGGAGGCCAGAGAGGTTCTCAATCAACTGGAGATAGCGGACATGCAAGAGGAAGGCGGCCTTCAACGCATCCTACGTCTTTTAGAGGATGCGTATGGGAGCAAAGCAGATGAGAGATTCGAGGAAAGGCAAAATGCTTTCCTGAGTTTCCGCCGCTCTCCCGGACAAAGCATCGCTGCTTACTTAGCGACCCTGAAAAGACTCCGAAATGAGTACTTGCGTGAAGACCCGGGGTCAGTAATCAGCGACCGTGCATTTGCCCAAAGAATGCTGACCCGTGCTTCCTTGACACGGCGCGAACGGTACGACTGCTTTTTTGCAGCCGGCGGTTCTTACCGTTCAGGTCCCTTGGAGAAAGTCCTCAGGTTCCGATGTGCGAACGTCCACCTTGAGGAAAGACCAAGCGGCGGCCGCCGCCAAGAGGAACGTGGCTATCAACAGGTTGCTCGGCCGCCGCCGAAGAGGAGAACCTACAAAAGGTCCGATCGCCGAGCCCCGTATCGTGCCACTCGCCATGCTCATGTGGCCGATGAAGAAGACCTTGAAGGGGACTATGAAGAGCACTATGGAGACAACACGGATGACGAGGACCTGGAGCAAGAAGCACTGATGGCAGAGGAGGAGATGCCCGAAGAAGAGGAGTGGAGCCATGACGAAGAGGCCGAGTATGAGGAAAGCGTCGAGGCCGTGGACCAGGCTGCCTTGCAAGAGGCATTCGCTGCTGGTTGGAGGGCCAAGAATCAGACGGCCCAAGCCCGGCTGAGCCGTGGCTACCGTGACAGTGGCAAATCCCCAAAAGGGAAAGGAAAAGTGAAGCGACAAGACAGTCGCCGGCCTGACGATCGAAAACGCAACAGCACGTGCGCCTCATGTGGCCAAAAGGGACATTGGAGAGGCGATGCAATTTGCCCCAATGTGAAGTCAGGCAAGGACGCTCCACATCGGAAGGAAAGTGCAACACATTATACAACAGCATCGGGTGCTGGGAAGGGCAGCGCCTTCCAACCCAAGCGGGGCCGCGCCCCCTCTCCGGCCAGAGAACCGGAGCGAGCACCGCTGCCGCGGAGGAAGAGCTCAGAGAGCCAAGCAAGAGACCAAGCTGGCGATGTAACGGGCACTACGCCCAAACATCCCCCGATGGCACCTCCACCGAATCCTCCTCGACGAGGAGCGGTAGATAAGTCACCGATGGAGACCTATGTGGAGCCACCATCAACTCCAAGGGGGCATGAAAGACCACCAGAGCCAGCAGTGCCACCTCGAGTCAAAGAAGAAGTCGATCGATCTCCTAGCAGAAAGGAACCTGAGAGAGAACCCAAGGCGTCTCCGGAGGAGAAGGCCAAGAAGAGGAGAAGACGCTCACATCGATCAGACAGACCGAGAAGGTCCTCAGGTGAGCACAGGTCTGACAGAGATCGCACCCGTGAGCGAAAATCACGGGAGGAAGGTGCAGAGACACCTGCTGACACGCCTCGTGAAGGGACAGAAGAGGCCTTTGTGGCACAGCCTTCAACTGGCACTACAGCACGCCAGTGCAACTGGACATACATGGTTGGTGGCTGGGACGTGATCAAGGACTATGATTCTGACAGTTCCGACACGATCTCATCTCACCAGTTGGCAACCGAAAGTGAAGAGGACGATTTGGTCCGCAAGTACCAGTTGCAAAATTCCCCAGCCCCCAAGTCAGCCGCTAGGGAGAAGCTTAAGGTCAAGCTGATGACGGTCTTGAGATCTTTGGCTGAAGAGGAGCAAGACGATGAGGTCAAGAGACGACTTCAACGGAAACAAGATCGCCTTCGAGACAAGATCTCAGCACGGGCCGTGCGATCTCAAGCCTCGGGCTCGGAAGCTCCGGCCAAAACAAGGCCCAAACATGAAACCCGAGATCCCAAGTTGGACGAGGAAATGGGTTTGTCCACCCAGGATCTGCTGCAGATCTTACCAAATATGTCCAAGGAGGAGAAGAAATTGCTCTACAAGCAACTCAAGAAGGAACGAGAAGATGAAGCCCTCAAGCTCTTTGGAACGGGGCAGCCGCCCACCTCAGCAGCAAAGCTCAAGAGGCCAGATCGCCGCTGAGACGGGTACTCGGCTGCGTCCGTACACATGGCCTCTGCGGGCCGCAGCCTGAGGAAGGATGAGGTTGAGGAGCCACCGGATCAAGAGGAGAAGGTACCGGTAGGAGTCAAGAAGAAGCGCATGGAGAAGTTTCGCAGACAGCTCTACGAGGCGGCCAAGAACCGAAAAGGGAAGATCGTACCGTCAGAAGCCTCAGATCTTCCCAACGCTGCCCAGGAGAACTGCGAGCATCCATATGAGCGTTTGCTCTGGGGTGCAAATATCCTTATGACTACCGATGCTAGGCAAGCTCTGGAGAGGCCCAAATAATTATTTTGACTTTCAATCTGTGATTTTTCTGTAAGCTGAAACTGTGAGAAATCTGTGAGAAATCTGTGGGAAAATCAGGGTCTTCATTTATATATGTGAACAATTTGTGAGATGTACTACAGTCTGGGTGCGTGCATGTGAGCAAAGTGTGGCGTGTAGCAGACCTTTCCCTTACAGGTCCACTCGCGCTTCCCTTCGCATTCTTTCACTGCCTTGACACCCCCGTACTTCCTCACTTCATTTCTCCTCACATTTCCTTTACGCCCCACATCTCGTTCACACTTATCACAAATACTTTCACAATTCCCTCACAGACCCCCTCACACCCCACAGTTCCACTCACAGATCCCCTCACAGACCCCCTCACACCTCACAGTTCCGCTCACAGATCCCCTTACAGACCCCCTCACACCTCACAGATTTCTCACAGATTTTGATCACAGATTTCTCACAGATTTATCTTGGCTTCCGCGCGTGAGCCCCCGGCACCCCACATCACGAAAGCTTCGACAATGTTTTTCAACTTTGGTGTATCATCGAAGCAGCCGGGTTCTGTGGCTGGTGACCGAAAATTGCAATTTTACCTAGTAAATTGCAAATTTTCTCACAGACGGTTTCCTTTGCGTGGTGAAAGGAATCTGTGAGAAATCTGTAATTTACCAGGTAAAATCGCAATTTTAGGTCACTAACAAGAAAGCTTAGTTGCTTGAATCATCCACCAAAAAATCAAAAACACATGCTAAATCACAGATTTCTCACAGATTTCCTTCAGCCATGGGTAGGAAGAAAGCTGTGAGAAGTCTGCGACAAATCTGTGAGAAATTTCTAATTTACCAGGTAAAATCGAAGTTTTAGGTCATTAACAAGGAAGCCCAGTTGCTTGAATCATCCACCAAAAATTCAAAAACACCAGCTAATTCACAGATTTCTCACAGATTTCCGTTAGCATCCGTTAGCCATGAGTAGGAAGAAAGCTGTGAGAAGTCTGTGAGAAACCTGTCTGAAATCTGTGAGAAATTTCTAATTTACCAGGTCAAATCGCAGTTTTAGGTCACTAACAAAAAAACCCAGTTGCTTGAATCAGCCGCCAAAAATTGAAAAACACAACCTAAATCACAGATTTCTCACAGATTTCCTTCAGCCATGGGTAGGAAGAAAACTGTGAGAAGTCTGTGGGAAGTCTGTCAGAAATCTGTGAGAAATCTGTAATTTACCAGGTAAAATCGCAATTTAGGTCACTAACAAGAAAGCTTAGTTGCTTGAATCATCCACCAAAAAATCAAAAACACCAGCTAAATCACAGATTTCTCACAGATTTCCTTCAGCCATGGGTAGGAAGAAAGCTGTGAGAAGTCTGTGAGAAACTTGTCAGAAATCTGTGAGAAATCTGTAATTTACCAGGTAACATCGCAGTTTTAGGTCATTAACAAGGAAGCCCAGTTGCTTGAATCATCCACCAAAAAATCAAAAACACAAGCTAAATCACAGATTTCTCACAGATTTCCGTTAGCCATGAGTAGGAAGAAAGCTGTGAGAAGTCTGTGAGAAACCTGTCAGAAAACTGTGAGAAATCTGTAATTTACCAGGTAAAATCGCAATTTTAGGTCACTAACAAGAAAGCCCAGTTGCTTGAATCATCCACCAAAAATTCAAAAACACAAGCTAAATCACAGATTTCTCACAGATTTCCTTCAGCCATGGGTAGGAAGAAAGCTGTGAGAAGTCTGGCAGAAATCTGTGAGAAATCTGTAATTTACCAGGTAAAATCGCAATTTTAGGTCCCTAACAAGAAAGCCCAGTTGCTTGAATGATCCACCAAAAATTCAAAAACACAAGCTAAATCACAGATTTCTCACAGATTTCCTTCAGCCATGGGTAGGAAGAAAGCTGTGAGAAGTCTGTGAGAAACTTGTCAGAAATCTGTGAGAAATCTGTAATTTACCAGGTAAAATCGCAATTTTAGGTCACTAACAAGAAAGCCCAGTTGCTTGAATCATCCACCAAAAATTCAAAAACACAAGCTAAATCACAGATTTCTCACAGATTTCCTTCAGCCATGGGTAGGAAGAAAGCTGTGAGAAGTCTGTGAGAAACCTGTCAGAAATCTGTGAGAAATCTGTAATTTACCAGGTAAAATCGCAGTTTTAGGTCATTAACAAGGAAGCCCAGTTGCTTGAATCATCCACCAAAAATTCAAAAACACAAGCTAAATCACAGATTTCTCACAGATTTCCTTCGGCCATGGGTAGGAAGAAATCTGTGAGAAGCCTGTGAGAAATCTGTGAGAAACCTGTAAGAAATCTGTGAGAAATCTGTAAGAAATCTGTAAGAAATCTGTGAGAAATCTGTGAGAAATCTGTGAGAAATCTGTGATCAAAATCTGTGAGAAATCTGTGAGGTACAAAGGGACCTGTGAGAAGATCTGTGAGAAATCTGTGAACGGATCTATGGGGGAGGACGGGACATGTGAGAAAATCTGTCAGATTTACGCGAGAAACTCTGCGAGCAATCCTGTCTTCAGATTTCTATGGGTGTTTTTTGGCGCCTGGTATGTGCTGCATTGCGTCATCATCGCAGGATATGGCCATTTGAATTGTTCAATGTCCGATTTTTTCATGATGTACATACATGTATATTATATATATGGATATTTACATCTAAACATACATATATCCGTTTAATCATGCAACATGATAGTACAAAATAAATGATTCCAATCATCTCACACATTCACTAACTAAAACAAAAAACTTACAGTTTTCTTACACTTTCTTCTTACAGATTCTTCACACCCTTCCTCGCAGAAATAATTATTTTCAGTGTCCTCAGTGGTTAGCAGGGTTGGTAGTCATAAAAATATCCATGCCCATTGGGCAAGCTGCAAGGATTGCAAGCTGAGAAAAGTCTTGTACTACTCAGCTATGCATGGTGCAATGACGTCCAACCAATGCATCCATGCCCATGACCATGAACATGAGGCCTACCAGGCCAATGTGCTGTCCCCTGGACATGTCATTCTTGACACTGGGTGCAGAACAGCAGTGGCTGGACGCAAGTGGCACATGACCCTGCAGTCTTTGATGCGCCAGAAAGGCCTTCCGTTCTACAAGACCAACCACGAGGAGGTCTATCGCTTTGGAGCAGGTGCCCCGGTGCTCAGCACTGAGGCGTTCCTCTATGCAGTGCAGATCTATGATCACAAGTCTTGGGTGCGCATCGCAGTGGTTGACAACACACCGGACGATGGCCGTGTGGCAGAGTGTCCTGGACTTGTGGGACCTGCTGAACTTGCCCGTTGGAAGGTGCAGATTGACTTCGCTAAGTTGCAGGTTGCAATTCATGGCAAATGGCAACCTACAGTTTTGTCGCCTTCAAGGCATCCAATCCTCAATCTGCTCAACGTCGGCAAGAAGCCTGATCCAACAGCATGGGAGACCGGGGAGCTCAAGGAGCTGAGGCTGCGCCTCACAAACGACCCGCATTCCTTTGCCCTCTTGCAGGAGGCATTGGATGATCTGAGCTCTGATGACGGCAGCGCCGCAGAGCCAGACCTAACTACGAAAGAAGCCGTCCATTGGACGGGACCCCAATTCGAGACGATGGCCCGCTGGCAGAAGAAATCCGAATCAGAGACCATCAACCTGCTGGATGTGATGGGTGTGGACTGCTTTCGAGCCACAACCAAGGAACCGGATGACAGTTCCACGGGTTCCATCAGCGAACGCGAAAGTGAGACTTCTCACGAAGGTGGACTTCCGATGGGTTTCAACAGTTCTGAAGAAGAATCCACGGAATCGGAAGATGGCATGGTTGATGAAGTGATGATAGCTGGCAGCGCCGGCGACACTGAGTACCTTGGAAAAGGGCAGAAGCGAAGACTTTTGGCCGCCGCCAAGAACATCAGTGAAGCTGTGGAGGTGGAGCGCACCAGTTTCAAGAAGGAGAAGGAGGTTCCAAGAGTGCGCCGGCTGCGTACTGGCTTCAAGATCTTGGAGATCTTTACGTGGTCCTGCATGCTGTCAAGGTTTGCCTACGGCCTGGGCTGGGAGTATCTTGAACCAGTGACCCTTCCAGGCTGGGATCTGACAGACCCCAAGGTACAATGGGAGGCCCACCAGTACATTGATCGAGTCAACCCTGACTTCATCATGCTGGCATGGCCGTGTGGACCGTGGTCGCCTCTGCAGCGACTTAATCAAAAGACTTGGACCCAGCGAGAGGCCCTCAAACACAAACAGAACACCTCGAAGAAGTTGCTGAAGTTTTCTGCACAAGTCTCTTTGAAGAGACAACGGAATGGCCGCGCCATCCTGGGTGAGAATCCCCTGCCGAGCCTGGCATGGAAGCAAGATGATATCATTGATGGCTTCGGTGATCTGCCTGAAGGGGTATGCGACCAGTGTCAGTATGGCCTTCGCCATCCCGAATGCGGCATGCCTCTGAAGAAACCAACCCGCTTTGTGGGCCAAGAGGAGATCGTGGCTGAGCTCAGGAAAAGATGCCCTGGGGATCACCAACATTTCCCCATTGAAGGTTCAGTCCGGACGGAGGAGTACGGGACTATATCTTTGTCATCCTGGGCTGGAGGATATCCGATCCCCTTGTGCAAAGCCATCATGAGGGGAGCCTTAAGCTTCCTGCATCGGCCGGCAGCTGCCGGGAAAGAGACCTACGTCCTGGAGGAGTACGTCACCGAAGAATCTTTTCAGGACGGGCAAGAAGGAATTGAAGAGGAAGAGCAACGAATGGCACAGGAGAAAAGGCGAGAGGAAGAGGTGATCGAGGAAGATGATCGACGCCCTGTGCCAAAAGAAATTCAAAAGGCAGTTGAATTTGCCCATCGGCAACTTGGACATCCCAGCAGAGATACTTTGGTCCGGATGCTGCGCATCTCAGGAGCGACAGAGGATGCCATCCGTCACGCTAGACGATGGCAGTGCGATGTGTGCCGAATGCAGAAGGCACCAGCACATCCTCTTGCTACAACGCCAAGCTTGAGACCCTATGGCTTCAATCGGAAGCTTCACTTGGACATCAAGTTTGTGTTCGACTCACGAGATCGCAAATATCCTTGTTTGAGCATTGTGGATCTTGGTACTGCGTACCATGGCGCCTGTCTTTGCAAGACAAGGAGGTCCGACTATGTGGCGCGCAAGTTCATGATCCATTGGGTCCAGATCTTTGGAGCTCCAGAGCATGTTAGCCACGATCAAGGTGGCGAGTTTGAGCTGGCCTTCACCTCGCTTTTGGAGGACATGGCGGTGCCAACTACGGTGACAGGATCACATGCACCGTGGCAGCTTTCGGTGGGAGAAAGACATGGAGCTATCTTGGGCACCATGATCTCAGCTATCACTGCAGAACACTCCACTGAAGGATTTACAGCCATGAAACTGGTAGTGTCATCTGCTGTCGCAGCCAAGAATATGACAGTGACTCGGGACGGATTCACTCCCAATCAACGATTGTTTGGAGCTGAAATCAAATTCCCCAGTTTGACAGAAGACAACGCCAGGCCAAGCTTTGCAGAAGCATTGGACTCTGAATCAGAGTATGCACGCGCTCACAGAATGCGCATCACGGCCAGGCTGGCTTTGATCCGTATGGACGTCCAAGACAAGATGCGCCGTGCGATTCTGAGGAAGCCAGCGCATGAAAATGATGGCCCATTCATGCCGGGAGCACAGATTTATTTCTGGACCCCAAAGAAACTTTCAAAAAGGTATACCCGAGGTGGCCAGTGGCGTGGACCTGCTACAATCCTTGTGCGTGAGGCCAAGGAGAGATACTTTGTCAGCTGGCGAGGCCGCGCCCTCCTGTTGGCTGCGCCCAACATCCGACTGGCTACTCGTGAAGAGCTAGCTCTCAACGAGCCAGCCAAGGAAGATGCCGACAGTTTGGGTGAACTACTTCGGGACCCCATCCGGGAGAAGACCTACAAGGACCAATCACGACTGGCACCTCCGCCGAGGACGAGAAAACGTCCAGCAACCGCGGATACGCCAGAGAGAAAAAGAGCAAGGACGATGTTAAGAGGCACCAAGTCAATTCGACAGCTCCTGAAGGATCGCTACGCTGATCTTCGAGCACAGTTCAGGAAGAGGAAGGTGCCCAAAGGTATTGAGGATAAGCCGGCAACGCCGCGCCCTGCAAAAAGGCCAAAGGCCTTAGAAGATGGACAAGTGCCACCAGAGGAGATCCCTGAACCACCTCAACCACCGGCACTACCAGGACCTGGAGGAGGCGAAGAGTCTGATGGCTACAGCGCCACATCACCTTATGATGAGCATGAAGGTCCTCCCCACATGTCAACCGATGAGGAGCCACCTCACATTCCTACAGATGATGAAGGACTGGATGAGCCATCCAGAGTTGAGGCAGAGCCTCCAACTGAGGTACCTGTCCCGCCGGACAATGAGGACGAATGGTTAGAGGAGTTCAGGAAACTGTCCGAGGAAGATAGACGCAAGATGTCTCTTGACGACGTTCCTCACACCCTCAAGAGGAAACAGCAGCTTATGGACCCTGCTCGGGCGGATGCTGCCGTCAAGAAGCTGCGTGCGAACTTCTGCGCACAGGTGGCAGCGACCACAGTGTATGGGAGCCTTCAAAATGAATGGGTGTCAAGATACGAGGTGGAACTTCTTAAGCAACTGACAGGCTTGCCAGTTACGGCGGCCAGAATCCACAGGACACCCAGGAAGCGTTTCCAAAAGCCTCCAAAGATGGTTAGTCGCTCACGACTTTCCATTTTAATTGGCAAAGATCCTGCCAACACCTTCATTGTCAACGAGGACGAGGAGGACGTGAAGCAGAACCCTCGCCGTCGTGCCAGCTTTCTTTGGAAAGGCATGACGATTTTCTACAAGACTGCCAAGGAGACTGACACCGAGCCGGTATACATCCAGCTTCCAGATGGGTTGTACCGTGCGGATCTGACTGTCCAAGCCGCCCAAGATTTCGAAGCTTTGTGGACGGAAGAAGTTCGAGACTTGCTCACCACTGAAGCGCTGCTATTGAAGATGAAGCAGGGTGGCAAGGAGCTGGATCCTGCTTTCTTTGATCAGAAGGAAAGAGCAGCCTTCGATGCGGCTGACGTCAAGGAGTGGTCTGAATGGATCAAAAATGGAGTGATTGAAAGGGTCAGCCCTGAGGAAGCGGCCCGAGTTCCCAAAGCATCCATTTTCAGAGCACCACTTCGTATGCTCAGGGTCAACAAACAGACCAATCAGCTCTTGCCGTTGGTAGCAAAATCCCGACTTATTGTGCCAGGTCATTTAGACCCCCAGCTTGGTGAATTCCGGACAGATTCGCCAACCTGCCCTCAAGCAGCTGTCCGTGCAGCCAAGAGCGTGGCAGCAGCCCGTGGATGGGGTGGCACAATTTTTGATGTCACAACAGCTTTCCTCAGCGGAAAGAAGTTGCAACGGCAGGTTTACATCCGAGCCCCCAGAGAAGGTTTGCCTCCAGCTGAGAATTGGTCAGCTGTGGAACCTGGAGAGCTCTTGCGCATCCTCAAGAGCGCATATGGACTGACAGAGAGTCCCAGGTTGTGGTACCTGGAAGCCCTTGACAGGATCAAAAAGACTGATCTCCAGGAGCTCGAGATGTCGCGATCTACCTTCGTTGCAGGTGGTGGAAGCAGTGGCAGCGCCACATATGCTATCCTATGTCTCCACGTGGATGACGGACTGCTTCTTGGTGATTTACAGGACAAACGTGTCCAGAATCTCAAGCGGCAGATTGACGGAATGTTCAAGATCAAGGCCTGGAAGACTGTATCTGCCAAAGAACCAGTTCAATTCTTGGGCGTGGATGTAACTTTGGATTCAAATGGCATCCACGACGACATGACGCAGTACATCAAGCAGATCAAGGTGGAACCTTTGAGTGGCTCTGGACCACTTAATCCAAGGGAGTTGACGCTCTATCGTCAGCTCGTCATGCGCCTTCGGTGGCCGGCCCAACAGGCCATGCCACATATGTTGTATGAGGTTTCAGCCCTAGCACAACGTGTGAGCTGCGCTCAACACAGTGACTACAAGGAAGCTGTCAAGCTTCATCAAAAGTTTGTGGAGGAAGCTTCCCAGGGCCGCGCCCAATTGACCTATCCAAAGCTGAACGAGAAGGAGAAGCTATTCTACATCAGCTTCTTTGATGCCTCGGTTGGAAAAGAAGAAGATGGAAAATCTCAGCTTGGGTCAATTCACTTTCTCACAACAGAGAAAGCACGGTCAGGACCAACATTGGCATCGGTGGTGGAATTCTCAACCAATAAAAGTTCTCGAGTTCTGAGGAGTTCAATGTCTGCTGAAAGCTGTAGCATGTCCATCTGTGTGGACCGTCACTTGTACGGCCGCTTGGTTTTGGATCGTTTGCTCTACGGCAACAGACCCTTGGATGAGAATTGGCGATTGTCAATGGGTCTTGATGGAGGCGTCGTAACTGATGCCAAGAGCCTCTATGACCATTTGAATACAACAGGTCAGCTCCCCACGGAGCGTCAGACCATGCTGGACTTGCTTGTTGCACGACATCACTTGGAAGCTGGAGCGTATATGTTGTTTTGGGTTCCTACTCATCGACAGCACGCCGACGGCCTAACCAAGAAGATGGTCAACTTGTTGTGGCAGGCATTCTGCCGAAAGCCTATGGTGTCCCTACGTGAGACTCCAGAGGAGAAAACGTTAGAGGATCACCGGCGCAAACTGCGCCAGGGGCAGCGACAGCGTCGCAAAGAAAAGCTGAAGGGCCGCGTCCCAGCACTGGCATCGGCTGCGCCGTGCCATAATTTGCGCAACACACCAACACGTTTCCCTTCCGATGTGAAAGACAAAGGTAGGTAGAGACTAGCTTGGTGTGTAGCAGTTGCATGTTTCTTTTGCACTTGCGCATACTCACCGCAGACTGGACCAGTCAAGCTTAGCGCTAAAAGATTGCCCCGCTGCTTTTGCTTTTTCGTGTGAGCCCATTAGCTGCCTTTGCACTCCGCAAGTTTCTCATTCAAGGAATATGGGATATATTGGCAAATTGACAAATGATGAACCGTAATATTGGTCTTCAGCCTCTTCCCAAGATTATTGGAAACACACACACACACTTCCCAGCTGGGGTGATCCCAGTGGCAACTGGGTTTGTAGCTCTGAACATTCACGACACCAATTTTCGACTGTAACCCACCCGAAAAAAATAGTGAATCTGCACGATTTTTTTAATTGGGGATTTACTTGACACGATCATTCGGGGATGATCATATGATCATTCCTAGATCATGAATAAGGTCTTACCCTCTGGTAATCTATAGCAGTTTGCTATGGACAATCCCCAATCCTATAAAAATGGTAATGACTGGGGGATGGTTTATGGCATTGTTTTACACACATTACCCTCTGGTAAACTAACATATAGCTCTTGAACATGGCCATAGAAATAGTAGATTTACCCAGCTACAAAATGGTGATTTTCCATAGTTATGTTACCAGAAGGTACCCTCCGGTAAATTAACATAGACCCTGGCAGATAGGGGTTGGAAGATTAGTTTCCACTAAAAATTTGTCATTTTCAGGGTCTATGTTTATTTACCATAGGGTAATCATATATTCCAGGCTTCGGTCATTTTGTCACTGACTGAGCCATGGCTGCAGCTGCCGCCTGCGAAGGCTTGGCCAACTCTGACAGCCATGGGTCTCGCAAGCACTCCTGGAGGCTGTGATGAAAGCACGACCATGGTACTGGGATGGTTATCCATGGGGAGCATGGAGAATGTCATGGAAGATTCTGTATGGAATATGGAATATGTAAGATATATAACTGATGTGAATGCATCTTAAATGCCAATAAATGTTACGGATTTCGAAAACGTGTTTCATTAACAAGCTCAACAAATGTGGAATATGACTCAGCAGCTGATCATCCCCAAAATGTGGTGCTGTTTTTGCCGCAAGGAACCACCCTGATAGGTCTCAACCAGCGCCGCTGAGTGGTTGTCCGCAGTAAACTCACATCCCCCATGGGACATTCAAGTGCGAGTACCCTCTGGTAATTTAACATAGCTATTGAAAATGGCCCATTTATAGTGGATTTACCCATTGAAAATGGTGATTTTCCATAGCTATGTTAGTTCACCAGAGGGTATCAATGGAAATCAACCACAGCCCCAGTTCAATAATACCCCGGGGATGCTGGGATCAGAATCGGCTCGGCATCCAACGGCTCAGTACTTGGCGAACATCAAGCCTGCAGAGGGTTGAGATTTCACATCCTTGGCAACCACATTCATCAACCAAAGCAGAATCATGGTGATGTTTTAACCCAGATGCTCCCTGGTGCTGGAATATTTACCTACATTTACCCTAAAAATGACCCAAATGTAGGTACATATTCCGTACATGGAGCATCTGGGTAATGTCTTTTCGTTCTTAATGTTCTCCACTTAGGCAAATCATCTACTTGGAAGAGCTGCCGCAAACGCGCCGCAGATCTGCGATCTTCAAGTTCAGCCGAAGCATATCACTTCACCAAACATGACCAGACGCAACATGTCAACTTGGGAAACCTTGGAGAAAAAAAAACAAACCACATTTTTTTGATCTTTTTTGGGGATGAAACATCCAAAAACTCTTGGGAAACCTTGGAAAACCGCCGGTGTTTGTTGGTTTTTTTTCCAGGCACCGCGCCGCGCCTGTGGTCTCACACGGATCTTTCCACCAGTCGCACCACCGGCCTTGTGGGCACAATACCTCGCAGGACGACGAAATCCGTGGACTCGTTGACTCTTCACTTGGGGAATCTATGGTTTCTGGGGGATATACCATCTGGTTATTTAACATAGCCATGGAAAATCCCTTCTAAATGGAGGTTTTAATGGGAAAATCATCTATAAATGGGCCATTTTCCATGGCTATGTTAAATTCCCAGAGGGTAACTATGGTTCAATGGTTATCTAAAGTGAAAACAGGGTGTGTAAACCTTATAACTATGGTTTTCAAATGTTTTAAAATAATGTCTTAATGAGGATGTGACACACTATTTCATGGAGTGAAACAAAGCCAACTTATAATAACTAATACAACATGTAATGGGGGTGAGAAACCAACGAACATATACAAACATAACTTGGGAACCTCACTTATGCTCACGAATGAAATGGCAACTATGCAGTAGCTATCGAGATGTGCTGTTTGAAAAATCACATCCAAGTCTAAAGCAAGCCTCCACTTAGTAAACGTCGGTAGATCAAGTTCCTTGCGCGCTTTTACATACCGTCTATGTTTATCTGGCTGGTTTATCAATCTCCTGGTAATTTGGTGTAATTTTAATGATGAACCGATAACCGATCTAATCAATCTAATTCAAAGGTAACACACTCTCGTTCCATATGCAGTCCAAAACAATATAGCAACTCCAGGCTTAAATCTACAATGTGGTCAACCCATGTCAACCCAACAAGAGACCATTCCCTAAATCACCCTTGTTATGGTTGACATAAACCATCCTCAAAGGGTGGGTAAAAAAGGCATTGGCTTTCCACATCGCCAGGTGACACGTTGAGCATCTCACGCATGGTCGTATCCTCGGAACGGCACACCATGGGGTGGCCTTGAACGGGTCCAACGGTGGATTTCTTGGAGTTTTTCGCGTTCAAAATCCATGGGGAAACCCAAATCTGGAAGTGAGGAACACATCCGGAAAAAATCGGGATATCAATGGATTTCATAATTATCATAGAACAGAATCGGATTAACCATGATTAACCTCCATATCCCGGCAAATTATGGCAACTTTCAGTGGATTTCATGGACCGAAAAATGGTTACTTCGTGGAATAATTTGTGGGACACCGCCTATGGCCATCAATGGAGGTTCCATGAACCATGGGATGCGGGGCTTCTGGGAAGTGCTTAATATTGAGGCGAAGGGATGTTTGGGGCGAAAAAAATGATCTCGCATAGATCTTAAATGACTAAACAACAAGGCCATAATATATATATATATATAGTATGTATATATATAGTACCAGTATATAATATATAATATAAAATACATATAGTAGATATACATATATATAAATAATGTGTGTATATATAATAATAATGTATACAAATGTATACAGTATATATATTGTGTTTTAATGGCAAGGTCTGGCCCGAAGGCTTGAATTTGCCACACCTCAGCACCATTCGACCCTTCTGGAGCATGTCACCCCAAGCCTGGAACTCAGAGGTGAACGTGGTCTTCAGGTTTTCCCTCATCCTCAGATCAACTGGTTTCAGCATAGCCTGCCCATGACACCCAAAACAAAACCGGCAGAATCTTTTTACAAAATCTGAGCCTTTGCAGAGCGCAATCTCTTTTCCTCCAAATTGATCCAAATTGATGGTTTCTGTAAATCCACACATACTGTAGCTCTACCTATGGCTCAAGAGTGATGCACGAGATGTCCCCCTTGAAGGAAACACACGATGCCATTAGACTCCCAAACCTGGTTTTGCCGAAAAGCTCCAAAAAGAAACTTCCAATAACTCTCCATCGAATATTCCTGAGATTCTCTGACCACACGTATATACATATAATCAATAGATATCATGATCTCAATGATTTCTATATGATATATCAACTCTGTACTTATACAGAAGAACGGGTTTACACAATTTTCATGATGATATATTTTTGATATTCTATCTCTAATTCTTTGAACTGATTATCTCCATGTTTTTCCAACATTGCCCCATCCGCCTGCCCTGGCCCGAGCATCAGCTTGGTCTGCCAGCGCCAGCGATGAAGGCCTTGGAAGAAGCCGCCGCCGAAGAGCCAGGTGGTCACAAGGAAACCCTGCAACCTGGGTTGCAACGAAGTGGCTGGCAGAAATCACTTGAACATATTGGATAACTGTAATTATATGCCATAATATATGTTTTGTCTTATATATACATATATATAATAATATGTATAATATATATATATATATATATCCGCCGACCCCAGCCATCTGCAGGGGGAGCGCGCCCGAGAAAAAGTGGCTTCGCGGCACCTTTTCTTCTGGTTTCAGAAAGCGACGTTAGGTAGTAGGCTGCCGTTAAACGCTTCCCGGCGCCCTCGGCCGCCCTTAAACCTTGCCTCTTAAACCCTGCCCTTTAACCCTTCCCGGCGTCTTTGGCGGCCCAGCAGCATGTCCTTTGGCCACCTGCCGGGCGCTTTTCTGGAGATTTTCTTCTCGTTTCAGAAAGCAACGTTAGGCAGTAGGCTGCCCTTAAACCCTCCCCGGCGCCCTGACCTGCCTTTAAACCCTTCATGGCGCCCTTGGCAGCCAAGCAGCATGTCCTTTCGCCACCTGCCGGGCGCTTTCCTGGAGATTTTCTTCTCGTTTCAGAAAGCAACGTTAGGCAGTAGGCTGCCCTTAAACCCTCCCCGGCGCCCGGAGCCTTCATGGCGCCCTTGGCGGCCTAGCAGCATGTCCTTTGGCCACCTGCCGGGCGCTTTCCTGGAGATTTTCTTCTGGTTTCAGAAAGCAAAGTTAGGCAGTAGGCTGCCCTTAAACCCTCCCCGGCGCCCTGAGCTGCCTTTAAACCCTTCATGGCGCCCTTGGCGGCCTAGCAGCATGTCCTTTGGCCACCTGCCGGGCGCTTTCCTGGAGATTTTCTTCTCGTTTCAGAAAGCAACGTTAGGCAGTAGGCTGCCCTTAAACCCTCCCCGGCGCCCTGAGCTGCCTTTAAACCCTTCATGGCGCCCTTGGCGGCCTAGCAGCATGTCCTTTGGCCACCTGCCGGGCGCTTTCCTGGACATTTTCTTCTCGTTTCAGAAAGCAACGTTAGGCAGTAGGCTGGCCTTAAACCCTCCCCGGCGCCCTGAGCTGCCCTTAAACCCTTTATGGCACCTTTGGCGGCCTAGCAGCATGTCCTTTGGCCACCTGCCGGGCGCTTTCCTGGAGATTTTCTTCTGGTTTCAGAAAGCAACGTTAGGCAGTAGGCTGGCCTTAAACCCTCCCCGGCGCCGTAAGCTGCCCTTAAACCCTTCCCTGTGCCCTTGGCGGCTCAGCAGCATGTCCTTTGGCCACCTGCCGGGCGCTTTCCTGGAGATTTTCTTCTCGTTTCAGAAAGCAACGTTAGGCAGTAGGCTGCCCTTAAACCATCCCCGGCGCCCTGAGCTGCCTTTGAACTTTTCATGGCGCCCTTGGCGGCCTAGCAGCATGTCCTTTAGCCACCTGCCGGGCGCTTTCCTGGAGATTTTCTTCTCGTTTCAGAAAGCAAGGTTAGGCAGTAGGCTGCCCTTAAACCCTCCCCGGCCCCCTGAGCTGCCTTTAAACCCTTCATCGCGCCCTTGGCGGCCTAGCAGCCTGTCCTTTGGCCACCTGCCGGGCGCTTTCCTGGAGATTTTCTTCTGGTTTCAGAAAGCAACGTTAGGCAGTAGGCTGCCCTTAATCCCCCCCCGGCGCCCTGAGCTGCCTCTAAACCCTTCATGGCGCCCTTGGCGGCCTAGCAGCATGTCCTTTGGCCACCTGCCGGGCGCTTTCCTGGAGATTTTCTTCTGGTTTCAGAAAGCAACGTTAGGCAGTAGGCTGCCCTTAAACCCTCCCCGGCGCCCTGAGCTGCCTTTAAACCCTTCGCCCTTGGCGGCCTAGCAGCAGTCCTTTGGCCACCTGCCGGGCGCTTTCCTGGAGATTTTCTTTTGGTTTCAGAAAGCAACGTTAGGCAGTAGGCTGCCCTTAAACCTTCCCCGGCGCCCTGAGCTGCCTTTAAACCCTTCATGGCGCCCTTGGTAGCCAAGCAGCATGTCCTTTGGCCACCTGCCGGGCGCTTTCCTGGAGATTTTCTTCTGGTTCAGAAAGCAACGTTAGCTGTGGTTTTGCGCGGTCTTTCCTCGCCCAAGAACCGCGTTTTGGAGCGGGACAAGTAGCTCAGAAATCTCCTCATTTTCTATGTTCAGAAGTTACGTTAGGCACTTTTTCGCCGCCTTTTTTGCGCCTTGTCCGTCCTTCACTGCCATGGTGTTTCCCCGTCCGGGGGCTGTGGTTTTGTGCGGTCTTTCCTCGCCCAAGAACCGCGTTTTGGAGCGGGACAAGTAGCTCAGAAATCTCCTCATTTTCTATGTTCAGAAGTTACGTTAGGCACTTTTTCGCCGCCTTTTTTGCGCCTTGTCCGTCCTTCACTGCCATGGTGTTTCCCCGTCCGGGGGCTGTGGTTTTGCGCGGTCTTTCCTCGCCCAAGAACCGCGTTTTGGAGCGGGACAAGTAGCTCAGAAATCTCCTCATTTTCTATGTTCAGAAGTTACGTTAGGCACTTTTTCGCCGCCTTTTTTTGCGCCTTCTCCGTCCTTCACTGCCATGGTGTTTCCCCGTCCGGGGGCTGTGGTTTTGCGCGGTCTTTCCTCGCCCAAGAACCGCGTTTTGGAGCGGGACAAGTAGCTCCGAAATCTCCTCATTTTCTATGGGTTTCAGAAGTTACGTTAGGCGCTTTTTCGCCGCCTTTTTTGCGCCTTCTCCATCCTTCACTGCCATGGTGTTTCCCCGTCCGGGGGCTGTGGTTTTGCGTGGTCTTTCCTCGCCCAAGAACCGCGTTTTGGAGCGGGACAAGTAGCTCCGAAATCTCCTCATTTTCTATGGGTTTCAGAAGTTACGTTAGGCACTTTTTCGCCTCCTTTTTTGCGCCTTCTCCGTCCTTCACTGCCAAACTAATTGTTTCAACCGAAAATCTTGTCAAGGTTTTCAAACATTCATGTGGGTAGTTTCTTTAGAGTTTCATTTAGGATTTCATTCATGAAGGGTCAAAAAAACACGGAAAACAAGGTGGAGGATCCAAAAAAACAAGGTCCCCGTATACTTTGATAAACTATCATGCACCTGTGCGGCGCAACCATGCACCTGTGCGGCGCAACACTAGCTGCATAATAATAGGGCCAAAACTATCGTATAGATATATATATATATTATCTAACTATTGTACAGTTACTTAGATCCGTGAACCCATAAAACCATAGGATCATAATATCAACATGCACCCAAATGAAAAACCCATTTACAAATGAAAATTCAAACCTATCAAATATAGTTCACAACAATATACATAGGAAAAAGGTCGAAAGCCTCAGAATTTAGTTTGCTTCCTTGCCGATTCTTCCGGGGTCGGCGGCAGGGGCGGCAGCCCTTAAATATACATTTCTCTCTCCCTCTCTCTCTTGCTATCGCATTCTCCAAGAATTCTGCCGGAGGATAAAGGCGACAGCCAGGGGATGTACCATGATGTAAGGTTTTGCAGCTGATAGGGGGTCTTTGGAAATGGATTCTAGGGTCCTTGGTGATTTAGTTCTACCTCTGATTGTGTGATATATGTTTTCCATTATTTATTTCTTTATCTATCTTATCTATCAAGGTAGGTGGCCTTGGTATATACTAGTGACAATGATCCCAAAGGAAAGATCGTCTTGGGCTAGTGTCCCTTGGATGTTTCAATATATTGTTACTTCTTATCCGCCATTCGGTAATCATGCCAAGATGGGGATTGATAATTAGTGTCTCCATCCATTTACCCTTCTATTCGTGGAAGTGCCAGTCAGAACAAACGATCACCATTCGATCGTAGTTCAAATAGGTTTTTTTGGGTTGGGTACTTTGATAAAATATATATATATATATATATATATCAATATATGCAGCCGATAGGGGGTTTTTGGAATTTGATTCTAGGGTCCTTGGTGATTTAGTTCTACCTCTGATTGTGTGATATATGTTTTCCATTATTTATTTCTTTATCTATCTTATCTATCAAGGTAGGTGGCCTTGGTAAATACTAGTGAAAATGATCCCAAAGGAAAGATCGTCTTGGGTTAGTGTCCCTTGGATGTTTCAATATTTTTAATTCTTATCCTTCTTTCGGTAGTCATGCCAAGATGGGGGTTGAAAATTAGTCTCTCCATCCATTTACCCTTCTATTTGTGGAAGTGCCAGTCAGAACAAACGATCACCATTCGATCGTAGTTCAAATAGGTTTTTTTTTGGGGGTTGGGTACTTCGATAAAATATAGAATATACTATATCTATGTTGTGCAATTGATCTGGGTTCTCTGGAAATGGATTCTTGTGTCTTTCCAACTATTTTATATATGATAATGGAATTGAATTGTATTATAGGTACTTTATTATTTTCCCTATGAGGTAACCAATTGGTTGATTAAATGGGTATCATCTTACCATTGGTTATTTAATATAACTATTTGTTTTTTACCATACTCATAGAAAATTTTATGTGCATTATTATGTTCATTCTTAGGCAACCACTTGGTTGGCTAAATTGATATCATCCCAGTAACGGTTACGGTTATTTTATTTTATGATATTCCTTGGATTAACTGGGGTCCACTACCATTTCTGAAGGGTACCAACCAATTGCTGGATCAAAATGGAAAAGGTATCAACCACGCTCTTGTTTTTTCTAGGGTGGTGCCCCCATATACCTTTGGTATAAAGCCACCAATGTTAATGTTATCCCTGATTATCATTATTTTTTTCAAGTACTAAATTTCCCCCATTATTTCTACATCTACATCATATATCCTTTAAATGCAATGCCCAACAGCTAATTTGCCGAAGTCAGGGCGCAGAAATCAGCACCCTGAGTTAGGAAAAAAAAAATTGACGATATCCTAGGTGTTTGGTGGGGTATTGCCTAAGTAAGGTCGCAAAAATCTGCACCTAGACTTGGGCAATACAGAGGTTGTACCCTGGGATTTAGGAAAAAAAAAATTGCCGATCTCAGGGTGCAGAAATTGGCATGTGGACTTGGGAAACAGCCCTACTATTATATTCTACCATGATTTTTGCCGCAGAGGATTCGGGGTCCTTGATTTTGAGATTTAGGAAAAAAAATTGCCGATCTTTTGGCTTGGGGGACCCCGTATCCGTCGCATCCGCACATCCGTCGCATAACAATATTTTATTTTATATTTTATCGAAGTACCAACCCCAAAAAAAAACCTATCTGAACTACGATCGAATGGTGATCGTTTGTCCTGACTGGCACTTCCATAAATAGAAGGGTAAATGGATGGAGAGACTAATTATCAACCCCCATCTTGGCATGACTACCGAAAGAAGGATAAGAATTAATAATATTGAAACATCCAAGGGACACTAACCCAAGACGATCTTTCCTTTGGGATCATTTTCACTAGTATATACCAAGGCCACCTACCTTGATAGATAAGATAGATAAAGAAATAAATAATGGAAAACATATATCACACAATCAGAGGTAGAACTAAATCACCAAGGACCCTAGAATCAAATTCCAAAGACCCCCTATCTGCTGCATATATTGATATATATAATATATATTTATAAAATTTTATCAAAGTACCCAACCCCAAAAAAAACCTATCTGAACTACGATCGAATGGTGATCGTTTCTCCTGACTGGCACTTCCATAAATAGAAGGGTAAATGGATGGAGAGACTAATTATCAACCCCCATCTTGGCATGACTACCGAAAGAAGGATAAGAATTAATAATATTGAAACATCCAAGGGACACTAACCCAAGACGATCTTTCTTTTGGGATCATTGTCACTAGTATATACCAAGGCCACCTACCTTGATAGATAAGATAGATAAAGAAATAAATAATGGAAAACATATATCACACAATCAGAGGTAGAACTAAATCACCAAGGACCCTAGAATCAAATTCCAAAGACCCCCTATCGGCTGCATATATTGATATATATATATATATATATAAATATGTTTTATCAAAGTACCCAACCAAAAAAAACTATTTGAACTACGATCGAATGGTGATCGTTTGTTCTGACTGGCACTTCCACGAATAGAAGGGTAAATGGATGGAGACACTAATTATCAATCCCCATCTTGGCATGATTACCGAATGGCGGATAAGAAGTAACAATATATTGAAACATCCAAGGGACACTAGCCCAAGACGATCTTTCCTTTGGGATCATTGTCACTAGTATATACCAAGGCCACCTACCTTGATAGATAAGATAGATAAAGAAATAAATAATGGAAAACATATATCACACAATCAGAGGTAGAACTAAATCACCAAGGACCCTAGAATCCATTTCCAAAGACCCCCTATCAGCTGCAAAACCTTATGTACCATATTGTTTCTGTGTTTTTCTGTCATATCCAAATATCCCAGAAATCAGATCCTGTCCTGTGGGTTGTTGCAGACCAAATGTGGGTGGGAGAGTGGACCAGAGAGAGATAATGAGAGTTGGGGGAGATCAGCAACAATTAATGGATTTCTTTGACGGAAAATCTGCAGGAAAATTTGATATGTCTCATCAAATAAGTAAGTGTCCTGAGATTCTTGGCTGAAACCAATGCATTAAAACCATTAAGACAAGGGTTGAGACGCAATTCAGTATGAATGGGTATAACACAAGCATCATAATATGACACTCGGGAAAGATCTTAAAAACATATTGCAAACAGTCAGGCCTATGCCAAAACACAGAGACGTGGTATCAACCAGTCTTAGATACCCCATGCATCCAGCTGGTTAGATTAATGTATTGCCATTTGTGGCCCAAAAAAAAAAACAGTGAAGCACTAAACTGTCCATCCAGTTGGTTCCCCTGACTCAAACATCAATGGGTTGGCGTTCTGATGGGTCATCCCAGGCATGTGTGTTATCCTTTCCAGCATGCAGTAGAGGCAAAAACATGTCACCACAACTGCGAAATACAACTACCAACAGGGCGGGGGCGCCGCCCGGAGGTTTATCATATCACCAACTCTTTAGGGTTTTTCTGGGGGTTGTTTGGGGGTTGTTTAGGGTTTGTTTAGTTTTATTTGGTGGGGTTATCTAGGGATTCATTTAGGGTTTTCGGGTTTTTGGTTTCTTTTTTGGGTTTTTACAACGGTTTTAGTGAAATTTTACTTGAAAGGCTTGCTTAGCGTTTCATGTCAGACTTCGGCTTCAGGGTTTAGGATTTGGGGTTTTGTGTTTTGGAAACAAATCGCGTCAGCCATTTGGCCATTCCGCCGACATCCCTCAAAATTTTGCATAAAACGGGCAGCACCCACGTCCTGGCCGTATCAAATCCACATTGTGTGAGAAGATGCAAGGTCACCCCCTAGATAGCCAAGTTGGTGTATAATTAGATATAACTAGATGAACTGTGGTCTATGGTAGACAATGGGGTAGTTGGTGTTTTGAATATACAATATGTACCAATATACAAGTACCAACTTGGAATCTGGAACTGGGGCACACCACCTGGTATGGTCGTAATTTTGCCATTGCGGAATCGGAGCCACGACGTGCAGGGTGGGCTTTCAACATCAACTTTTGTCAGTTTCTGTTCGGGAGCGACCAAAATGTAGGATAAAGCCATAAAATACTTCTCATATGGGCCAAACAAATAGATTTGAAGTCAAACTGTCACACTAAAATCATATAAAATCCATCTAAAATCCATCTTTTCACACTGAAATCATCTAAAGTCCACATGTTTTAGGGGAAAATGGGATTCGAACATCATCAACCGCCACTGCAACGAGCGACTTCTTGTTGCGGTAGATGAAGTCAACGGGGTCGATCCCCTCCTAGGCCAGGCGAGCATCAACGTGCAACAACGAGCTATCCAAGGTTCTTGAATTTGGGTACCCTCTGGTAATTTAACATAGCTATTGAAAATGGCCATTTATACTTGATTTACCCATTAAAATTGTGATTTCCCATAGTTATGTTAGTTTACCAGAGGCTAAGACATGGTAATGGTAAAACCTGACAAAAACCCTTGGCCATAAATATCATAAATCATATCATGATGGTCAACAGTGCCGCCGCCATTCGCCAAGGTTGAGCCGCATCAAATAGGACATTTAACCGTATGCTGTGGGATATCACCATCAATTTTAAATAAGATCAGAGGTACATCATCTCACTAAATGGACATCAAATTGGGCTTTATTATTGGTTTCCAGTTCGCAAACAGACGTGGGAAACAACCTGTTTGGGTCAAAGAACTGTGATAAAATTCGCAGAGGCGACAGGACACAGATTTTTGGGTCGAAATCCGTTCCCAGCAGAAAACTCTGCTTCAGGCAAGACTCATATAGGGATAATCTTGGTTTCAGGGAAGAAAAACAGGACAAGTCAAAACAGGACATGTCCCAAATTCGAGGGAACAAAGCCATGATACCCTCTGGTAATTTAACATAGCTATGGAAAATCACCATTTTTACTGGGAAAATCCACTATAAATGGTCATTTTCAATAGCTCTGTTAAATTACCAGAGGGTATCCCATGGAATTTCCGGATTCCGGTGGATTCTCCGCCTGCCAAGGCTCCAGCTTCCCAGCCAGGCGACCATAGACCCATACGGTACCGCCCGGCGGTAGCAAGGACAGTAACTTCCCGGGCATGTCGCCACTGATGCAGTCAAAGGCATGGAAGATCCTCAAAAAACAACGGGGGGTGTGGATGAAAAGATGGGTGAAACGATAGTAATTTGTTACATAGCGAAAATTGTCATGTATAGTTTGATTTACCTATAAACGATTGTGATATTCCATAGTTAAATTAGTTTACCAGAGGGTAATGTGGGTTCATATGCCCATATGCTCCAAGGTGCTGGAACGTTTACTTACATTTGGGTGACTGTTAGGGCAAATGTTGGTAAATGTTCCAGCACCATGGAGCATATGGGATGGGTTCATAGGGCAAGCAAAAAAGATGGAAGTTTCAAAGTTCCAACCAAGTGACAAGTTGATGAACTGGTTCTGTATCTTTAGGTGCTATAGCTGTGATTGATATGATGTGGTTTTAAAATGGGATAGCAATGACATGGATAGGGACAATGAATGATAATAATTGATTGACAATGGCTGATATTGTGGAATATTAGAGATAAACAGTATATAATATAATGATGACAATGAGAATAGGCATAATCATTTAGAAAACCCATGATTTTCAAACGGCCAACCCTAAATACTATGCACACATATTGCTTTTTCCTTTTTGTTAATACATACATACATATATATATACTATTAATATATGTATAAATCATTCATAGTAATTTACGATGCAACGTGAAAAACACAAAAACATTTGAGTCATTTAAGGATGATCCCCCCATCGGAAGCGCATCATTCCAGTGACGTCGCAGGTCGTCCATGTTTGGACGGCTAAAAATCATCGACAAATCCATGGCTGAAACCATCTGGAACCCTTACAGTAAGGCATTGACAGGAACGGGATTCGGGGCATGAACATGGTGTACACCGGCCAAACAGCCATTAAGAGGGATACATAATGATCATTAAGTAATGGATTTTAGTGTTCCCTATGTTCAAACAAGCCTGATGAATGATGATATTGATATTGTGTTCGGCAAATATTCCACCCCATCCTATCCCTACTGGAGCGATTGTCCAGTAATTTTGTCCACGGATTGTGAAAGATGATTTTCCAATAGGTTTACTATTGAAACTTGCAATTTTTGCAAATATCATCCAGTCCAAGGAATTTCCCCCAGTGTATTAATGATGATGTTTCCAAATGGTTCCATTGGGTTCGATAATCCTTTCATATTTCATATGTCCCATGCAAAAGTGCCAATCTCTACTATCTTGGGGATTAGTATCATAAACTGGAGGAATTCGAGAAATCAAGCCCCATTTCTGTTGCTTTCTCAACGGCTGGTGCCCAAAACCATGGCCCGGAGGCAGGTCCTTTTTTCGGGTCGGCCAAGGCGCTTCAGTTCTTGGATCAAACTCTGCAGTTTGGACTCCCAGCCATCTTCGCCTCGAAGAAAGTCGTGTCATGATACTCTTCGTATATATTGAACAACGAAAACGTTATTTTTATGTTCATAAACTATATAAAAAAATCAATGACATATTCAGATTTACATACATTATACATACATGTATGTATATATATGTATATACACATTACAAAACAATATCCAATATTATGATTTATATTATCTAATCATATCTACTCAATGTGCTTAAAACAATAATAAACCATCCCCCAAATCACCATAAATAGGCGGTACGAACCATTCCCCGGGTAGTTTATTACTGTTTTAACTACATTACTTCAAATTATACTGCTGATTGTTAGTGGTTGGGCCTCTCCACGGGAGAACAGTTGAATCCGGGATCAACTGTTATCGGGTGAGAATCCAGAGGAAAACCGCCATGAACGCAGCAAAATGAACATCTATAAATTATAAGTGGTCGGCAAGTTCCAAAAGTTAGGGCTGTTTTACTATTGACTATTATTGACTAATTCACTTGCATTTGTTGGAAAAAATGATTTCTGCAACACCCCAGCACATACAACACCCTACAAACATTCGCTTGGGACGGCCAGTGGAAAATTCAGCATCCCAGTAGCCAGGCCATGTAACCAGCTCGAAAACGTGTTGGAACCAACAGGAATTCAACCAATAAACACCAGGAGGTAAAAATAGCAAACACAAATTTCTTAATGCCTGCCGCAAAAAAACACGAACAGTGTAACATCTGGAATCTTCCGCATCTAAAATGGCTCGCTGGAAACCATGGCTGGAACATCACCCAGCTATCATTCCATGATCACTTACCACTTTCATGCGGATGATCCCAGGGATTTCCCAGCCGATGCCTCTGTAACTGGGGGTGGGTCGGGGGAACGAAATGTCCCTTCTGATTTTTGAAGATCCCTCCCCGCGAAACCCCAATGTTGAAGGATTTTTCATCACCTCAGGTAATCAAACATGGCAATCGAAAATCCCACATGGGTATGGATCAATACCTATTAATACAATTTTTAGTGGGATGAACATCCATTTACCAGCTATTTTGATGTTCACCAGGGGTACAGGGTTTTGACCCATCCCCACATTTCAATTCAAAGATCTTCCGGAAAAAAACATGATTTCTAGGGGATTTCCCAGCCTTGGGGCTCTCGCCAAGTTGCTGGTGTCGATGATGTGCTTCGCACCCAGGCGTTCCTGGTGATGGAAAATTGCTGACGCTGACCGCTAAGAGGTAACTTCACACGGCAATGAACAATCCAATGGTAAATGGATGTAAATGGGTCATTGTGATTCATTATGTATAATGCGGGTAAATCATTGCAAATCATCTACAAATGGCAAACCCGTTGTGATTTGTAATAGGCAAAAGGTAAATCATTGTGAATCATATGTAAATGGTAAATCCATGTAAATCCATTGTCATTTGTAATAGGTGCAGCTAATATAAATTATGGTAAAACATCTATGAAGAGGCCAGCCATAATGTGCCACTGTCCATTTTCAATTGCCATGTTACATTACCAAAGAATAAATGTAAATGAGGTGACAATGGTGAACATATCCACACAAATATGATAAATATGTAAAAGACTGGGCTCATCCAAGACGCCCCAAGTATGGGAGTTTATCGCATTGTAATTGATCTTCAGTCTGTTGTTTCCATATGCCGCATGGGCACAAGCTTTCGACGGCAATATGACTCTAAACCAGCAGTCCTTTTCTGTGAAGCTGCTGTTCGCTGGCCATTCTTGAAGCATGCTGATTTGTCTCGTTTCCTCTGGTTGGGTTTTGTTCGAGTTGTTTATATTACCCTCTGGTAAACTAACGTAGCTATAGAAAATCACAATTTTTCATGGGAAAATCCACTATAAATGGCCATTTTCAATAGCTATGTTAAATTACCAGAGGGTACACCTCCCCTACTAGACACGAGTTGGGTCATGCCGTTGCGCCAGTGCGGGGTGTTCCCCGTTGAACTTATGACCCATCCCCACGTGATCAATTCTCAAACTTCCAAACCGATTTTCCGTAAGTGGAGAGCGCCTATCGAATCAAAGCCAACCATATTTTCTATGGTTATCACCCAATATAAACCCAATAGTAATAGAGGTAATAAACCAATAAGCACTACAATCTATGAACAGAGCACTGTTTATAAACATTATAAACCCAATAGTAATCACCTCAAAAGTGCAAGCGGACCTTTCGTTTTTGGATGTATTTCCTTTAATGCGGCGCCGATATTTTCCAAGCCATCCACAGACATCCCAAACTACTATGTACACCCCAAGCAGTCAATGATTCAACCCCCCTATATATCTATATTTAGTGGTAAAAACACAGTAAAAACCATTGGTTTCCTGTTGAATTTCCCTTGAACCAATCTAATGAGTTGTCCGTCCCAGCGTCCAAGATGGCCACCTGCTCCTTCCGCCGAACGAGGTTCACCACCGTTGCGCCTTCCGCGCCTTCGGACTGACCTGGCAACCAGCGACCAGCCATGGCTTTTCCATAGCAACTCCAACAAAAAAGGCCGGGAAAAAAGGTGAAACCTGAAAAAAAAACATGGAAAATCATTGGAAAACATCATCAAACTTAGAACTTTACCATCCTGAAACATGATTTTCGGCAACTTTTTAAGATTTTTAGTTGCTACACACCCAATCTATGGAGGATTGATTGAAAACTTGGGGTCTGATCGGGTTTTGAGCCTACTAAACTGGCGATGAAACCAAAGCAAATTGTGATTTTATCAACTAGTTCCATTATTTATGCTAGATCACTCACGCTTGTCAAGTAACAGCAAAACTATGCAGAACAACGATGAACAACGTTCATTGAAATAAATTTTGTTGCTGTCCCATTTTGGGGCTATGTGTCTGAGCAATTCATCATACCAGAAACCAAAACTTCAGCCTCAATCTTCCAACTCGTGGTCTAAGCAGCCATGTCCACCGTTTGCTCTTCAGCACTTAAAGTTATATAATAAATAAATAGTTCTGATGTCACACAAGAAATAGAGTGAATCTGTGCATTTCGGGGTGCCATATGGGTGACTATAGTGGTCACTGTCCAAGCATGGTAATGAGTAGCGACATGGATGAATGAAAAACCATGGCCTAGAATCTCTGGAATGAAGAAAGTGGAGAGAAACTGTGCTGAAATAAGTCGATGACAAAAAAAAGTGCTGATGAATTACAAAAAATAGTGCTGATTACCAGTTTTCTTCAGGCTTCTGAATTGAAGCAATCCCTCCCTGGCATCACAGTTTACATGGCCATGTCCAATAGAAACTATAGCTACAACGTATACATCAATCCTGGAAAGACATGTTTCTGGTATTTTTGGGTGCTCCAGAAAACATCGCCTAAAGCCCCAAAAAAAAACATAATACGATTTATAGGTTTTTCTTATGGGTCTAGGTTCCCTGCAGCCCCAATTTGCCAACGAGCCACAGTATCTCACCAACATTTGTCCCACCTGCGAGGCAGCTGCCTCGGTGCTGGGCACCCGTGGAAGCTGAAACGAGTTTGCTCGCAGTTGGGGTACCTTGAAGATCTTTGAAACATCTTGAAATATAGAATGGGATGTAATGGTATATAATGGGATGCTATGAAACAGCATTGAAACTCAAATTTTCATAGGATACGTTGAAACATCTTGACACTACCCTTTGGTAAAATTGGAATGTAACGGTAATGGAATGATCCTATACTTCTGTTGGGTTTACCCTCTGCTAATCAAACATGGCCATGGAATATTGCCCACTTTGATGATTTTTGTCCAGCTATAAACCTTCATTTACACTCTAGTAAACTAACGTCCCTTCAAAAACTTTAGTAAAACACACGTATTTTCCAGGTTATTTTTTTGTAAAATGGCGATATCCCAGGAAAAAAATGGATAGCTATGTTAGCAGCGTCCTTCTTTGATAAATCTATATACGTGCGATGGGGAACAACATAATAGCCATGTTAGTGGGCCTCCTTCTATGTTGGAAACCTTGAGCGATGTAAAATGATAGCTATGTTAGTGGGTTTCCTTCTATGTTGGACACATTGAGTGCTGTAAAATGATAGCTATGTTAGTGGGTTCCTGTTCATTTTTTTCTTACTTGTTTATTGTTGATGCTGTCCGGTGGCTCGAGGTCTTTGGGGAACATGCTGGTCTGGCAAACAAAAAGCGTGGCTAGGTTAGCGTTGTAAAATTTGAAAACACACAGCTACGCTTGTCTACCGGAGAGTAGTTCGGGGGATTACCGGAGGGTAAATCTTGACACTTGTGACGCTGGTGAAATCTTCTACTTTTTCTGTTTGTGTGTGACTATTCCGTGACCCTATCTTTTCTATGCGTGAATTGTCCATATCTGCCTATAGATGATTTGTCCTCATATTTTTAAACGTACAAGTACACTATGGATGAGTCTTCCCATCCCTTTCCTACTGAAATAATGCGGCAAACCCAATGCCAGGAACCATCTGGGACACCATTCAAGGTAGGTTGTAGTAAACATCATTAGGGTTATACCATGTTATACCCATTTCATGTTAACCCCAATTGCAGATCCCGTAACTATCCCATGATTTGTCCTAATTCCATTATTAGGTTTACAAAATTATCATAATTATCTATGTTGAGGATTGATGGGGTTTCCAAATCATGTGTCATTTACATATTAAACTTACATACTGTAGGCTTCCAATGGTTTCCAGGACATTTATATGTTTCAATCTCACCATCTTTTTCACGGCTGGGTCACGGCTGGGTCCCTTCCAAGCGGCCGTGTGGATGAAGACGTTGGACTTGTGCACCCGCACGGCCTCGACCATGGAGAGCACGGTCAAGGGATTGACGTAGCCAGCGCCTGGAACAACACGGTCAACACGGCCGCCGGAGATGAGGAGGAACTCCAACTGGCTCCCCATTTGTTTGCAATATGTATGCATACTGAATAGCCAAAGCGCCAAAGGGTTCCCTAACCCCCAGCAGTTTCGAAGGCCCAGGTGCAGGCATCCTCCACGGGGACATCTTTGGGAAGCTCCGTGAGCATCACCTGGGCAGAAATCTCAGAACCAACTGACACTAATGTGACTCTCTCTCTCTCTCTCTATTTATATATATATATATATATTGTGTGTGTACACCATATACCGTAGTTTTTGTTTTGTTTACGTTGTTGTTTTTCTTATAGTTTCTTTCTCTCTATCTCTCTATTGTAAAGTTCAACAGAAGCTGTTCTGCTTTTTTGGTGTTGTTAAGTCAAGTGGACTTTTGTATATGATAAGAGTTTTCCAGGCTATGGTTGGAATAGCAGCCGGTTGAAGTGAGAAAACTATAGAAAACTATACTATAGATGACCTTTGGACACCGCAAGAGATTGGACTTGCTCAAACGACTGGGCCTTCCAATTCCCACTGTCCAACGACTTGAGACCAATTTTGGCCATGCCTTTTTTGCTGGTTGCCAAATGACTCGTTTGCGATCCGAACACCATGGCTCGTCAATCTGGATGGTGACCCTACGTTGAGAATCATTCAGAAAAACTTGTGCGGTTGCTATCATTTGATGTGGGTAAACCATGGTGACCCCAAATAATTATAGTCAACCAATGTCAATCATCCCAAACTTCAACGGAAGGTGGTGGTATAAACCCTCCAACATTGGAGTGTTTTTGTTGGGTCTAGCCTAATCATCCCATCATCCCTGGCCATCCGTGGGACAGCATCGGCGATGGCGTATTGGGCATAAGCTTTCCCCAGGAAGATCACGTCGCAACCCATCCAACCTGCGCGAGCGAAGTAAGGTACTTCACCGGGTTGATACCAAACAAAGGGACACCATTTATTATCCAAATGTAAAACAAAAGTATAGGGAAGAATTCGCCATATTATAATGCCAACAAAAACAGGTTTCTAGAACTTATACATCTGACCTGAAAGCACTTCTCGGACGACTCAAGTTGGGATATTCCTCATGGCCAATCTTACAGGCCCTGCTACAACAAATTATGTTTTTCAAGCTAATTGCGAAGATATCCCGATTTACAGAAACTAAAATAAAATATCTAAACCTAAGTTCTCCATCCAAGGAATTTACCCATTAAATATTGAATCATAATTGGGTGATGCTTAGTTCCCCGGTTGCGGTTACCCATTCTTGCCGGTCAAGCCAGCGTCCAGTCAATTCCCTTGCCTTGTGGATCATCTTTCATACCCAGTTGCTACGGTGAAATCCTCATCTCCTGATAATTGTACAAATCACAATGTTTGATGGTTGTCAATACTGAAGAACCACCCCATATCGTCATCTGTTTTTGTATAGAAAAGGTTTTGCAGCCGATAAGGGGCCTATGGAATTTGATTCTAGGGTCCTTGGTGATTTAGTTCATCTCTGATTGTGTGATATATGTTTTCCAACATTCATTTCTTTATCTATCTTATCGATCAAGGTAGGTGGCCGTGGTATATACTAGCGATTTTTTCCCAAAGGAAAAATAGTTTTGGGTTAGTGTCCCTTGGATGTTTCAATATTACTAATTCTTATCTGTCATTCGGTAGTCATGCCAAGAAGGGGATTGATAATTAGCCTCTCCATCCATTTACCCTTCTACTTGTGGAAGTACCAGTCAGAACAAACGATCACCAATTCGATCGTAGTTCAGATATGTTTTTTTTGGTTGAGTACTTAGATAAAATACGATAAAATATAAAATAAAATATTGTTATGCGACGGATTTGCGGTGGCGATGGATTTGGGGTCCCCCGAGCCGAAAAGATCGTTTTTTGTTTGCCTAAATCTCAAAAATGAAGGACCCCGAATCCATTGCGGGAAAAATCATGGTAGAATATAATAGTAAGGCCGTTTCCTAAGTCCACATGCAAATTTCTGCACCCTGATATCGGCAAAAAAAAACATGTTTTTTCCTAAATCCGAGGGTACAACCTCTGTATTGCCAAAGTCTAGGTGCAGAAATGTGCACCTTGACTTAGGCAATACCCCACCAAGCACCTGGGATATCGTGAAAAAAATGCTTAAGTCAAGGTGCAGATTTCTGCACCCTAAGTTCGGCAAAATTATTTTGGACATTGCATTTAAAGGATATATGATGTAGACGTAGAAATAAGGGGAAAATTTAGTACTTGAATAAAAGAGTGATCATCAGGGATAATATTGGTGGCTTTATACCACAGGTATATGGGAGCACCGCCCTAGAAGAAACATGAGCGTGGTTTTTCAACAAATAGATTTAGTACATACCCTATAAAGGGATGATACGTATTCCATTTTAAATCAGCAATTGGTCGGGCACCCTTTAAGGGAAATGGTAGTGGACCCCTGTTTATCCAAAGAAGATGATAGAAAAAATAATCGTGATCGATACTGGAATGATACCAATTTAATCAACCAATTGGTTGCCTCAGGGTGAAAATAACAATTAGTATACAATTAGTGCATATGATTATCCATGGGCATGGTAGAAAACAAATAGATACATTAAATAACCAATGGTAAGATGATACCCATTTAATCAACCAATCGGTTACCTCATAGGGGAAATAAGGTACCTATAATACAATTCAATTCCACCATATAAAATATTTGGAAAGACCCAAGAATCCATTTCCAGAGACCCCAGATCAATTGCAAAACCTTAGAAAAACATTTTTGATTACACAAATACTTCATTATGTTTCGCCTTTTCATAATTAATATCTAGACCATTCTATACCTATACATTGAGTTGGTTTATACCATGTTACAACCAAATTAACCATAGCAATGATTAGCACAAGCCCTACTTTCCTAGTACCAATGATGTTGACCAACTTACTTATCGTTTGGGGAAAAACCGTATCTCATCGAAATATGGGTTTGTCTGAAAATAGACCCCCAAATCCATCGGATTATAACTAGGAACACGGCCTTTAGAAGGCCGTGGGTTTTTTTTTTGTGATCAATGGTGTATCATGGATGATTCTTGATGTGCCCGTGCCAATAGGATTTTGTTTTGATGTGATTTTTAAGGCCGTTAACCCCTTATTCTGGTGCATATTTTCAAAAACAAACATTTCGTCTAGACGAAACTACCATTTTTGGGGTTTGTGAGAATTCTCAAAAATATTCAACGTGACATGTTTTGATGAGGTTTTTAAGGCCGTTAACCCCTTATTCTGGTGCATATGTTCAAAAACAAGCATTCCGCCTAGACGAAACTACCATTTTTGGTGTTTGTGAGAATTCTCAAACTAATTCGGCCTGACATGTTTTGATGTGGTTTTTAAGGCCGTTAACCCCTTATTCTGGTGCATATTTTCAAAAACAAGCATTTCGCCTAGACGAAACTACCATTTTTGGGGGTTTATGAGAATTTTCAAAATATATCAAAATATTCAACCTGACATGTTTTGATTCCTGTGTTGGTCACAGCAACGCTTGGAGTTCTTCCAAGAACCTTTGCGGATCTGGATTGTTTAAGGTACAACGCCAGCACCACATGAACACATGGAAAGTTCCAGAGAACTTACAATAGCGTGGCATGACGCATGAGTGGAAAGTTCCAGAGAACTTACAGTAACGTAGCATGACGTATGGGTGGAAAGTTCCAGAGAACTTACAATCGCGTGGCATGACGCATGAGTGGAAAGTTCCAGAGAACTTACAATAGCGTGGCATGACGCATGAGTGGAAAGTTCCAGAGAACTTACAGTAACGCAGCATGACGTATGAGTGGAAAGTTCCAGAGAACTTACAGAGAAGCATTTCCTTCCTCCGCAAGTTCACATGAACCTTATTACATGTCCCACCCCACCCCCCCGATGTGTACAAAACACCACGGCCTTCTCAAGGCCGTGGTCCAACTATATATATATATATTACGATCATGTTCCCCATGTTCCAGGAAACCATTTCGAGGTGTAATGTGGGTAAAACAATGCCATAAACCATCCCCCAAATCACCATATATTTATATATATATATATGTATAATAGGTGCTATATGGTGCTACGCACCCTTCCCAAAAGGAGGCTCATGATAGTTTTTTATGGTTTTCCCTATGTTTTACCCCACATTTCGGACACGCCACCTGCCGCAAGGGCGCCGCCGCCAGTGGCCACCACAGTGCCGGACCCCTCGGTGCCCAGAGGCAACGGATAGCCCTGGGATGGCGGCACTTTCCTGAGTGGGGATGATGGGTAGATGTAGCAGAACTTCATGGTATAGTTATTGATGGATACGCGTCCGCAGTACTGAGGACAGAATTATCATCTCCCCATACATCGTCTGTATGCCCATGTAAAAGGGTACAGAATTTATACACAAGCACTGAACACATGGATGTACGATGATTAGCCAAAATTACCCTATTTGCGGATAAGCCTTTGGGCTTTGTCTGCTGTACGGCATGTTCTTGTCCATGCGGAACTAACATAAACATGACTGGGGATAGGTCTAAAATGGCTTTGGCACAGGTATAACAACTGACAAAACGATACGATCTGAATCGTTGAATAGTATTGCGGTTCATCCATGTTTTCTGGTAATCAGGTTCAATCCATACACGGAAGTCAACATTTTTCACAGGAGGCACATTCACAATAAATCAAGGGTGTAATGCGGGTAAAACAATAATAAACCACCCATTTGGGACTGGTTTATACCACCTATTTATGGTGATGACTGGGGGATGGTTTATGGCATTGTTTTACCCACATTGATGGGAACAACGATTATAAAACCATTATCAAATCTGGAAATAACCCTTAATTCACCATTATGTTTAACCGTTAATAACCATGGAATCCCACATTAACAGATTTCAGATTGATGCAATCCTTGCAACGAAACGACCAACAAATGAGGTCAGAACAGCCTGGGGATGTCTCGGTCCGAGCTGATGAATTTTTGGACATGAGGGAATTCACCCGTGGCAACGTTCACAATCACGGCATCAAATATGATATGGATATATGGAAATACCAAATAAGATTCAAAATGTCTACCAGGCAAATCACAATCATTCATAGATATTAATACTAATTGTTATATATATATGATTACATATAAGTTATCTCATATGCAAAGTCCAAGCCGAATGCCATGAATGCCATGACAGGGGCATCTGAAGGCCCAGCTTCCAACTTCCTTCATCTGAAGGATTCACAGGACTTGCAGCCACTTTGATCAACACCTGTCCTCTGAATCAGGCAGCTCCCAACGCCCCAAAAAAAAACAGATGGGGTGGAACTGGGTAGAAAAAGTTGAGTAAAATGTGAGGTAAAATGTCCTCTCAACCCATTTACAATGGCTTGGAGCTGCCCTTAAAGTGCCTCGAGACCAGGAAATCCTGTGGAGAATCTGATCAGTTCGGTCCTGACTTTGGCTGTGGAACTTCAACTTCCTCCACCTCGATCTTCGCTTTCGAAAAAACCTTGGCCGGAGTGACGGCTTCATGGGAAGCCCCATGGTGCTCTGTGGGCTTCACCGGACGATGAACCGCTTCCGGGGCAAGGGGCTTTCAGTGCTGAAGTTTTTTGCTTGTCCCAGACATGCACCGAAAATGCCAATTTCAGGACGATGATCATTCGCGGGATTTTGGCTGCGATATTTTCAAACAAAGCCATTGCAGCAAATCATACCAGATTCACCCATACATAAATCATTTTTTAAATCAAATCATAATTCACCCGTGCGATCATACCACATCATTATAAATAACCCACAAAGTGCCACAAAGTGATGATATCCCATTCATGTGTGTTGGTTTAAAACCACCATTAATTAGTTTGATAATATTTGATACATGTATCATAGACCCTAACATAGTTATTAAAGTTATAGACCAGTTCTAAGCTGGTTTCTAATTCTGTTTTAGGATAGATCGATAGATAGATAGATCGATAGATAGATCGATAGATCGATAGGTCGATAGATGGATAGATCGATAGATCGATAGATCGATAGATCTATAGATCGATCGATCGATCGATAGATCTATAGATCGATCGATCGATAGATCGATAGATCGATAGATCGATACATCGATAGATCGATACATCGATAGATCAATAGATCGATAGATAGATAGATAGATCGATAGATAGATAGATAGATCGATCGATAGATCGATAGATAAGAGGTAGATAGATAGATGGATCGATCGATAGATAGGTAGATCGATAGATAGATAGAACGGTAGATAGATAGATAGATAGATAGATCGATAGATAGATAGATAGATCGATCGATAGATCGATAGATAAGAGGTAGATAGATAGATGGATCGATCGATAGATAGGTAGATAGATCGATAGATAGATAGAACGGTAGATAGATAGATAGATAGATAGATAGATCGATAGATAGATAGATCGATCGATCGATCGATAGATCGATAGATATATAGATATAGATAGATAGATCGATCGATAGATCGATAGATAAGAGGTAGATAGATAGATGGATCGATCGATAGATAGATCGATAGATAGATAGATCGATAGATCGATAGGTTGATAGATCGATAGATCGATAGATCGATAGATCGATAGATCGATCGATCGATAGATCTATAGATCGATCGATCGATCGAAAGATCGATAGATCGATACATCGATAGATCGATAGATCGGATAGATAGATAGATAGGTAGATAGATCTATAGATAGATAGATAGATCGATCGATAGATAAATAGATAAGAGGTAGATAGATAGATGGATCGATGGATAGATAGGTAGATAGATCGATAGATAGATAGAACGGTAGATAGATAGATAGATAGATAGATCGATAGATAGATAGATAGATAGATAGATAGATACATCGATAGATCGATAGATCGATAGATAGAGAGATCGGTAGATCGATAGATAGATAGATAGGTAGGTAGGTAGGTAGGATAGGTAGGTAGATAGCTAGGTAGGTAGATAGATTGATAGATAAAGATATATACATACCATAAACCTTAGTAATTATCCTTAGTGATTTTAGTATTTATATTAGCTATATTACTTAGAAACCCACTTACCTAATGACACACCAAGTTCGAACTGAGGGATAACTCTAATCACTAGCTTCATTATTGCAGATATAAATTCATAAACCATAGTGAACCTAGTTTTATAAACCCCAACTTGGCTAACTATGGGGCACCACCAGTCGCCCAGCTTCCACATTGGCCTCGCGCAGCACCAGGCGCCGCATCGTGGCCGGCAGCGGTTCCGCAGATTTCTTCGGGCGGGCGCGGAGGCGAAGCCAGCCGAAGCCTTAAGCCATCAGGATCGCCCAGAATTGGAAGTACCATGTGGGCCCCCCCCAGTTATGTTTATTGGTTTATCAGCCGCATTTATACATAGTTGCACCTACAAGCCTAGTGAAATTGGAGTTATGAGCCAACTTAGCTAATTATGGGGCACAACCATATATAAGAGCTATTTTTAGGGCTAAGGGAATATAACCCCCAAGTTCTCTGGCTTTATATGGTTCTTCAACGGGGGGGTCCCCAAGTCACGGTTTTATTTTTTAAAATATACTCAAATGGTCTAAGGTTGGCAAATGTTGGCAACTTTAGATGATTTGGGGGTAGCCCCATGACTTAGGAAACCCCCTGTTCTTTCTGTTCTTCATCGCGTAGATCAAAACATGGCGTGATCATGGGGATATGATAAGATACAATGGGGATATTACACATTTGAAATATATAATTTCATCATAGAATGATCCCATTATTATGTTGGGTTTACCCTCTGGTAATCAAACATGACAATAGAACGTGTCCTATTTATAGCTGATTTTCCCATTGACACTTCCGTTCACATAGTACATGTTCCATTGCCATGTTTGACTACCAAAGGGTATTTCAAATTAAGTATGGGCTGATAACAGCTTAGCTCTTCTCAGGTGCTACATGTCGTGCAAACGTCAGCTAGGAGCGGGGAATGTTGTGAGGATTTTTGAGGTTCCCCACCTGCCAGGTGAGGGTTGTTAGATTTTATCAGAGCTGTTCTTCTCCACCTCGGCTAGCTCTTCTCCTCCTCCTCTTCCTCCTCCTCTTCCTCCTCCTTCTCCTCCTTCTCCTCCTCCGCCTCCTCCTCCAGTTTCTCCTCGACCATGTCTGCACCAACTTCCACCTCTACTTCCGCCTTGCCAACTCTTCGCCAAGCTCTTCGCCAACTTCCGAGCTCAGTGCGCGCTGCTGGACCTCAACCTGGGACCTTCCCAGCTCAGTGCACTGCTGGACCTCAACCTGGGACCTGCCCAGCTCAGTGTGCACCGCTGGACCTCAACGGCCAGATAGAATGCCAGAAGATATGCCAGATAGAATGTCAGATAGAATGCCAGAACATATGCCAGAAAATATGCCAGATAGAATGCCAGAAGGTATGCCAGATAGAATGTCAGATAGAATGCCAGAAGGTATGCCAGATAAAGTGCCAGAATGTTTGCCAGATAATATGCCAAAAGATATGCCAGATAGAATGCCAGATGGAATGCCAGAAGATATGCCAGAACATATGCCAGGTAGAATGCCAGAAGATATGCCAGATAGAATGCCAGATGGAATGCCAGAAGATATGCCAGAACATCTGCCAGAAGATATGCCAGGAATGCCAGAAGCTATGTCAGATAGAATGCCAGATAGAATGCCAGAAGATATGTCAGATAGAATGCCAGAAGATTTGCCAGTAACAAAATGTATAAATGTCATGGTGGGGATCACACGAAGTAAAGTGATTATGATAACAGGGGTATAGTAGTATGATGTAATATGCCCATTATTTTGATGATTTTTACAAATTATTCTGCATACTTGGAGGGTCTAAGTAAATAGAATGGGACTACTACCCCTCCAACATTGAACAGCCCCATTCAACAGTCCCAAATATATAAGTGGATGTACCGCCTACTAAACGATGGTTTCTGGGGTGTGTTAAATATTATTTCACGGGAAAAACATGGAAAAACTACGCGGGATAACCAACACATGTTTGGGAGTTGGAGTTTTCAATGGCTTTGACCAATGGGGAAACATAACAGATGGAACATTGGGATTTCAAATGATCCTGCCCGCACAGTGGATGGCTTGGGGACATCCAGATCTACAGTAGTTGGTAGTTTCAGCCCACTAATGGATTGCAATAGGAGAAATGCTCGTATTTGGCAAAGACCTGCTGGAAAAGTGCAGCCACCATCCTGAATATCCAAAATCAAGGCGAAATGTGGGTTTGAGTGAACATAAGCATTGATATTCAGCGTCTCCGGTGCGCAGGGGTCCATGTGGGGCCCCCTAGTGGCCCTATGGTCGACGCCAAGAAGCAACCACCAGCCACCAGCAAAGCGCCACAGCAGCTCTCCATGGCGTCGGCCGGTGGCCTGGTGTAGGGACTCAAGCAACACAGATCATGGAATCCAAGGAATGATGGTTGAACATGGTTGAAGAATGTTGAAGAATCAATTCCAGAAAAAGAAAGCAGCAAGGTATTTTGAAACTTGGTTTCAAAGGATGACTTGTCCTTTTCGACATGCGCAGTTTGAGGTAATGTGTCAAAATTCAAAGCTGAACATTCAAGGGCTTGCTCCGTGCACATGCTCCCAGTTTCAATTGTCCAATTGCGTCCAGCTCTCAAACGACATCCTCTTGGAAATCCTAACTCCTGCCTATTAGAAAAAAGTCCCTGGCGCTGCATTCTCAGCATGGCCAAGATTCACTTTATAGATACACCTTCATCATCCTACATGATTTCCCTCCACGTTCTGGCTGCAAATCCGCCTGAAGCCCAACATCAAAAAATCAACAGCCCGAGGCGCCAATGAGAATGCCAAACCATCAACGAAGGGCTGTGAAGGAACAACTACCATTCAAAGTATAGCACGGTAGCACTACACGATTGTTTGAAAAATCTGGAGGGGTTCCACTCATTCGGTTTCATGATTCCCCTACAATAAACTCACATAGCTATGGAAAATGAGCCATTTATAGATGATTTACAATTTAAACAATGTATGTCAGTTTACCAGAAGGTATGCTCCAAATAGTTGGAGGATCATCCATCGTAACCTGGAAAGCCCTGGGCAAAAACCAGAAAGGAAAGCCCTGGTAAGCAATGGCTAGTCCACCAATTTACAGTAGTTTATGACCATCATTGACCGTCATTGACCGTCATTGACATCACTGACTGACAAAAAATGAGCAACTCTATCGGTTGATACAATCATATGTTTATATTTCCAGCACATTGTTGATCCATGTGTATCTAAGGGTCAACAGCTCCCCAGGGCCATGCCCATCTACGTCTCCGGTGCATCGGGTCGTTCACTTTCATCGACCTCAGCACCGGGGCGCACCGGCCATCATTGGAATTGAGATGGCAATCCCAAAGTCGCGTTGAAAACTTGCAGTCAATACATACATATACACATATGTAAACATATCTATAACATGCGTACATTACGCATTTTCATGTATACACTACACATTAAAAATCATAACATATACTGCAAATTGGAAAATATGTATAATATATATATATATGTATGTATGTATGTATATATATATATATGTATATAAATGTATATATATATATATGTGTGTGTGTATATATGCACGTGCAGTGAAACCACCAGCCTACCGAGCTGTTTTGATATGCAGTCACTATGCTTCAATTTAGGTGATACAGTATACTGATAATACATGAATAATTAGATTATATACAGATTTGCCTGTAAAACTCCCAGGGAAGAAGTAAAACATGTATTGAAGACACTACTAGGATCCTGCAGTCAATTGAGATAATATTTAAGCACATCAATCCCATTCCCACCTGTTACATGCTGCACCATTGTTTCCTTTTTGCATCTTTCTTTCTACTCCTCCTGAAGCAAACAACATAACTGTAACATAACATCATCCTCCCAATCAGATCATCTTTTTACCACCTCCCCACCAACCGTATTAAAATCTGGTAGCCCCAAATTCTTAAAATTGAAGGGTTGATACATGAGATAATACCATCCAACATCTGAAGTTATGCTAAAACATGTAAAAACCTCATGTTCGCCACTTCTTCAGCCAATAAAACAAATCAACATCCAATTTCATCCCATTTCCCCCATGTCATGGCCATATCCCCACCGAGTCATCACAACGCCAAGGCACGGCCAACATCCGCGAGACCAAGCGGGAAGCGCCTGGTTCCTTCTCGAAGACCGGGTGGCTCCAGCTCACCCTGACTCCGGTGGAACATCCGTGGGTCCCTAGAGGAAGGGGAGCATTTTGATAAAGAGTTGGATCATGTTGGATCGATATCTCCTGTTCTATCTATCTGTCTATCTATCCATCCATCCATCCATCCATCCATCTAGTAAAAAAATGAGTCCGAGTATGGGTGTATTAAATGTGTGTATTAATGTGTGTATTAATGTTTGTTGATGGTTGAAAATGACATGATAGGAGATAGTCTCAAGTCCATAAGACCAAAAAGGATGCTGAATCGCTTCAAATGATGCGTGCGATGCTTGAAACCTTGACCAAAATATGGCAGAAGACTTGGCATATGAAGGTATATGATGGTATATGGATGTATTACATGTAAATGGGCTTTGGTCTTCCCAACATCCGAATAGGATTGGGGATTCCTTAGGGTTGACCCATCCGAAAAACCGCATAATTATCTCGCTTTTGACACGAAACACATATGCAAAAAAAAACGCTGGCTGACGACATTGGTCACCAAGCATGGTAATATCATGTGACTAGAAACATGCGACTAGAAAGACACATGTGACTAGAACAAAGGAAAAATAAAAACACATGTGACTAGATGGTGCTTTGTCACATCAAACCGAAACGCTTAAATCCGGGATATGTTGGGAGCCAAAAACAGCATTACCAGGCCAGCCAGGCCGCCCTCAACATCTTTCAACATCCCTGTTCCGGCCTGGCATCGCAGAGCTTTTGTTTTATTTCCTTCATCTTTGGAGAACCAACCCAGTTCTCCCCTGAGCTCCGTGGTGATTTTTTGGTGAGGACCGGACAATGGCTCGGATCATGCACAACAATCTGTGATATAGACATGCCCTCCAAAAAAATCCGAGTTCGACGCCATCTTTGCGGGCATGGAAAATGAGTTGCAACTATTATAGAGCCCAAATATTTTTTTTTATTATCATGGCAATTATTGGCCAAGAATTGGTTAGTTTATTTCACAGTTTGCCATTATCCACTAAAATGAGTTATTTTCAGGCTCGAACTGCCCAAACCTGGGTCCGATCGAGATCTGAGGCATCCACCGGGCTTGTCGTCGAACAAGCGGCCATTGTAAGGGAAGGAGCCTGACACAGGATCCGGACGACTGGAAACTACGATCCTTAGGCCATGTTTAGGCTTTAAAGAGATGAGCTGGAAAATCATCATTTTTTGTAGGTAAATGTTCAATAGCAAACCTGGTAGTTCAGCAGAGGGTAGACACCAAAACATCCATCATCATCCATCCTACAACGACCTGTCAGCATCTTGTAGGCGATGACACCCACCGCGAAAATGTCCGAAGCGGGTGAATATTTGCCTGGCATGGAACGAAGATCAGGGCCATGTGGATGGCTGACCTAACCAGTATACTGGTACAATGCCCCTGAAAAACAAACTAATGCTTAGTAGGGAATGGGGGAATGGGGTGATTACGAATATTATTGTGGATCATTCTCCCGTTTCCTATACTAAGCAACAGTAAGTCAAACCAAAAAAAATATTGAACAAACGATGCGAAACTATAAAGTGCTATAATGGGTTAGTGCTAGTCCGTATTCCAGGATATTCCCATTCATGCCCCTTCCAAGGAGGGCAAATCACACTTTGACCCAGGTTGACTGGCCAAGGCACCCTGCAAAACGCCACGGAAGATCTACAAGTCTTGCGGTGGATGATGCATGTTCCGTGATCCGTGGCTGTAAATATAGGCCAAAGGAGTTTGATGTAGGGATCCCGTGTAGTAGTACTATGTTATGTGTTATAGTTGACGAAGTTGCGACTTCCACTTTCAAAGTGATACAACCAAAATCTCCAAAGTGAGACATTTACCAACCTGGACAAACACCATAAAAAATGTTTAAAAAAATTCGAACATTCCAAAATATCCAAAGTGCTTCATTTCGATTCATGTCCACCAAAATTCTCATGCGCAAATAGGCTACAGCAGTCAGCCGCCTTCATAGGCCTCTGGGGCAATGTATTGATCGGTGCCCAGCACGTGTCGCGACTTCTGACTGGTGGAGTTCCTCGGACCAGGCTGGGCTCGGAGCGTGTAGAGATGTCAAACCTTTGTTGGGCCTGGGCAAGGTTATATACTATACATTTAAATATTCGATGAGAACCTGGTTATATATATATAATTATATACCAGCTCCCCTTGAATTTGAAGTATTCTTCTTCCAGCTGAAAATTTGTAAGAATCCGGGTGAAAAGTTCTTCTTGCCTAAAATCTGTACACATCCAGGGGGAAAGTTCTTCTTGCACAATTTCTCCGGGCTGTCTCTTTTTCTTGCGTTGCCCCACCATGTCATGGGAAGTGAAGCAATCCTCGCGATCACATGGGCGATTAGCATCACAAAGCGTCTATCAGGTATCGCCATGTGAGCAGAACATCTAGAAAAACGTAGCAGGCCATTTCAGAAACAATTGGTTCATTCTGCATCCTTACCAGTGCTTGTTTGTACCGACTCTTGGAAGCAAACTGGGTTGTCATTGGCCAGCTGAGCCTAAACATTGCCTCCAGAAAGCAAAATACCATCCCGCTTGAGCTCAAGCTAACAGACCGTGCTCGGCTGTGTGCAAAACGCGTCAAAAACTGTTATTCAACCCGATGCCATGTCACGAGAACGCATAAAAGTGGAAAAACTATCCAAGTAGGAAACAAAAAAACATCATGGCTTGCGTCAGTTTTTTCCAAAATTCTTCATCCAACTCCTGCTTTTCTTGTTCTAATTCTCTGCGCCAACTCCGGCTTTCTCTGCATTTAGTCCGGTGTCAGGGTTTCTCCGGGTTATCTCCCCCGAAAAACATTTAGTAGGATTCTTGTCCTGCTTGCTAGGCGGTATTTCAAGACCAGTGGGCAGGATTCTTCTAATTTCTCCGGGCTGCATGCTGCTACACATTTCACCAATAGGGTCCACAAAGATATCTTGGGATCAAATGAATGGTAAGCCGGTTCGAAACACAAATTGCTTGATCAGCCTCCAGCCACTGGTCATTCCAGGGGGCAGATTGAAAGATCTCAGGCACGTTCAAACTGCGATCCACACTAGGGCAGCCATCCGTCCTTGCCGCCAAGAGCGGGCAAATCATCTGGATGTGAAGACCGAATGGTAGAAACGGGCGTAGCTTGCTGCAGTAGTGACCAAGAAGTTTGCATCAGCGCCCAGCGCCCAAGATGTTCGCAGTTGCGTGCGCATCTACAGCGCAACAGCTGTCGTGGCAAGAATTTGCTAAACCCCAAATGGCTGTGCAATTGGTAGATGCGCGCCAGAAACATCGCGATGGATGGAAAAAGGTACCTTTTTTTCAACCAGGTACCTTTACTAGGTGTTTCCGGGTGCCTGGTATATGTATATATATATACAAGTTAGTAAGGTTTGAATCCAGTAATCTGGGCAAGGTTATATAATCTGGGTTATTGTTGGATCTTAAGTGAAGCTCAATTCCAATGATTTTAGTGTGATTGTGAGATTCGATCAGGTCCTTCACACTGTTTTTGCCTCTGATCATTCTGGACAAACAGTTGGAGTTCAAATGCTGTCATTAACATTAATTAACAATCATCCTGCCACCCACACATGTCTGGGGCACCTTTAAAAAAAAGGATGCGACGAATTTCGAACCACAAAACAAATCCAGAGATGAACAAAATGCATCCGTTTTTAGGTTCTTTGCAAATTGTGCAAGCACCATATCCAAAGAACTTGGATGGCATGATGGCATCCTTTATTCTACCCACTGGTTATTTAACATGGCTATCGAAAATGGCCCACATATAGATGGTTTATGGTGATTTACCTATGAAACATGGTGATCTTCCATGGCTACGTTCCATGGTTATGGCTTCCAATTCCCGCCCTTCATGGGGCCCGTCCAAATTCTGAGGAAGAAACCATTCCTCCACCGTGTCGAAATCGATGAGTTTGACCTCAGGAGCCCCTGGTTGCCAGTCCCCCCTCCCCAAATGAACAATCAGACCCTGCCATTGCCACCCATTGCCCTGGAATTCCTGAGCTTCAAACACCGGCCCCAGGACCTGCATGCTTGCATACCATGGTTGAAACATGGGAAATTCATGGAAGATTCATGGAGAATAATGGATGATCATGGAATATAACTATAACTATAACATACTATAACCGTTGGTATAACCAACTATATATGCAATTTGAATGGCTAATAGTGGGTCTACCCGATTTATAATTCCATTTATGGCCAATGAAGAATAGGACAGTATGGTTAACCAGTGGGTGGAATGTGGTACCCTATTTTCAGACAAAGGGTGACAAATGCCGGCCTGATGAGGACTACCATTTCACTTTGAGCCTATCCACATCATCCCGTCTTTTACTCCCAATTTCGTTTAAGGGATACCCTCTGGTAAACAAACATAGCTATTGAAAATGGCCATTTATAGTTGATTTACCCATTAAAAATGGTGATTTTTCATAGTTATGTTAGTTTACCAGGGGATATCCCAACCTGGTTTTGTAAGCAATGAACATCCAACACCTGGAACTGAGTCTCCTGAGATGTGGAAATTCCCCCCATGTCACGTTTTCCAGGTTTCTTTGCCAAATGTACCGAACCACCTGGCAATAAAACATGGAAATCACATACCCTCTGGTAAACTACGAGTAACATCTGGAAATCACCATATATTTAATAGGTAAATCAACCTCATCATTCATCACCATTCATCATCATTCATCATTCATCATTCAAAATGTGGCACGGCATGGCTTCCATAGCGATGTTAATATGATGTTAATCTGTTGCCATTGAGTTCGGTGATACTGTGGATGGTTGCGAAATTCTGCACCACCAAACGGATGGTTCAAACCCTATTTGGTTGGTGGTTTCAACCATCTGAAAAATATGAGTTCGTCAGTTGGGATGATTAGCAACCCAATCTATGGAAAAAAAATAGGTTCCAAACGACCAACCAGCTATATCTTTGGGATGTTTAGCACCGTCAACTGGTGATTTCGCTACCATCCACCGCCCCTTGGCCCCGGGGTGCCCCAACTGGTCGCCAAGTTTCGCCGTATGTGCGCGGGACCTGGGGTCCCATGGGTCCCGCAGCCAGGTCATGGCGACAACGGAAAATCAGGGCCAAAAATATATAAACCATCTGTTGATTTAAGGGTTTGCTATAGAAAATCACCATTTTCAATAGGTATTTCGTATTCTTTCATAAGAAATTATCTATAAATTGGCAATTTTCCATAGCTACAAGAAAAAAAACGAAGGGTATAAGTCATCCTAGGAGACAGAATATGGGAATTACAAATCACAAACATGGGAAGACATTAACAGTTCCATATGCAAAGGATGACTATTCAATGGCTTCGCTTATGAATGTTTCAGGGACATTTTACGGGACAACATGTTACATTCCATGAATACCAATTTCAACCAATTTCAACAAATATATGCCAAGTATGACAGCAAGCTCAAGCCACATATGACAACAAGCCAAGTTTCAAATTGTGCTTCCAAGGGAAATACAGCATTACCAACTAGCCGAATTATGTTCCCAATATCTTCATGAGTCATCATGAACCTGTAATATGTACCCTCATGTCAATCATCAATGTTGGCCCGTAGCTGGTTTGGTAATCATGATAACTTGTCCAGAGTCCAGCAAGCAAAACCGATGATAGAGTTGATAGCACTGGGACTTATGTTGTTCTTCTAGATTAATTCATCTGTCTAAACAATATTCAATGTAAATGCGGGGGGTGATGTGCATGATTCTGATTCAAGTTGTTAAAGCGCTTGGAAATCCAACAATCCAGCAATCTCATTTGTTGTTCTTGGCACTATGAACGAGTAGAAACGCTATTCTAAAGTGGCTTGTGTACCCTCAAAAGATGGAGTAGCTTTTCCAGCCTTGTGACATTGAAGTCAATGAAGCCGAGTCATTTCTGTTTGGACCACTGATTCATGATATGAACGCTGTCCCAAGGAGAAAACATCAGGAGAAAAACGTTGAAATCTGCCATGGATCGCGGGATTGACAAATCCTCAAACTGATGATTAACCCTCCAACTAATCATCAATATCATCAATTAGTCAACAGGGGGTTCGCAGCCACTGCTCAGTTCTCCTTGGTTTCCCAGCACTTTGGTCCTGGACGATTTAACATCACATTCTCCAACTTCAAGTCCTGTGCAAAATGCACAATCGTCAATATTGGCGGTCAATGGTCAGGGTCGACAGTGTCCAGTGACATGTTAGGCATATATGGAGCCGGTAATTGGATCTCAAGCAACAAAACGAGGATTGTATGGTGATATAAAGTGAAATTATGGACAGCTGTGGGATGCAAGTTGATATAAGTCTGAAATATCTAAGGTTGAGCTGACATGTCATCACTGTTTTGGACCCCCCTTATAAGTCCACCAGGGTTGGAAAACCATGTATATAATGCCTCTATTTCCATCCAAAAATACCAATGCGATCCCAAGCGGGATTGTGCAGAAAATCAAGGCACTTGGGCCTTTATGTCCCCACAAAGGTTGGGTTCAGCAACATCCTTTCACAACCCACTCTCGGCTCACTCCTTCAAAGCAGGCACCCCAGTATATAGCCAATTGCAGGACAAGATTTGGGTGGCTCCCAACCCCGGGTGGAACAAAATGCGCAAGCATTTGAAAATTAGACATGAAATGATATGAAAAGAAACCCTCCAAATTCCAAATCAATGGTCATATTGCCTAACTAGAAGCAAGCAGTCACCCGCAGCACCGACCTTATGGATAAAGCCGTGAGAATGAAGTTCTGCAACAGCCTTGGTGGCTATGAGTTTGTTCCACAGGGGCAAGGCTGTCTCAGACCCTTTAGGCAATGTCCAACAGTGACCCTCTCTTGCCAAGTACATCCAATTGCCCTATGTTCACCAGGTAAAATATAACAATCATGCAAAATCCAGGAAACATTCCAACAACAAAAACATGCAGTTGTAAAGCCATGCTAAGCAAACATTAACATTGTAAGATCTATATTACCGAATGAACCATGTACTGATTATGTCCATTGTGAATATGGTGATCCATATGATCCTCCAATTTGAAAACCTTAAACTTACCATTGGGTAAAAACAATGACTTGCAAACATTTTACCATGTGGAACACCATTCACATTGACAATTGCGTTCAACCAATGGCTACCATTGTGAACTTCACACATGATATACATTTTGCTAAGACGATTTTCATGTGACCCAATAGAATTATCACAAACGCACATCAATTCCCAACCACGCAAAATAATTCACCAACTTTCAGTAGATAGTCCCTTTTTGGTTTTCTTCCTCATGTCAGCCATTGCAGGACCCTAAAATAGAGTTAGTACATGTTAGTACAATATTTTAGGGGTATATCTGTTTAGTTTCTTTTTTAGTACCATATTTGGGGCCACATAATATCATCATATCCCCTTACATACTGTGGATGGGCCAGCGAAATCCTGCACCAGTTGATAGATGGTTGAAACCCTATAATGGGATCAACCACCTATCAACTGGTGTAGGATTTCGCTGGCCCAGCCACAGTAGATCACATATTTCTACAATGTGAGCCCCCGTTCGATAGCGTTCAGTTGGTGAACATAACTCCAATTTCATCATGGTTAATGGTACACAAATAACTATAGTTACTGGGGCATATAAACCAACTTATATATTTCTCCGAGAAAGTTCTGCATCGCTCCACCATGGGCGGGGCCCCGACAGCAAGGAGTTCCCGAAGCACCTCGCGCGCCTCGTTGGGAGGTAATCTGCGGTCTGGCGCCTTGGTCGTTGGGGGAAGAGATTCGAAGATGTTGGTATGGCATATTCTCATTCATAGGATTTGGACTGATGAACATTTATGATGTAATTATGATATGTATATGTATATGTATGTTTATGTATGTATATGTATGTGTATGCATCGATATGTATGCATATGTATGTATATGTATGCATCTGTATGTATGTACGTATATGTGTATAATATGTGTAAAATATGTATAAATATGTATATGTATCCATTTGTATGTATATGAATATGTGTATGTTTGTATGTTTGTATGTTTGTGTGTGTGTATTGTGTGTATTGTGTGTATTGTGTGTATTGCGTGTATCGTGTGCATTGTGTGCATTGTGTGCATTGCGTGCATTGTGTGTATTGTGTGTATTGTGTGTATTGTGTGTATTGTGTGTATTGTGTGTATTGTGTGTATTGTGTGTATTATGTGTATGCATGCATGGATGCATGGATGCATGGATGCATGGATGCATGGATGCATGTGTGCCTGTATGTGTGTGTGTGTATGTGTGTGTATGTTTGCGTATGTGTGTATATGCATGTATGGATATGAATGTATGAATGTATCAATGTATGTGTGTATATATGTATGTACGGATGTATGGATGTATGGATGTATGCATGTATGCATGTATGCATGTATGAATGTATGTGTGTATGTGTGTATGTGTATATGTGTGTATGTGTGTATGTGTGTATGTGTGTATGTGTGTATGTGTGTATGTGTGTATGTGTGTATGTGTGTATGTGTGTATGTATGTATGTATGTATGTATGCATATGTATTTGTATATGTATATGTGTATGTGTATGTGTATGTGTGCGTTTGTGTATGTGTGTATGTGTGTTTATGTGTGTATGTGTGTATGTGCATGTCTGTACGTCTGTATGTCTGTATGTGTGTCTGTCAGTACGTATGTCTGTCCGCCTGTCTTTGTCTGTCTCTGTCTGTGTGTATGTCTGTCTTTTTGTCTGTCTGTCTTTTTGTCTGTCTGTCTGTATGTCTGTATGTCTATATGTTTGTATGTATGTATGAATGTATGAATGTATGAATGTGTATGTATGTATGTATGTATGAATGTATGAATGTATGAATGTATGAATGTATGAATGTATGAATGTGTGTGTATGTGTGTGTATGTGTGTGTATGTGTGTATGTGTGTGTATGTGTGTGTATGTGTGTGTATGTGTGTGCATGTGTGTGTATGTGTGTGTATGTCTGTGTATGTGTGTGTGTATGTGTGTGTATGTGTGTGTATGTGTGTGTGTATGTATGTGAGTATGTACGTGTGTATGTATGTATTACTATGTATGTATGTATGCATGCATGTATGTATGTATGTGTATGTATATGTATATGTATATATGTATATGTCTATGTCTATGTCTATGTATGCATGCATGCATGTATGTATGTATGTATGTATGTATGTATGTATGTACGCATGTATGTATGTATGTATGTACGTCTGTATGTGTATGTGTATGTGTATGTGTATATGTATATGTATATGTATATGTATGTACATGTATGTACATGTATGTACATGTATGTACATGTATGTACATGTATGTACATGTATGTATATGTATGTAAATGCATGTATATGTATGTATATGTATATGTATGTATGTATGTACATATATATATATAAATGCATGTATGTATATGTATGTATTTGTATGTATATGTATGTATATGTATGTAAATGTATGTATATGTATGTATATGTATGTACATGTATATGTATGTATATGTATATGTATATGTATGTATATGTATGTATATGTATGTATATGTATGTATATGTATGCATGCATGCATGTATGCATGCAATGTAGTGTAATGCAATTTAATGTACTATAATGTAATGCAATGCAATGCAATGGAATGCCATGTAATGTACTGTGTGTATGATTGATGCATGCATGCATGCATGTCTTACCTGAAGAATTTAACTTAAGTAGCGCTTGCTTTTTCAATTTATGTGACGTCTGCCAAATGTAGGAAGGAAATTATGTTGGTCTGCATCGTTGTGGTTGTTGCTATAAAATCTATCTCTCTCTAAAAATATATACACACACATATATATATATATATTTGAACAACTGAGCAGTGAAGCTGGTGTTAATTTGATGCTTCTCCCAAGACTTACTGATCATTTTAGGGGGGCTTGGTGGTAGAAGCCGTAGAAACCGTGGTAAACAATAGATTGCAATTGAGCCTTCATTTGGCTGCCTCAAATTCTACAACCAGATTCGCAATTCAGCTCTGGTTTCCTCAAGTCCCAGCTAGCCCAGCGGGTATCATATGTATATGTGCATTGCAAGTTCATTAAAAATTGCTGAAATGATTTGGCCCGAAATTCTATTGGGCGTCATCAATTGACCGTCCGCGCCATTTATGATTGGTATCGGAGGCTGCCTTTTAATTTTTCACACGCGAAGCAACGGAACAACATTACATACCCCAGGCGGTTGGAGTTGCGGGCGTTGCCACCCAGCTGGGCTTCCATACACCAGACAAACATTCATAGAGATCACAGCCTTGCACGGACGCATGAATTCTTTATGGCTGCAAGAGGCTTCCCCACCATTTCGTCTACTAGGTGGTGCGCCCTACTTAGATCTACTTAGCAGAGTTGGCTTAGAATTCCAAGACACAGGATCTCTGGTAATACACATGTACACATACAGTCATACTGACCAATTCACAAGTGGCAAGGGCCTTGTAGAAAAAAAACTTTTCAATAGACAAGGTGAAACATCTTGGGACCTGGAGCTTAGCCAATGATACGAATGAAACAAAAACGGCAACAAGGCGCTGCGGAAGATTTGGAACTCGATGAAACGTCCACCAGGCCCCAGAATCTCAGCCCAGGAGTTAAAAGGCTCCCAGTTCATCATACCATGCCATGTTACATATAAATAGATATAAATAGATAAATAAGTTAATAATATAATTATATATACATATGTGTTGTGGCAAATGATGAATTATATTATAAATATTGTCTTCATGATGACACATGCATATACATAATATATATATTTATATATATGTTACATAGGATTTGTAGCTGGAAATGTCATTATGCTGGGACCCGCGTCCCCCCATTCCCTCAGTATGCCTCCAGCTCGCTCCATGACCACGTAATACGCCTTCGTATCCTACCAAAAAGCATCCGGAGGATGCAAAAAAATCCGGGTGCCCAACTCCTTCCGTGGCTTTGCCCAATTTCAATTTCTTCATGGCTAAATCATGCGAAGAACTCCCATCAGTCTCCACTTTATTTTGGTGGTTTCAAACTTAGAAACTCCATCAGTGGATTGATGCGGATTTCCAAACCAAGTGTTCCATATCCCATAGGATCCATGTATGGTATATATGGTAACATGGATCCCATCAATATACCCCCTTTATGTTAGCATTAATATACCAGCACCAGCCGGATCCGTCATGGGTATAGCAAAACAACCATGATCCACGATCAGATCTCCAACAATGAGGCATTTCCAGCTGCCAAAAATCAGCTGCATCCTAAACCTGGAGGATCCAGTAACTGCTGAGTTTTTCGGGACTTTACCCTCTGGTAATTTAACAGCTATTGATTTATAGTGGATATTCCCATTAAAAATGGTGATTTTCCATAGCTATGTTAGTTTACCAGAGGGTAATTTAAAGGGCTGAGTTTTCCCCACGGAGAACGATGGTGGAGCCCCGATATGCCCCGATCCTCGAGGACATCTATGAGACGAGCGATGCCATTGGCTTGGGGCATGTTGAGGATTAATTCCTGGGCCAAGGCATAGCAGAATGGAGCGAATGGAGCTGCCTTTTGAAAACTGGCAAGAAACTGGAAACCTACCAAAAAAAACCTGGGATTGAACTGGATCTTCTTGATTCAAATTCCATTTAAACATTTATGTGGGATTTAGCTGCAATTTGTGAATGATTCGATTCAAGTGAAAACTTCCGAGAAAAGGTTGTTGCTTAACATTTGATACAACGGGTTCTTGTAAATTCTCACATTATCCGATTTTGTCAATGAGGGAAGTTGGGTAAATGACAATGTTACCCCTCCAAGTTTGTTCCTTTGTGGCTATCATTTATCAATATCTATCATAGGTCAGAACAATGCTTATCGAACCTAGGCTGAAAGCAGAATATAAAGCATCAGCATGGACACATCCAAGAAAAAATCAAGAACATGTAAAAAACAATCGAGCGAATGGGGGGTCAATTGATCAACGAGCTCTCAATGCCTTGCTACATATGTCCCTCCTACCGCTTGACCCCCATCTCTTGCATTTGCGCCTCTGCTAAGAGTTGGGGTTGAACACCACCATCTTTCAAATGGTGGTTAAACTTCAGATAAACCACCGTTTTTGTCAAGTTGTGGGAGTGAAAACACCAAATGTTGCTCAATTGTTTGATCAAACTCCCATGCTTGCCCCCATTTTTTCTCATGTTTTGTCATTGTTGATGGTTCAACAGTTCAACAGTTCAACCCTCAATAATATTCTCCAACATGTCATGTCTCCCCAATCCCACCACAGCAAAATGCCAAAAAAACATACGTCCGAGGGACCGTGTTATTCCGCCAGCGTCCTTCCTCGTTCTTCCCCTGAAAGCTCCTGATGGATCTTCGGGTTCAACCCCTCGAGACTGGATATGACTGGATCATGTGCGTATGTCTGTCCGCCTGCGTGTTTGATCATGTTTGGCTTTAGGACACACTACCTTCACGCTCAATCACAGTTACTGTCAGTTCCCATCATGTCAATGGCCATTTCAGGTCCCGATTGATTGGAGGTACCTACCATATAATTAAGGCCTATTCTTTTGGGGCTATGTAAAGGGATATGCCACCAAAATATTGCTTTATATGGATTTATATGGTGCATTAGGGTCCTGAATTTCCCATTGATAATATTGATCATTGTTTAAATTGCTACAAGTCACTCCAACACCAACCCAGATCGTACTTACGCGCAACATCACGCCACAGCCCCAGCAGTTTGCTTTTTGGCTCTCAATTTCACGAAATGCCAAGGAGCTTGTTTTTGTAGCGCAGCTTCACTACAAACCTACCAGATCATGAGTCAAGGAATCTTCGTTGGTCAGAGGCAAGGAGATTGAGAAAACTGTTCCCAATTCGTGGCTTGTGACCAGCAAATATTGCATAAATGGATTGGGGTTATTGGGGTTCAAGATGGTTCAAGTCTTATTCCCAATGATTTAGCCTTATTCTGGAACATTGAAGTTCCAAAATCGGAGATGTCATCATCATCTGCACCGGAAACCTCTTCGCCAATGCTGTTGGACCATCGGTGCAACCACTTGATGTCAACGCCCCAAAATGAAAGTGCCGTGAGGGAAACCCATGTTCTGTGACGTTGCTCAAAAGTCCAAAGAAATGAGGGATCGGTCACTTTAACCCTTCATTTACGACAAATATTCATGTGCATGTAAATGTATATTATATATTTGTATATTATGTATTAAGGGCAATGAAGGGCATTTTCTCCAGGCAATGTCTATGAAGTGTCGGGGTGTCCAGCTTTACGTATCAAAAATGAGGCACCCTTTGCAAAATTTCCATGTTCCAATATCCCATGAAAAGAGTGCCAAAAAACCATCATGCGCGGCATCGAACAACAACGTTGAATCACCATGAAAAATTCCGAAGGCAATCTGGTTGGTGGTATAGCTACCCCTCTGAAAAATATATTCGTTCGTCAGTTGGGATGATGACATTCCCAACTGTTTCTGGAAAGCCATTCAAAATTCCATGGTTCCAGTCACCACCAACCACCAATCATAGGCAATCATCCCCAACGGGTCTGCGATGGGATGATTTGGTCAAAACCCCTGGGGTCCGGGCGACTCGGAAGCCGGTGCATCCTGGTTGACAGCAACCAGGTGATTGAAAAAGTCAGGGATCCCTAAGTCAGACCATGGTTGTTTAATGTTGTTTATGTTGTTTCAATACTAAGTCCTGGTCCAACTTGGATGATTTGGGGACACAGCAGCCACATTTTTTGGACACATCCCAATTGCCAAGAGAAACAATTTTCCATGTGTTGCTCACATGGTGTTTGACATGTCTTTGGAACATGAGATAGGGAAAAAACTGTTATGCAAAATAAGAACATGACCTGGCAGGGTTTGAACATGTCAGGGCTTTCCCGTTTCGAGACAAGCTGGGAATATCTGGGAATGTCGACTGTGTCCTACTTGAGTCTGCCAGACTTGGAGGAACAAGGTTATACGCATTTCCATGGATAAAGCGGCAACATGTAGTTTCACAAAACCATGGAGAAAAAAAACGCATCTAATTTGGAATATGGTGCTTCCTACTTCAACACACTATTTAAGATACTCTGCCAATTTTAGCGTCCTACCAAAACAAGTTCATATACCTCATCAAAATTACAAAACACTTTTTTGTACTAAACTATGATATGCTATCCATCCAGTTGGTAAGTCAGCAAATACTGGTTGTAAGTCAGCAAACCCCTAGTTTTGTCATGGTTAACTCCCAACATTTTGTTGGATCGACTACGATGGCAACGATAGCTACATTATGTATCCAATGGCAATTTAAAATAGCTATGGAGCATCACCATGGTTAGGAGGTACATCATCTATTTCCATGCTTGATTTTCCATCATTTTCCATGATTCGCTATGTGTCAACTCTAGTTTTCCATTAGTTTCCCAAGGATTTGCTGCTTAGACCATGTGAAACATGTCCGAAATCTCCACGATTTTTTTCGTGACATCTCCCAGATTTCGTGACCGGATCCCTCTGGTAATGACTAACACTTCGCTATTGAAAATACCACACATTTTTAGTTAACGTTGATTTACCTATTCAAAATGGTGATGTATGTGATGTTCTATAGTTATGTAAACCGTTTACCAAGAGGCTAGGTTTTTGTCACAGTTTATTCAGTGAATTCCCATTCTCTACTCGCTCCTGGTCGCCACTAGATGCCCGGCTGGCGTGGCGAATCTCCATGCCCGCATGGCATGAGGGCATCACCTAAAATCAAGGTAGGAAAGTGATGGGAAAATCCATGAATTATGGGAAAACCCTGTCAATGGGAATTTCAGGATCCTAAATTGGAGGTACCTACCATATATAACGCGCATGTAAGGCCTATGTAAGGGAATATCCCCACAAAATATGGCCTTATATGGTACAGTACCTCCAATTTAGGATCCTGAAATGGCCATTGACCCTGGAAAGGCCATAAAAATCAACTATAATACAGTATCTATAATTGGAGCATATTGGAGCTTTGAACTGGGAAAACTGTGGGAAATCCAATCAAATAGTCAATGGTTAATTAGGATATTATGGGGATATGATGGCTAATGCCATGAACAGTATTGAGATTTACTGGGATATTCAGTGGAATAACCTCCGTCATCGAACATGCCTGGAACATCCCTCATTTACAAATGATTTTCCCAGCTAAAGATTAGATGCCAACAGCTCCAAAACCGCTTCCTCCTAACCACCTGATAGTAGTTGATGCTAAACAAAACACACACTTACTGGTGCTAAACGTAGGGAATGGATGGGTTGCTGGGGGAATGGGATGATTATTGATAGTTATTGTGGATCATTCCTTCATTCCTTACTCAGCACCAGTAAGCAAAACATGAACTAACCATCATGAATTTCACCAGCATCCAACAACCATACTGAGGTTCCAACGTTGGCACCGATACGATAGTGTCGGGCCTCTGGAAGAATAGGCCAGTGGTATCTGCCGGTATCCGCCATATGTGGACAGCAAATTTATGGGATTTAACATGATTTAACCATCAAACATAGAATAAATTTGATTCTAATCAACGAACATTGTAACATGGCGGAAATTGGGATTTAACCAAACGGAGGAATGCAGGGATTTAACCAACAAGGACCAACAAACACTGACAAACACACACACACGTGTATATATATATATATGTGTGGGTCTTGACTGGATTGGTTTCTTGATAAACTATAGTACTTCATTTACCTGAAATATGGTCATGTCGGGACATCTACCCTTACATTTACTATGATGTAATGTGATTTATGTCATGACGTTTGCTCAAGTGGCACAGAGCCGAATTAGGGGACTTATTCACCAGGCTCATGTGCTTCCACTTTCTGATTGCTATGGTCTTCGAAGTAGATTGAGTTATATTATGTTATATGTTTTTTTTCGTGGAATCAGCTTCATTTATGCAAGACTATGCAAATTATCCAACATGAGGTCACTGATGTGGTCAACCAGCTTGTAAATCATCCCCAATTAATTACCACGTTTCCCCACGTTTCCCAAAGTCCCAGAGTCTCGGCTAAGCGGAGACTGCAGGATTTTCCTGTCGTCCCAAAACTGCCTGAAAGTTCACAGGCTCCTAAGGCTACGCACGGTAGACAAACGTGGAGAACTGGACTGAAGGATCTCATCAGTTGTCTGCATCAAATGTTTCCTCATTCTTATTGGTACACACATCGTCCAAAATTGCAGAGTCACGCTAGAGGGCCTCAAGTGTAATGGATGGATGGCTTTGTCTTGCGATTGTAGTGCTCCCTGAATCCATTTACTGAAGCTTTTGGTGCGGGCTACAAAGTCTGCGGATTTCGTGTGTGCTGACGCGTTTTCCCATTTCTTTCGACTCTTGTTATACCTCACTCCTGCTGAATTAGTCTGATACTCGTACAAAACGTTGAGCTGAAACCATGATATAGCCTGGACTGGCTCCTGTGAGTCACACACAGTTTGCAACCAGTCTGCGATCTTTCGGCCCTCTTCACACTGATAACTGTCTGCAAAGCTCTCCTCTGTCAAAGAAGAAAAATTGACTTCCGCAACCTCATTCACATTGATTCGGCTTGGATGCTGTCTATCTCCCTTCCCTTCTTCGGTTGGTTTGCTCTGAACAGCACATTGCGCAACTGCAATCATGACATCATGTATGCGGTTTCGCATGATATGAATGGCTTCAAGATCTTGGTGTAACTGGCTCCACAACTCATAAAGTTTCCCATGACGGCTGAACACTGTTTGAGCCAATCTGTCTGCAGCATCATTACCCTGAAAAAGCCATGCTTCAGCATCATCCTTGGCAGTGGCTGGGTCTTGGTGACTGCTCAACTTAACAATTTGAAACAACTCCCCAAGTTCTTGGACCAGCTGTTGTGCTACCATCCACAAGTCTGCATTGGTGGCGTTCGGTTTGATTTTGACTTTCCTGCTGCTGAACTTGCTAAGACGCTTGACAACTGTGTTGTTGTCACACCACAACCTGACTGCACGCTTGTGATGAAGACCAAAACGCATGGCACTGATGGCGACAGTTCACCACGCAAGGCTGTTTGTGTCCAACCAGGGACTAAACCATTTGAAACAGGCCAAAACTGCTGAGAGTCAACATCACCCAAAATTACCCCCCATGAAGCTAAACGACCCTGACTGCTGGTCGGGGCAAGGCAGCCTCCATCTGTGAACATTTCCAATACTGATGGCAACACTAGTGGGCATACATATTCTTGATGCTCATCTGGTATCTGCAAGCAGGCTTTTTGGAACCTGGGCAAGCTCGGAGGTTCCGGAACCCAACCGTGAGCAGAGACGCACTGCGGCAGTGCTAAAATACCATCAATTTGCTCTTGGGGCATGTTCCTAACAGCTGCAAAATGGGGACATAACCACTGGCGATGCAATTGGGAGTCAGGCTGGGAACAAAACTTACACAAGTCAGCCCCTTCAACCCCTCTGTTTTTCTCATGATGTTTCTGTCTGTCAGCGGTAAAGAACGTACCATTCAAACTTGCTCTGAGCAACGCTTGTTGTTGTGGATCCTTCTTTTTGAAGGTGACTATGGTTAGGGCTGGTGACATCCACTTCATCGCTTCCATTGTCTTGCGTTCTGACGCTTGACCCTGAACTCGCTGCTGCCACGCTTGGGACAACCTGGCATGTAGTTCTTGGACGGGGCAATACATCAGGTCAATCGGTCTATTGAGTTGATCCAGAAAGATGCAACCATGGGACCACGACCAGGCAATCTGATGGAGCCTGGCAACTAGCACTGAAACAGGTCCCGGTCGGGGAACCACTGTCTTTCTCGGCAAATGCCATTCGGCAAGGCTGAAGGTCGCCATGTCAGGGTGGGGGAACATGGCTCTGAACATGCTTACGGTGGCAAACAGTGCATGGTATTGGGGATCAGCATGAGTGCTCTCGACTAGGCTTAAATGTACTGGCGGTGAAGTGCCAGCACTGTGTTCTCCCAGCCCTTGCACTGCCCCGGTTCGGAGCTTTTGGAAATGCTCTTCACCCAAGTGTACGGATGCTATGCCATGTAAACATGAGGTCCATGCTTTAGTCCTTAACGCTTGAACTTTCTGACGGTAAGGGGCAAATGACCTGGCCAATCGTCCCCACAACTTCTTGATGCTGGCACACCTTTCTGTGATTGAACTGTTAGTTACAACTTGACTGTACTGCACATGTCCCCCTAGGTCTCGTGCTGCTAGCTTAACCTGGAGCTGCTGGTCACGGAAACTTCGTCTTTGGACGGCATTGACAGACCATGTGTAACTCTTTGAGTCATCGATTACCATGTCCATGGCATGGCAAAGAGCATGAAGGCCATCAAGTGCTTGGACTACAACTTCTGCATTGGATCCCGTTATTTCCCAATTGTCCACAAAAGTCCACAACATGGCAGCTGGATATCTACGCAACATGTATTGGTGAACCACAATGTTGGCAGCTAGCATGCTAGTGACCGACAAACTGCAACCCTCTGCAAACCTTGTTGTGGACCGGATTGGGGGTCCTGTGCATTGATGGATGGTGAATCTTCTTTCCAAGGAAATCAAAGCTTTTGACCAGGCCCTCAGGATGGGTGGGGCAACATTGAGGATCCTCATGAAGGCCATCACTGGTACCCTAGGCAACATGTTAAAGGCTTTCTCAAGATCAACAACCCCTCCCGCAAGGTCGGTTTGGGCAAATTGCGCTATTTCAATGTTTGCCATGATATGATACCAAATGTCAGCTGCCTGTCGGCCTGGTACACTGCCCGCACATGTCGGGGGCGCCAGGGGCTGCAAGTGGTTCAAGATCTGGCGGGCTCTGATCGAACTCCAAGTGCGGAAAATTACCGGTAGGATTGTGATTGGCCTATAATGCTTTGTTTGGGATGCGGTTGGGATTTTTGCAAGTGCTGCCACTATCCCTAGCACTAGTTGTCTAGGCCATGAAGCTCCCATTTCAATCTCGTTCAACATGTCGAGCAAAGAGTCAGTTACCTGGTCAGGCAGGTGGAGGAGGTCTTGTCTACTTACCCCGTCCGGACCTGTGGCTGCATGTTTCTTTTTGGATTTCAGCGCTCGGAGCCATTCTTCCTTGGTGATCCGTTGGCACGGCATGGGCTCTGGGCGGGGCAAAGCAAGTTCTGCAAACTGCACAATGGGATCCCATCGGTCGGGGTCAACATTAAAGTGCCTATCCCACCTCGAGCGCCACTCATCACCAAACTTTGCAAACAGGTCAGTGAGCCTGCCTATATAGTTTTCCTGCTCAAGGGTCATACCTGGCTGGAGATCGGTGAGGTGATCAAGCCAAAGTTTACTGTCCTCTGCTTCGATGATGGTGTATGTACCTGTGTCATTGTGGACCGGCTGGGATCGATCCCATGGAAGGTCTTGATGGACAATCACTGCCGATTCGTCCTCATCAATCTCGGTGACAGAAGCTTTGCGATGGTCTATCAGCATCTGGACTGGGAGTGGTTTTTCATCTTTCAAGTCTTGGAAGATGACTGCCGTGTCATCTTTCCTTCTCTGTTTGGCTGCTGTTGTGCGTTGGGCATTCAAGGTCTTTTCAAAACTGGTCAACTGTTGATGGAAGGCTTGACATAACCGCGTGGCAACAGAATTGTCAGGCAGTGGCATTGTGTGAGTCAGGGCGACTCCTGTCTGTTCACTCATCCATTGAGGGAAACCGGGGGCAAAACCCGTGGCATTCACAATGCTCTGCCACAACTTGGACCTGTGGTCATGGGCTGTGGGGGTATCATTACAAGCTTGGACAAGTCTGGCATAGTTGACAAGTCGTCGGTATTGACGCACCCATCGGCAATGCTGTTGGTCAAGGCCATGAAAACTTGGTTGGAACTCCCCTTCCCGTGATTTCTTAACAGGAGCTGAATGTTCCTGCATCCATACCACTTCAAGTTGCTGACCACGTCCTTTCATGTTGTTAGGCAATGGTCCCTTCCCTTTGGCACGCAAGGCTTTGTCAACAGCTTGTTCAGCTTGTCGCATGAGATTGGCATATTGGTTGGTAGGGTCTGCATCTGGTGCAGGGGGTTCAAGCTGTGCTGCAACATCAGCTTGGGTCAACACGGACCAGTCAATTGCAGCAGGGCGTTTCCACAAGGGCAGTAAAGGTGGGTTTCCTAAAGGATGGAACCGGGCAATCAGGATCGAGTGATCAGCAAACCAATCATGTTGGACTTCAACGTCTTTCAAGTACATGGCAAGTTGGGGGCTGACGTACAAATGATCCTTGGTGGTTTTTTGCTTGCACGTAGCTTCAACTGGTTTGCCCAATTTTTGTTGAGCCCAAAATTGAACGTTGACCCATCCTGCATCAGCCCAGTGGCTCATATTTGCTAATGCACCGTCAGGCTGATTGAAATCACCACCTATAAACCGCAACCCGTGGCTTTGATGCACCAGGCGTGAAGTGACATGGGAACAAATTGCGTCAGTCTTTTCTCGGGTGACAAGGGTTTCAGGATGAACTGCATGTCCATAGATGACACCCCCTTGTATCCACCTCTCACCTGTTTGAAAGCAGGCAACATGAAAACGGCTCTCTCGCCACGCTGTTTCTGGCCACGTGGCTGTCATCGCCCTGTTCGGCGCTGTCGTGATGAATCCAACTCCACGATGTTTACCTCCAATTGCAGAGGGAGTATGAGATCGCAGCGGCACTGCTGCTCCTAATTGGGCTTGCATTCCAGTTTTATGGAAATGGAGCTGGCGTTTGAATTTGACCATTCCTGGTGTTGACAAATGCGTTTCTGACACCGCCCACACCGTTTGACCGTTGGTGGCTTTCGGCAGGTTAGCGATGACTGAAGCTTTATCCAAAAGTCCTGTCGGATTGAGGCATCCTATCAAACACTCTGACTGAGTAGGTCCCGGCACAGTTGCCTCTCCGATCCTACACATGCAAAGAAAGAAACATAGGATGAGCCGCAAAATGCATTTGGCTCCTGTGCGTTTGCTAGATCGGGGATGGTTGGATAGTCATTCATTGGTACGCTGTCGTTTGCTAAACAGCTGTTCGATCCTCTGCATTTGCTGTTCAAGCTTGGCCTCAAGGGTGTTCTGGAAGATCCCTTGTTGTTGATCAACTTTGGAGTCCAGGGCCGTGAGCTGGTTTTGCACAACCTGGTGCTGACGGGCTGCTTCACTGTGATTGGACTGGACTGTTCGACCAAGCTGGTCAAGGCGTTCTTCAAGCTCTGCGACCTTGGCATCGGTGTCTGGCATCATGGCATCACTTTGCTTCATCTTGGACAGGATGCTTTGTTCCAGACGAGTCTCTAGAGATGCAACTTGGCTTGTTGGCATTTCTCTCGGGTTCGGACGTGCCCAAGGGTCATAGTGGATCCATGGATCCTCATTGGCATTTGGTGTGGCACTGGCTTGCAACGCCTGGATTGTTCTTGACGAGGCCAGAACTGCTTGGGGTTGCTGCTGCATTGGGACACCTTTCTCCTCCGGGGAGATCAGCACATCTCCATGAGACAGTTGGAATACCCAATGCGACGGTGGCTCTGCTGCTTGGACTACCCACATTACCCCTGATCTGTCCTTGGCTTGGCCTTGTGGTGCAAGTGGTCTCGCTTTCCACCCCCATTTGGAGAAAACATGAACCAAGGACTGCTTCGTAGAACCAAACGGCATCGGGCCTACTCGGTACTTGGTGAGTTCTGTACCTTGGATGTACACAAGATCCGGACGATGGATCCTGTGCAGGGCCTCAGCTTCCTCATTCAAGACACGCAATCCATAGCGGTCCGCTTGTCTGACAAGCGTTGTTGGTGTCTTGGAGGTCTTCTGGCAAACCTGGGCTTCTCCAAAAGTTTTCCTAGGTAACCACACAACCTGGAAGGAATCATCAGGGTGGCGGCCGTCAGGTGACCTCGGCTCAATGTATGTTCCATTGCATCCATTGGCTTTGGCAATGTCATCTTGAACCTGTTGCTTGATGCGTAAGTTCACACTGAATACGTCAGAGTCTTCTGGGGGAACCTTTTGCATCTTAACAGTCATGAACTGACGATCCCAGACATCGATGACATCAGACTGTTGCAAGTGTCGGAATGGTTCTTGCTGCATGAGGCACCTGACAGGACTGCGTACAAACTCCGTCCATGGTCCAGTGAACTGGTCTTTGAAAATCAGAACTCGAATCACTTGGTTGGGGACTTCTGGAACTGCAATGGTGTGAGCTGGCACGTTACGCAAGACAGATTGTTGACCAATCTGCACAACTGCAACTTTGACAATCAGTGGGTCCTGCGTTTCTCGGCTTTGGACAGGGACTTTCATGACTTGGTGTTGCTGCGGCAGTCGTGGGTCGTCAAACTCAAGAACCAGCAATGCAACTCCATGTGGGCTGACCGCTTCTGTTAATTGGAAGTATGGCATGGCTTCAGCAATGTTGACGATTGCAACACCTTGGCTACCGGGGGCAATGTCAGCTGCGGTGATCTGGCTAAGCTCAGTGCCATCGGATTGCTTGAAAACGGCATGGGGAACTTCCAACATGTCAGCTCGCAGTTGCAAGATTGGCTTCTTCTGGTTCTTTGCTTTAGACTTATTTGCTTTCGTCCCCACTGGCGTCTGCAGCTTGGCTTTGGCTTGGATGAGATTTTTTTAACTCATCGGATGTCACTATACGGATCGGTGGTCGTTGCAAACTGGCTCGAGACTTCAAGTCAGCCCAAGGATTGGGTGATGCCAGGATCTGTTGGACGGTTTGGTTGCCCAGTGCAGTGATGAGCTGTTCTGCACACTCTCGGCTTCGGCTGTGGGCAACACCATGTTCAACAACCAGCTTCTGCAACTGTTCACGCTGTCCTTGCATACCTCCTAAGAGTAGCGGTACCGTGACAACACTCTCAGCTGAACCTGTGTTCTGCAAATCAATGGAGAAGAGGCCTCTCCACTGGGCTGCTTGTTCCTCTGAGAAGGGCACATTGGTTGAGTCATCCAACAAGATTGACAAAATCCATCCCACTGCTTGAAAGCCACAATCGGCTTTGAAAGCTGACGGCATGACACTGGTGGCAAATTGGAAAGCTTTGGCTCCTACTGTGGATTCAATCAACGGTCGCATCCATGTTAGATCTTCAGGCGTTGTCCACAAATGGATCATGATTCCCTGGACTCGGATGACTACTGGGACCCAGTGATCACCTGTGAAGATGACAAAGGCTTTGGCATTGCCCTCAGGGTCTGACCCCGCTTCGGTGGCGACTTTCAGCACATATTCCGTGAGAGCTGTGTGCTGATCAGGGCGATCATGCAGTTGGAGAACTCCGTACATGGTTCCTGGCTTGTAGCATTCTAGCATGTAGAGGTAGTACTCCATTTCATCCATTGATACCCATCCCTCCTGAGCCCAGAGAAGTTGACGTCTCGTCTTGCCAACTAGGCACGGTGTTCTGCTACCTGTTGGTTCCTCATAGGCGGCATGATTGATATCATGGTCACAAAGCATGTACCACCCTTTGTGTTGAATGAGTGCATCACTAGCCAATGGTGTGCCAAAAATTGTGGTCATACGTGCAAAGTTCTTTTTCCCAAAGTCTTTGTTGGTTGCTTCAATGAGCTGAGCAATCTTCGACCCCGGTGGAACTTGTGTGATGAAGAAACTCTCACCAGGCTCCACAACATGCACCGTCAACGGTTCACTTGCACCCAGATTGTCAGCTTCGCTGGGGACCAGGGTTGCTCCGGGATGCACCTGCTGGACATGCTGCAAGTGGTCGTCATGCGGAGAGTGACTTTCACTCTCATCATGATCTTCAGGTGGAACTGATTCCTGGTCATTGGTGCAAATGGGTTCAATTTGTGTGTCACGGATGGACTTCGTTCCGTCACTCAAAGCATTGGCTATTTCCGCTTTCTCAGGTTCAACTTGATTGACACCACTCTTGTGATACTTGATGGACTCGGTGGGCATGGCTTGTTTTCGTTTCACTGCAAACCCTGGTACTGCCCCTGCTTGGAAATACGGTGTCTCCTGAACGGTCATGGTCGGATGCTCAAGTTCGGCAATGACTTGCTGGTCAAAAACTGGATCTTCATAGAAGAAAGCATCATGGCCTACATGCTGCGCTTGTTCTGGCAAGGGTTTTGACACATTGGGCTGTCCTGGACAATCCTCGAGGTGAAAAGGCAATGGGTGCTTTTCCGAAATTGGTATTGGCTCTTCATCACTGCACTCATACGGGTCACTTCGGCAGTGCACATTTTGACTCTCACTGTCATTTCCAGAAGCTTGGGACCCAGCAGGCTCAGTCATTTGAACTCCCTGCCCTTTGTCTTCTGCACACATTGGGGAGGGGCCCCCACACCCTAAGCGTGGAAGGGGCATGGCCTGAAAGAGGGTGAGAGGGACATGGGTGCCGCTAATGCTGGCTGCTGTCATTTCATGGGTGGTCTCACTGGCATCATCTTCGATTCGGATTGGTCCCCACCTTAGTGCAGCATGGCTTGCTGCAACTGGCTCATTATGGGATGATATGGCCACAGCTTCCGGGTCACTGTGCATCTGTGCTACATCAACTTTGGCTGGATCACTTGGACTCTTTTTCTGGGTTGGGCCCCCACACCCTAAGCGTGGAAGGGGCATGGCATGAAAAGGGGGGGGAGGGACATGGGTGCCCAATTGGCTTACGTCAGATGTGCCGGCATCTTTCGCACCATTGCAGTCCTGCTCACTACTAGGCATCTGGGCTACGACACTTGATCTTGCATCAAATCCGGAAAAGGCCTGGTGCATGTGCAAACTTGCTGGCAATAGTGGGGATTGGCTGGCTTCCCCCTTCGGTTCTGCATCATTCTCACTTGGGTCCTTACAGTCCTGGGCAACTGTATCTGGCGAGATTTCTCTACTGACACCTCTCAATGCGGAGGGGCATTTGGATGACTCCCGATGGTTCGAGCTTTGTGGTCCCTGAAAAATGCTCGGTCGAGCTGGCTTGACGTCCCCTGTGCGTGACTTTTTCATTGCAATTTTGGCCAAGAGGCTTGCAAAAGTGTTGGACTGTGTTGGGCCGTCTTTACCTACATCAGTTGGCACCTCGGCAATGCACGGTGCGGTGGCATGATCTTGAGTTGGCTCTGACACTTTCTCAACTGTCTCCCTTGGGGATTTGGTTTCAGGTGCAATGTCTTCAGGGAGTCCACTAGGGGTCATGTCTCGGGTGGGGCCCCCACACCCTAAGCGTGGAAGGGGCATGGCATGAACAGGAGGGGATAGGGATGCATCATGGGATTCAGCATGTTCAGACTCAACAGCACCTGTTTCCTCATGAACCTTAACTTCATCGTTCCTACTGGATTCATCTGATTCAAAGGGCTGTTGGATCCCCTTGTGGGTGAATGAATCCGGTGGCGCAAAAATGCATGGTGTGTCAAGGCTCTCAACTTCCTGCTCAAAAATCCGCATGGATTTGGTGGTCCGCATTGTTCCCCACCATTCATCTCTCTCCTGCAAGAGCTGGCGGCAGATGTTGGCATGGACATGACGTGGGTTGACGTCTGTGTCATGCAAGCCTTTTTTGGCAACATTAAACATCATGTTGGCAAGTACCCATGCTCCTTGCAATGGGGACGCTAGTTGGCCTACCCCAGCAAGCTCCAAACGGAGTGGTGTTTCATCTGAGGGTGCAACATGAGATGGCATGAGTCCATTCAACAGTGCAACTTCTTGGGGGTGAGGGTGTCGCATTTTTGACACTTTTCGATTCCCCAAAACTTCTTCTTGGTCCATTGGAATTAGAACTGCATACAACCCTTTCCGGTCAATCCTTTCCTGACTGAACCCTCGTGACCTGCACTTGCACAAACATGCCAACACCTGTGAACCCCATGAATGTGTTGCTGTATTCATGGCTTTGTACACATCAATGACATTGGGACCAATGCCGGCTGGGACATCATGAAAACACCTGAGCTCATAACTGGACAGGACAAGTTGTTCCAATTCGCTTTCGGACATCGGTAACATTTGGCTGATCAAGTGCATGACACTGGGGACAAATCTCATGGACGGCATCGGTGGAATGGACTGGACAGACAAGGCCGGATGTGCAACTACTGCCCACCATCGCGTACGCATGGCAGGCCATGTTTCATGAAGGTGCAAAACATTTTGGTGGAGTGTCCACCCTGTCTGCAATGCAAAACGGCGCAACTGCTGTTGGATCCATTCGGATTTCAGGGCTTCCTTTGTACATTCCAACAGGATAGCAAGGCTACCGAGAAAAAAACCCATCATCAATATTCCAGTGAAAGAAGCACTTCGGGGGTCTTGACCCTGTTTCCCATCCCCAAGGCCTGAAAATGGCTGACAAGACACTCCTGCTGCTAACACATGAGACTGCTGTACACACTTTGACACCTCAAAAACGGTATGCATGTCAGCTACATTCCCTCGGATGCATGGCTTGGTAGTGCGGGCTGCACTCCACTGGTGAAAAACTTCGTTCGATTCGACATGACACAAAACCCTGGCACCACAGGCTTCATACCCTTTGGCCACTGCTCCAAGGCCGCTGCAAGCATCAACAATGTGATACAAACCCTCCATCTCAGCGACTGGTCTCGAAAAAGATCGAGTGTTGGGGCCCATTCGAATCCACCACTTGCCATCACAGTTTTGCAAACATCCATCTAAAATTGTGTGGGTCTCATACCCTCGCTGAAGGATACAGTCAGTGAAGAACTGTTGGCGATTCACCAATGTCTGACATAGGTGCTTCCCTGGTTGATAAACCACCGTGGTCAAAACAACTGAAATCTCTGGTTCCAGAACTTTCCCAAAACATGGATCCAAATCCCAGGGTGAACTTACCATTGCATGCGCGTCCCCCCCAAGTGTTCGGTTTGAACTAGCTCACCAGCTGGTAGGAAACTTGGGCCCGAGCTTCCAATTAATTACCATTCCAATGGGCACTGAAAAAACCATCCCCAAAACCCCACTTTTTACGGGTTTCTGACATGGCATTTTACATGGCATGGTTCCACAAAAAAACACACATAAAAGTCATTGTATCCCAGTTGATGGATGTTGATGGATGTTATATATATGTATATATATATACCCCTCAGAAAACCCATTAGTCATCCCATTAGTCATCCCATTTTTTTCCGCAGCAAAACACCTCCAGCTCGTTCGTTTGGGGATGGCAGCCACCAGTGCCAAGCGGCCACATCTTCGACCCATCGAATCCCACGCCGTCCTGAAGCGTTGAACGCCATGTGCTGCGAAGCTGGGAGGCTGAAGGAATGTTTTGTGGTTTTTTAGAAGTGGATTTAGCTGAACAATATCTACTAACAATCAATCCACTAACAATATCTAACAATCCAATTAAAGATTAGTGCATATTGACATGTTATTGAAAGGTCAACAATATCTATCTTCAATCCATAGTGGGTTTTCATGGGTTAACAAGATGAATAGTAACTTTTGGATTGAACATGAAAAATAACTCAATGATTTTTCTTTCAATGTCTTTCCTATAAGCCTCAATTGGTGGTGTTTCGAAGTTTCAGAAGTCAACCCATTTTGCGACGATGGCTACTACTCCATAGTCTATAGTTACAATCATCATTGCTGCCGATGTCACTGAAGAATTTGCTTTCGGAATGAGGGGAGCATCCTTGCTAGTTGCTGAGACCCCAAAACTTAAAAAAAACTCTCGGAGATTCCAGCCTTTCACTTTGAAAGAGTTGAATTCCTTGTGCAAACTGCTGAATGCAAGCAAATTTGTTGAATCCCAATGTTCTGATTGTCTGGACTACTCGAGCTACCTGGAGGGGGCATCCCAGGAACTGTAAGTGGCTAATAACCACACTCCCCAGTTATACTGTGGAGGAACGCAGTTGTATGTGGGTCTTGTATGGGTTGTAAATGTAAGCCACTTATTATCTGGAACGCACATCCAGTCCGAGTAAGGCAAAGTCCAAGTAAGGCAACCACATGTTATATGGCAATGTGTCAAAACCTTGTACCCCTGGTGAACATCAAAATAGCTGGTAAATGGATGTTCATCCCGCTAAAAATGGTATGTATAGGTATTGATCCATACCCATATTGACTCTATTCTCGTGTTGGCCAAGCATTGGCAATCTTTGACCAGGATCTTAGCACCGAAACTCCGAAAAAACGAGCAGCGAGCAGCTTCAGGTCACACGAGCCATGCCACTCACTCGCTTCACTATAATGTTTCAGATCCAAGACCCTCGACGTAAAACTATCCAAAAAATGTAAAGAACTGGTGGTAACCCTTGAAGATGCTGGCAACTATCATAAATACACATTTTATCACTAGGGGACGAACCATGATGAACCCATAAATGGGGCTACCCCAATGAATCCAAACTTGGACCATGCTATTTTTTCTTATGGTTTTGTTATGGTTTTAAGGATCCCCCTTTTTAAGAAACCCCGTTTCGTTTCGCAGATATTTCGAACCTGCGGACTCGGTCGACGAGCTGGTGCTAAAAGGTCGGCTGAAGGCCTGTGTCCCAACAGAAAAATGCGCGGTTGGCCCAACTCCAGTGAAGACTTCAGGAATTTTTTTGGAGATATACCTCATGAAAAACTCAACAAATGTTTCAACAAAAGGAGGAAAAAACCTTGGTTGAATTGAAGTCGAGATATTATATAATAAGACTTCATAAAGCTTGTTCATGCAATGGCTTCCAATTCGCTGGAATGCCACAACCGGACTGGCGAACAGTGAATGAATGTCAGGTCTAGCTTTAGATTGCTTGGCTTCTACGGGTACTGTAGGAAGTTTTAAAAAAAACAAGTTGTCCTAGATAAGTAATACATATACCATATATTAATAAAATATCACATCACATCCCTCCAGCTGGTGGGTATACCATGGTATACCCCAGGTTGATCCATTTTCAGACATACCATGACATACCCAAATCAAGAGTTCAAACCCGCCCAATCATGTCATCACATCGCACCTTGACCGGCTCCTTCTCCGCCTCACAAGATCTGCCTTCCAAGAATCGAAGGCCCAAAAACGCGAAACTTCCATGACCACTGCGACATCATGTTGCCCAACAACGTGTAAGCTGGTGTGGGAAAGCAATAAATCCATACAGATCATTATAGATCTATATACATCTATATAAATCTGTTTGAAACTATATAAATCTATTGTAAATCTGTGAAACCATAAGCATCCATGTTTGCATCCATAACTTTGGGCTCCACCTGCAGCGTTCCGTCGGTTGACCGCTGTTCCTGCAGATGAACAGCCATATTGCCATGACGGATCCGGCTGGTGCTGGTATATTAATGCTAACATGACTGGGGTATATTGATGGGATCCATGTTACCATATATGGCAGCACCATGGATCCGTCATGGGTATTGCCATCGGACTATCAATGTACTATATTATCCTATATAATGCAAAATGATATATATATATATATATGTTTGGGCAGTTTGCTGAGCAAAGCTGGGGGAGCCAATTACAAGTGAGGCCCCATATATCTGGTTGCCCCTGGCGATGCAAGCAAATAAGTTTAGATAGCGAAATCATCCTACTTGGTTTGCTGGATCATAATCCATGCCAGTTGCAGTAGAATGCAATGGTTGCCTTTGTCCATTTCATGGTTTTAATCTGCAGTTGCTCATTTTTACCGTGGGTGTGTAATTCGCTTTGTAAACTCACCTAGCTGGTTGGTAACATTTGGTAACCCTATCCGTCAATGTGGTAAACCCAATAATAAATCATCTCCGAAATCACTGCAAATGGATTGTATAAAGTATACCCTCAAGTGGTAGGTTGATTATTGTCTTTACCACACTATACGGTTGAATAAATAAAGGCGCACATCTGTTTATCTTAAATACATATTTAGCAGACCCCAAGTGTCAATGGACCAATGGAATAATTCCAGCTTGCGGACCACATGTTTCCACAGCCACGATGGCTTTGGTTAGGCCTTTGATTAAAGTATCATTGTTCTTTTTTTGATTATCATTATATAGCTATAGATACACTTATATTATGTTGATGAAATCAAGCTTGACAGTTCTTACACATGAAATCAGAACAATCACCATCCCTCTAATATGAAACACCCCCATTGTATGGTTCCAATTATATGTAATTTCCCTACTAAACCATGGTTTCCGGATGTTTCCGGGAGGGTGTTCTTAGTATTAGGGTACCCTAATAGTAGCTGTTTTACAGATGTTTACTCTCCAACACATGGTGGTTTCCTAAAATAGGGGTACCCCCAAATCATCCATGTAATAGGAGATTCCATTATAAACCATCTATTTTGGGATACCCCCATTTATGGAAACCCCCATATTCTGAATTTCCATCGGTAACTTGGCGCATGCCACAGCCCACCGTCCTGGACCCTTCAGGGTTACGGCCAGTGGAAGGGGCTGCACCCTGAGAAGCCAAGGGGCTTCCATGGGGCCCATGGGGATACCCCAAGAACTGGATGATGGAAAATCATGGAAAATCCCAAACCAAAAATGGATGATGAGGGGGTTCCGGGGTAAAACCATTTTAGGTAACCTCCATGTTGAAGTTGGCCAGATTTTTTCGCGGGGGACATCCCAGATTCAGCTATTGGATTTCGGGTGTTGAATGGTTTGGGTTTGGAGGGGTACTATGGACAGATCAACCCACAGCCCTGGTAATCTTGGGAAAACCCCCAGCGATCTAGTGGATAGAAGATTGACATTGGTCCAATAAATACCAAAAATATCCAAAAATGGTTCGTGGCCTGGTAGAGAACCCAAACCGGATCTATTGCAACATCTACAATTCAGGAATGATATGCTTTCTATAGATTCTCAGTGAGTGTACTCCTGAAACTGATTTTACATTACCCTCTGGTTATGTCAAAATAGCTATTGAAAATCACCATTTATAGTGGCTTTTCCCATTAAAAATGGTGATTTTCCATAGTTTTTTGTATGTTTACCAAAGGGTAAACAACATAATCGCTACCTCCAGTGGTTGCGGAACTCAATTCGTAGCTCCACTGGATAGGAGGTAGAAGATTCAGTCATAAATAAGTTATGGCGGAATAATTAGCTCATTCACAAACCTGAAACACTAACCCAAAAATAGCTGAAACTGACAAGTTTCTGGCTGAAGTATCCCCTTCTCCCTAATAGTAAACACCCCCTGAATGGTACCAATTATGTGTAAATGTCCTACTAAACCATGGTTGCTTGGGAGTGTTTAATATTAGGGGATGGGATTTCGTTCAATCCATTTTGGCTCCAAAATAGGGGTTGGAAGGAAGACTAGTTTCCACTAAAGATGATTATTATTGTCAAGGTCTATGTTAATTTACCAGAGGGTAACCACTATCACAGTAACCACTATAGACCACAGGTAATATAGGGAAACCACCCTTAACCATTATTAACCACTATTATCCACTATCATTACTCACAACTAGCTCATTCACTACTCTAGTCAATCAACAATTTTCTGACTCAATTATTATAATCCTTAGTGCCTTAGTAGTGAATATTCATTACTCTACTTACTTAACTAACAAGCTTCTACTCAACATTCCTCCCAGGCACGCGGGAGATTCAGTGCCAGAGCTGGATGGGCGAGCGAAAGCCTCCGTCGGCTTGGTCGGCGCGGGGTTGGCAATGGTGTGGTGGGACTTGGCAAGGGTGGCGCGGCTGGAATGACTAGGGCCTAGGGCTTTATACATATTATATATATATAGCACAGATACATTTAAAATAATATATGTATATATTATCTATATATATATTATATTAATTATATTGTGATTATAACTATAGTAACATAATAATGTGACATATAGTAACTATAGTTAATGGGGCTTTGCTTCAAACCTTGCAGGGTCTATCCATATGCTTACCGGGAAAATGTTGAAAAATGTTGAAACTATATTTTACCTTCAAACCATCCATGATTGACAGGGATTCATAATGAATACAATTGGTATGGAGGCTTAAATATATAATCATGGAGAACCCGTACTCTACTTAGTTGATGATTTCTGATGGGATCCTAACTATAATGATGATTCATTCTTGGCACTTGCTTCGTTTTTCATTGAATCATCTGAGTTGAGAGGTTGGTGAATTCGATTCAGGGACCACCACGGTTTTGGCAGTGCTGTCAGAACCTCCCAAGATATTGGATCAGCAAACCTTCTAAGATGGTGATGGAAATAGTGATTTTAAGATATCACTATATATCACTAATATCACATGATATCACCCAAAAATCATAAACTTTGAAAAGTGAGGATCTGAGCCAAGAAGCAAAGATCGAATTACCATGACACTGCTATCCGGTTGGTCCCAATTTGGAGGTCCTTCCCTTCCGCGCAGGCAGTATGGTGCCCTCCCTTCCGCGCTCCTTTGCAGCCGTAAATTGGGTGGACCTCGGCGCTTGCGCCGCGTGGCATCGCAGCTACCTCCATGACTCCGTGATACTCCGTGCACCCTGCGGTTCCGTTTGATGGTGACACATCCAGATTTGTAGAAATGCGGTAAACTAACAGTTTGCTATTGGAAATTGCCATTTATAGTGGATTTACCCATTAAAAAAAATGATTTTCCATAGCTATGTTAGTTTACCAGAGGGTAGAAATGTGGTCAACCCCCCAAAAAAAAACAACAAACCAAGCTGACCATCCCCAGTAGAGGTTGACTCCAGGCATCCCGACAAGAGCTGTGAATTCTGGGAAGTTCCAGGCCTAAACGCGAAAACACCGAGATGACAACAAACCATCCAGCCCATGTTTACTCCCTTTGTTGATGATCAATTCCCGTTGTCTCCCAAAATTTAATCCCCAAACAGTTTAAAGTTCTCTTTCTTATTGTTCTCATCCCACTAATCACATGTCACTTGACCCGAATGCACACATGACAACCGGCAAATAACCGTTAAATAAATATGTTCAGTTGGATGGCCAATATATTAAATGTGTCAACCATAAACCCAACAATGGATGAACAACCATATGGAAAAGTACAAACTGATACACAATATATAGCATAATAAATCACAATAGACATCTGACATAAACCATATACCACCAATCACAAACCATCAACATCCATCAACCATAACTTGGATTTGCTGAAGAGACTTCCAAAAAAATACTCCCCGCATCCCCAAATGGTGGATTTCCCATTGGGAAAGGACAAATCACCTTAAACAAATCCAAGATGACTTGATTTTCCCAGCTACAAACCTCCATTGACAATGGATTTACCGTTTTACCGTTTTACCTATATGATTCCATGAAATCCTAATGATGTTCCTATCATGTCCCATGATCTTTCCACATTTTCCCAGGATTTTCCCCAAAAATCCAAAAAACCGCAGAAACGCCTCGAGCGCAGCGCCAGCGATGCAGGTTGCGATGGGGGAGGTGACCTGATTTTACGGTGCGTTGATGGGGAGAAAATGGTGAGTTCATGGGAGTCAACCCTTGAAAGTTGGGGGAGTTGTTTAGGGTTTTTTTTAACTCAAAAAACACAACTTGATTATTTGCAAACGTTGTGATTTAGGCAACGAGGATTGAGGATTTTCTGGGATATGAATACAGAGAATGGGAGATATTACCAATAGCAGCATCAAATAACCAACGCGGCTACGGGAGGCAACCAGCAACAAACTGGTATTAGGCACAATGGTATTAAACAAAGCACTTTAGTGGGATATAAAAAAAACCAAGAACATGGGATGGTTTGGTGTTTCTGAAAAATGGTGGGGCAACCCCCAAATAGTAATTTAAAAAATGTTCTTCTAAATCATTGGGTTTTCTCTCTCTCATCATTGGGTTTTGGGACACACTATTCTCAAACAAACCCATCTATGTCAGATTAGTTTTATAAGCGGGCAAAGAGTCAGAGTTCTGAACCAAGGCTTGAAAAAGGTGCCTGGGATCCACCCATATTCACCAAAAAAGTGTAATTTGTCATTTGTAAAAACGAACTGGGATATGATATAATGCTGATATAATGGTGATATAATAATGGTGATATAATGGTGATATAATGGTGATTTAATGGTTATACAATGGTGATATAATGTTGATTTAATGCGACATAGTAGGAGTTCATCGGGATTTCATGAAGATTTCATGGGAGAAATCATAGTTAAAAAATGATGTAACTAACCATTGCCATGCAAAAAAAAAAATAGAATTCCAGTTATATACGTAAATAATAATAATAATAACAATAATATTAATAATCATAATCATAACATGACAATAATAATAATAGTAATAATATAATGTTGATATATGTCATTTCGTCAACGAACATGAGTATGTACTGGAACCACTGATGATTAGCAATTACCCTTCGATTTCAGCTGGTCCCCGAGCTAGTTATGGAGCTGGGAAACTCAACGGCCATGGGGGATTTTCCATCAGCACTACATCCCAATCCCCATGAAAACCTCTGGAAAAATCCCGATGGAAATCAGCCTTAAATCCCCATCAAATCTTATTGAACCATCATTAATGTGGGTAAGACAATGCCATTCGCACTATCCCCCAGTCATCACCATAAATTCATAGATAGGTGGGATTTCAAGCATTCCCAGTCATGGGTGGTTTGTGACATTGTTTTACCCACATGGAATGACATTATGACTGAATCATCAACCCCAAACCCAATCGAATCCCGGTGGCGGATCGCCGCGGATGTCCGGCATCTGCCCCGGAAGCTCCACCCTGTGTGATGAGTTTTCTCCGTTGAAAGATGAGGAAATGGCTGTGAAATATGGCTGTTTAGTGGCTGTGAAATGCGTGTTTACTGGGATTTTTCAAGCATGTTTAGTGAGATGTTGAAAGGGTGTTAGAGTAAATGGATGTTTTTTTTATGGGTGTTTTATGGGTGTCATGGGTGTTTAAGAGGTGTTTTTTTTGTGTCTTATGTGAGATTTAAATGGATCCAACCGGATAGGTGAAGCGGGGCAACTCCTCGACTCATCTTCGTTGAAAGATGCCGTTCCAGATTCGTCAAAGACTCGCCACTTGAAACATATGTAGTAGGTCAAGTTAATCACCCGTTTTCAGACGTAGCCAGGTATCAGAAGGTTAGTTGAGTCAGCTCTATATCCCACTAAATCCCCATCAATCTAAGTAAGTTGTTTCAATTCACCTGAAAAGTTCGGCTATATTGGGATAGGTCTCCCAATCCTATCCAATCCTAACATCATTGCAGCGGATCGGTGGATTTTTATACCAATTGATACCACGACTTGGGGGGGCGGTTGAGGTTACAAAAGGGTATAACGGTGTAACCATGGTTAAAAGACCCCATATATAAATGGGAAAAATAATTTGGATACAACCCCTAGAAGCCCTATAACATCCTATAAATATAAACTATAGTTATAAGTTATAACTATAGTTATAGTTATCCACTAAAGAAACTGGAGCTGCACTTCCCAGTGGTAACATCTGGATAAATCACCAAGTCAGCGGGCCTGTATCGCTGGGGACTATGTCGCACGGCCTCGGGAGGCCGGATCTCTGTGGGATGGCAGAAATCAACGGTTTCATGGGGATTCATGGGGGATATATAGATCAACGGGGAGATTCATGGATATCATTGGGATATAATATTATAACTTTATTGTAGATACTATGAGTCTGAGAGTCTGACTAGTGAATAATGGGGCTTATATATATATATATTGAATCATGATTAAAATCATGGTTTATAGGATTATTATGATCTATTAAACTAGGGTTCATGGCTTATGGCATGTAATTATAGGGATACTATATATATATAATTATATATATATCTCTCTCTCTCTCTCTCTCTCCATCTCTATACACTATACATGTGGGCTTCATCTTGTAGGTAAATCATCGAAGTCTAGATGGGCAAGTATCCATGGCTACCATCTGGTAACCAAACATGGCTTGCTGGACCTATGTTTGGATGATTTTCCCAGCGAACTAAACCGCTGAGTTCGGGGATTTCCCAAACAAATGTTTGATTACCGGAGGGCATCCGTCCATTGATCCTCGCACCCATATACCTGTTCAAACTATCTATACCGATAGATGCGCCTGTAAATGTTTGGCGATGAGATGTGATGCACTGATATCCATTGCGCTTTGGCTGGCTATCTCACGGGTGAATGGGAAGCCATAATCCAAGTGTTCAAACATCAAACTGGTTGAGCCCATAGGGTTTTCAAGTCGTAATCCTGAATTTCCATGCAACATCCCCAAATAGCTTTGCCTGAAAATAGGGCAAAACAACCAAAGTTCTTGATGGCTCCGACCCTCATGTTCATTTTCCCTATTGAAACGGCCATTCGGGGTGTGAAAACCGCCCATTTTTCAGACATCCAAATCTTCCAGCTGGTTCATCCACGGCCAAGCGGCCGCATTCACTGACACCAGCGACGCTGCCGTGCCTGGTTGCGGCTTCAATATGGTACAATCAGAGCTGCATTCGTCATTGGGGTCCAGAATACTTTCTTCAATAATCAATCAATTTATATACCTGGCAATGAGGAAAAAAAAGGTGAACAAACATCAATTCAGTTGACTAAATGATGTTCCATTTCTTGCCATGTTTGCTTGCCCCAGCGTCTCACTAGGCTGGTGGAAAAAAAAACACCAAAGAAACCTCCATCAGGTGTTTTTGACCAAATCCAATCCCACATCCAGAGTTAAAAAAACAACAACCATATCATCAAAACATATCAAAACCCAATGGCTGTTTGATGTTTCGCCATCTTACCCCAAGTAATGATAGTTTTTTTTCTCCCAGGCTATATAACCTGCTTTTTTGTTCCGAGATTCCTGGCATTTCCCCGATGGGAAACCAGCCAGGTTGTCCGGAAAAAAATGTGTATGCTTACCTGGTAACCAACATTCACATAATATTAGTGATATATAATAACCATAACTGTTTTTTGTATGGTAACCAACATTAACATCCAATAACTATGGTTTTGTGTATGATTTTTTCCGCCACAAACCATAGTGAAATTGGAGTTATGTTCAAACAGAACTATCGTTTAGGGGCCCTACCTTGTAAGTGTTAAAGCTCTTTGGTGCATGTTTGTTATCAACTGTTAATCTTACATAATTTAACTATATCAGAACAATCAGAACCTATTAGCTATTATGAAATAATATGTTGTCTATTATTAATAGTATATCATTGTATATTAACCATTTATGTCACCCATGTTAACGTGTTGGTGATATTTTTCCGGCTGCCCCATGCGCTGCAAGAACACCTGGTCGGGTCGGGGGAGGCGATGACTCTTCGGCCAGCACCTGAGGTGAATTCGGGGCTGGGTTGATGGGGGGATTACAATGAACTAGTCATGGGTTTGTAATACAACAAATATAGCTAGGGGGTCTCGCATTGTGGGGAAGAACTAATATTAGATGTCTAATTTCGACTTAGGGTAAGTTAGAACACCCCAAATACAATACACAAAGTATGAAGATCATGGGGTACTGCACCATATTGAAGGCGACGGGCACTTGGACTTGCAGGGACTTGCAGGGTCTAGAGTCTAGGTAAAAACTAGAATTCAAATTCTCGCCAAATCATTCAACACACACACAAACAAACAAACACACCCTAAATCCAAGGAATTCGAAAAATGGAGCCCCAAATGAACGGTTTCAAACTAAAGGATATATGGCAAACTATTAAGGCTCCATGTAAGAGTCTAAGGGCATAAGAGATTCCAAGGAGACAAAGTTATGTTTTGCTTACAGTGGTCCATGGGGTTACTGGGATACCAACATGGGGCTAGATACTGTACTCTTGCAGAAAACCACATGTATCTATGTTCTATATTTTTATAGAAGGTCAAATCATATTTCATGGGCATGGCCACAATTTACGCGATTCACCAAGCAAAACAGTTCACTGATCGTACTACGATGGGCCTCCCCTCTAACAATCTAGCACATTAATGTGGGTAAAACAATGCCATAAACCATCCCCCAGTCATCACCATAAATAGCTGGTATAAACCATTCCCAAATGGGTGCTGTATTGTTTTACCCACATTATGTGACTTCATCTTTACGTGTCAAATCTCAGATCGTTGTCATTTCTTTGCAAAAACACCCCACCATCTCCTGGATCCGAACTCTCCAAGCTCTTTTTTCAGCTTTCGAACTGTGTACGGAGATCGATGGAGTGAATGATTGGATACATCAATGGATTGGTTTAAGGGAACATCTACAGGAAGGTCGTGGCAGGCCGAATGGGATACCAAGTCACTATTTTCACTGAATCCTGAGCCTAAAAAAACCTCCATATCTTCATGGCAAAAAACATGACCCACAGCCACAAACCAATGAAAAACACCACGGTTTAACCACATTTTGATGGTTCAATTCAGATGCGCGTTTTGAACCTCTCCGCCTTGCCTCTTTCCCATCTTTCCCACAGAATTTGCGGCCCCAAAACCACTTCCCAGGCTCCCCAACAGTGGCGGTATGTCGAAGCTGATTGGACTTCAACAGCAGGCCCTGTTGCCTTGGAAGCGCTGGGTCTATTGCAGATCCAATGTGATTTGACCATCTTTTAATCCTTCCATGTTTTCACGTCTTTGGTTACCCTCCGGTAACTTAACATAGGAAAAATAACCCATGAACAGTGGATTTACCTATTCCAGGTGGTCTTGGTGAGATCCATCAGCATCAATAAAATGGCCCAAGCATTAACCATGGGCATATAACCATGATGTACATGTTTAAACATCGGTATATGGTGCATATATATATAGCAACTAATATAGTAGTAACTTGTTTTGCAACTATAACGTGATGTGACCTATTTTAGCCTTCTTGATGAGGATGAAATACCGAACACATTGCAAGTTCACAAGGGGTCTCACAGGTCCCGTGTCGAAGTGTTAAACTTTGAAACATGTTTGATTGAACTGGAATTTGCTGGATAATCCAAGATATCAAGGAATTCATTGGAATTCGAGATTGTTATGAGATATTCAATTTGTTCTGATTCCCTCCAGCTGGCGAAGCACATCCATATCCATGCTAGTAGCTCGGATCTCAAGTTTAGATCACTTTCCAAATTTGTTAGGAATATCAATTTGTAACCAAATGAAATACTTAGTATACATAATCATACATAATCCACCCTATAATTATAATTCATGTCACTGCTGGGCTGAGGGTCTGCATTAGCATTTGCCAAGCCACGGTGTTGTCAAATAACCACAGCCAAACGATGTTCCTTCTAGAAATGGAATCTTCTTTAATCTTCTTTGGAGGTTTCCTAAAAGAGGTCCCCCCAAATCACCCCAAAATAAACAATTTTAGTATTGACATGACCATGTTTTTTTGGGGGATCCCAAAATTTAGTACCCCCCCCCGTATATAGATATAGATAAGTACATACTATCTATCTATCTATCTATCTATATATATATATATGTATCAGTTTATATTGTGATTTGTAACTATTAAAAACATTATAGTAATAGCAACCATATAAATAGATTATCTCACCTAACTATAGCCTAAACTATCCTAAACTAAGTAACCCTATAATAATAAGATCTATCTCTTACACTCCCCCAATCTCAACCCCCCCTTTTTTGTGTCGCCCGGCGTGTCGCGCCCACGTGGCCTGCCACCTGGCAGTTGAAGATGGGTCTGGATCATGGTGATGAATGGTGATTTTAATAATTGCTGAATGATGGGTTAGTAATGGGTTAATAACTTCATAATAGTGAGTTAATAGTGATTAATTAATGCTGATTTATGGTGATTTATAGTGATCACTGCTGATAATTATGGTTAAGAATGGGTTGATAATGGCTCATCTTGGTTAATGGTGACTAATGATTAATAATGGTGATCAATATGGTATCGGAATAATATTGGGTCAATAATGGGATGATGGATAGCCATGATGATTTTTACTGATTATGAACGGTGATAAATGGTTATTAATGGGTCTGGAAAAAAAGGCTACACGTATATGAAAGGACGCATATCCTATGTATATAATTATGGAAGTCCCTACAGCAATCTGATTATTACAATTCACTAACCTGAAAGGTTTGGCTATTTGGGGATACTTATCCCATACTAAAAAGAGTGGTGAAATCCTAACAATATGAAAGTCAACTATCAGGATACCATTTTACTAGGGATCGGAGAACCAAACGCGCTTGAAACACTTTGAAACCACTAGCCAAGAGCGGAAGAAAAGTAACATGGACTCCCAACCAATGGCCATTTGAGCCTAGGTATATAGTATACTGTATTTATATTAAAGAACGCGCTCAGCTTGCCAGAGATCGGCACACTAAGCTTCCGGAATGGAGCTGAAAGATGCAAAAAAGGCACCCCTACCCGTGACAGCATCATTCAAGATTGCTAGTCTGCTAGTCATTGCGCCCCATCAGTCCATGGTTCTTCCCCCCTCTTGGTTTGGATTGCCATTGGTTATATTCATTGTCGAGCACTTGGGTATGCATACCAGCTCGCAAATGTGTCATCATCATACACTTCACTAACTCAGTTATATGAGGGATGTACCCAAGTGTTAACCTGGGTTATTTCTTAGAAACCCTTTGTATAGGTCACCACTTGATTTCTTTGGCCTATTTCTGGACATTTTAGAGATATCTTTTTCACTGCGCGAAAATCTTAGACATGATTCAAGTTTTGTCATGAAGGGTGGCCAAGTTGAGACATGCAGACACTGATTTGGTGATCACTGCCTGGGGATGGGGTGAATTTGGCCCTCCTGAATTGGGCAGAACATGTTTAGATATTTTTAGACTTCTTTAGTTGTTTTTAGCATGTCTTAGTTTGTTTCTAGTTTTTTTTTGCTTTTAGGTTTGTTTATATAGTGTTGTGTAAAGGAGACTGAGGCCACCAGGAAAACATATAGAAATCCAAAGAAACCTTGCATTAATGATTGGATGTAGCTTATAAGTTTTCATTGGGAATGGTGAGATGTTCAGGGGGCAGTCCATCAACAATGCAAGAGTTTGTTGAACCAACAGGAGGGTCCAGATTGGGAAGAGTGGAGAGCAGCAGGGACGTGATGGAAATCCCTTGTTGGGCCTTGTTGGGGTGTTAAGATCTTCAGGCTGGAACAGAGCAGGGGCACATGGAAAATGAAAGAAATATTCTGTGGAATTTAGTGGAATTTAGATTTCTATATTATAGTGGAATTTACTGGGTTTTAGATTTCTATAGGATTCTATGGGCTCTTCTAGTTGTAGATATTGCAGTGCATTCTGCAAAGAACCTATCAAGTGAAGAAGGTAACAAAGGGTTTGTATGATTGTTAACCACCTACCCTGTTGCAAGCTAAGATAGATATGAACACCCATGCTTTCCACAGGGAGTGATCTAAATTATCAAGACGGCTTTAGCTTTTCCAGTCTGACGAATTTTACCCACCATAGTGGCAATCCGCAATTAATCCAAGGGTAAATTTCGTCCGTTCCTGGATTATTAAAGTGACATTACCATTGTAATTGCCTTCATAAGTGGGAATTTACCCCCATACCATACCAATGAATTAATTATGATTATACATATATATATATATATTTAAATACATCCACAAACACACACACACATATATATATACAGTATATACCCACTTGGAACTTGGAACTGATGGTGGGTTTTCCCACATTTTCCGATCTTCCCCGATCTTCTCCCCATCTGAATTTCGGTGAATTTCGGGTCCACCACGGCATCCGTCCGGCACCGTCCGGCGGCCTTGCGAGGGCGGCCGCACCCCGCTGGGTGAGACGGGCTTGGCCGGCGGCAGCCGGTCGGTACCTCGCTCGTGCGATGACGGCGGGCGGCCCACCTCGCGCTTCAGCTTACCTGGAAGGAGGAAGGAGGCAGAAGCGGTGGTTGGTGAAAAAAACACATACATACAAATATATATATATAGTTAGAGTTAGGCAATCCCATCTTTTTGTGGGAATGGTCAGCCTAAAAACATAACAACAAAACAACAATAACAAAATCAAAACAACCTACTATCAATACAATCAACAACAAAATCAAAAACAACAAACAACAAAACAAAAAAAAACTCAACAAACTTAAGCAATACAATAGACCATAAAAAAAAGACTATACCATAAATCATAACAACAACCTATATACCCCGAGGCTTCCCCTATAGGGGCAGACTGTGGTAATATAATCTTCATTAAAAAATGATTATGAAAATTATGTTGATTATCTCCATAAATTTGATACAATAGTTCTGTTATTTTCCAGGACTATTTCTAGCAATTATGACTTCTAGAAATAACACCTATGAAATAGATAAGGTAAGAATATGTATATTTGTATATGCTTTGATGAAACTTATTCAATACAATTATGATGATTATATTATATTTTTTTACGGATGAGATGGATGAGATTGGTTGATATGATG
>CAMXCT020001735.1:125000-200000 GCA_947184155.2 Cladocopium goreaui | reverse complement strand
AGGCCAAAATTGACCTATGTGATGATTTGTTGTGAATATCCTCGGCACAGCACTGGGAATGTGACCGTCTTGATTCCTAGCTCGAACGTCTCGAGGGTGGGCAATGTCGGTCCAAGCTTTCGCGTCGTCGATGTCAATGTTGCGGAAGGTGCATTCATCAACCAGTAGTCCTTGTCCACCATTGATGGTGATCTTCCTGATTTGGTCCAATTTTGACAGGAAATGTACCCCAGCAGGGCACAAGCTCAAGAGGATGCTGAGGGCCATTTCTGTTTTCCCGGTTCCGGGCGGGCCTTGCAAAATCAAAGCAACTTTGGAGTAACCGGTTTGCATCCACTCTTGCACAGGCGGTGGCAAAACAAATTGGGTCAACGCAAATGTGGGTGTGGACACCAGAGTTGTAGCGCCCAACGTTTCTGGACGGTGCCACGCACCCAAGATCTTCTGTAACTCTGCGTTGGCATCTCGCAAGGACCCCAAATGGTTCCAAATCAATGGATTGCCGGCCTTTTTCTCCTCTTTGGCTTCCTGGCTGCAGGATGGGGTGCCAAAAAATAGAAACTTCGATATTTTGTGAAACTTTGGGCCAGAATGAAACAAGTGTCAGCCGATTACAGCAATGGCAAGGTTAGGCTGCTTTTATTGCAGAAAGTAGTCCTTGCATGATACAGAGACTCCAAAATCCGTGATAAAGACACTTGAGTGCCGCAAATCCAGCCTGCCAAAGTGCGCCCACAGCACGGATACCGCGCTCAACGACAAAGTCCGTCAGCTCACTGAAAGTCATCTGTTTGCGGCGCTTGGGCTCAGGTTCTTTGCGCTGCTGCACGCCATCATTTTGGCGTCGACCTGACATCTGCAAAGACATCTGACCAAGCTCAGCTTCGGCTCTTTGCCATGTGTATGCTGCGGGGTAAAAAACCATTTGACGATCCAAGTCCTGGGCCGGCTTCTGTGCACTCTCGCTCATCAAATAATCCAAGTAGGCCACCCAGCCCGCTCGGTGAAAGGTAAAAAACCCGTGGGCGCCAAATTGCTCACCCAACATCTTGCAGACACTAGCATGTACGAAAGGTTGTCGAAACAAGAAAATCAAATGTTTGTGCCTTTCTCTTGCGTTCCCATCTGCTTGGTAATGCTTGTGCGGCTCGTCTGCCACTGCTGCCTTAACGAGGTTGTGGAGATAGCCCTTGCGACGTAGCACAGTTTTGAAAGTTTCCAAGAAGTCTTCTCGAGAAACATCAGCAGGCTTGAGGACTCTCGCGGATTGGCGCTCTGACAACTCTGCATGAAAATGGCGTGGACACGGCCATGTGAACATCCCTGCCCGTGCCCGAGCTTTCGCTGAGGCGACTTCAGCTTCGGAGGATGTCTCAGAGTTCTCCAGGGTCACACATGGTTTATCCTCTTCAGAGGAACCAGAGCTGCCAGAGCCGGAGTTAGAAGAGCTTGACATGGCCCCAAAAAGCGGCGAGGTTGATGCCACATGTCCATTGTAAAATCACCTAGCACTCTCCCTCCTGCATGTGAAACCTAAGAATCACCAAATACTGCGCCTGCCACAAAAAACTGAACTAGAGGTTCACTAAATACTGCGCTTGCCACGAAAAATCGAACTACAGGTTCTCCAAATACTGCGCCTGCCACAAAAAATCGAACTAGAGGTTCACCAAATACTGCGCCTGCCACGAAAAATGGAACCCACTTGCAACACCTCCTAAGCGAAAACGCAAATCATAACGTTGGAATCCAACGTTACGATCCGTTTTCGGCGAGAGTTCCACGAAAAACATAAAATCATAACGTTGGAACGCGTTTCAAAGAGAATTAACAATATTTCCTTTTTTGCCGCGATCCAACGTTACGATTTTAGGTTTTTTGCGAAGCTGTCGCCAGAAATTGAAGGTAACGTTGGAATCCAACGTTACGATTTAGCGTTTCCCCACACGTTTGGCAACCTGGAGCTTCAGATTCCTTGCGCCCGCCACAAAACATGGACCTAGAAGTTCACCAAATACTGCGCCTGCCACAAAAAATGGAACTTGAGGTTGTCCAAATATCACGCCTGCCACGAAAAAATGAACTAGAGGTTCACCAAATATTGCCCTTGCCACGAACAATCGAACTAGAGGCTCACCAAATATTGCGCCTGCCACGAAAAATCGAACTAGAGGTTCACCAAATACTGTGGCTGCCACGAAAAATGGAACTAGAGGTTCCCCAACTACTGGCCTGCCACGAAAAATCGAAATAGAAGTTCACCAAATACTGCAACTGCCACGAAAAATCGAAGTAGAAGTTCACCAAAGACTGCTTCTGCCACGTAAAATGGAACTAGAGGTTCATCAAATATTGCGCCTGCCATGTAAAGCATATGAGAGAGTTGACTGCCACGAAAAAATAAGACAAACAAACAAAAGCCAAAGGCAGCGTCACGCACTGCCCCTCCCACGCAAAATGACACCACAAAAGCGCCAAGTAGTCCTCCTACCAGAGAGTTGTCAAGTACTCTGCATGTTATACAAAAAATGAGATTGGGATGGCCACGAAAATATCCCAGCTCCATGGTGGGCTCATCCAATATATCATGGTTGATTTAACTGACGGCCTTGAGAGATGGCGCTCAATGCTTGTGGTTTTCAGTAGCACTGCCTCTCACCGCCGGATCTATGTCCGGCATTTGAACCAGCAACTGCCTCCGGCTTTCCCAAGGTTGTTTCTGAGGAGATATGTCATACGTACCGATATCTGCACCAAATCATTTAATGTTGTTCATCATGGTGATGGTATGAAGGTTAATGTCTAACAAAGCACCCCTAGCTTTCATGACGTTTGGTTGTAATGTCAACCCCGGATTAATAAACCCTGGTTGATTAATTGTGGTGGTTCCCCCAAATAGTAATAAATCGCTACTCAAATGGTACCCCCCCAATTAAACAGCCTAGGGTTTATTAATCCGGGGTTGACATTAAGGATCTTGCGACATTGCGTCGCCGGATCACAGCCAACCCAATGTTAAACTTGAATGCAACCACCAAGGTTCCTCTGGGGAGATGATCGAGAGAACCCAACTATTATATGATGACACATGGATACCCATGCGCCGTGTCCTGTCCGCACAGCCGCTGCAGCCGCGCGCAAAGCACCAAATGAAGCTGGCCACTCAAAGCAGCGCCGCTGCAGCTTTCAGGGGCATGAATCAACACCTCAACATCAAAGGAGCGCGATCTCCAATGCAAACACCCAGAACTTCTTGGGGAAATCCCACATATACCCAAATTTTGCAAAACAGATTTTTGGTTCTTCACATTGTTGATTTCCTTCGGTAACATATAGGCCATTGCATGTTGGGGTACGACCCACTATTCCTAAGTCATTTCACCTAAGTATAATGATTTCTGTTGCGAGGACCGTGCACCAACAGATCTCAACCAACCCCACGCAGGATGTCCACCCCAAACACCATGGAGAGATGATAAAGGTACCTTACTGCCTTACTGCTGGTTCTTGAGGGTATGATCGGGCATCTTGGCCAAGTCTCTTGCTTTTCAAGTATGTGTCCGTGATGTTGGCGCTCCAGCATGACAGAGAGCCATGGACTGTCCCACGAGACAACCTGCCGGATCTAGGGGGGCTTTGTATACAAAACAGTGTTGGTTTTGTGCCCGAATGTATATATCCAGATCAATATACTTTATTATTTGCATATATCATAAGTATATATTCCATATATACGCTATATACGATATGTATTCTACGCATTATCGAAGGAAGTTTAGAAGTCAAACTTCCGACAATATGGAGAGATGGAAAAGCAGAGGTGGGAAGAGTCAGAGAGGAGAAGATAAGAGATGGAGAAGATCAAAGAGGGAGAAAGTCAGAAGAGAGAAGATGTTTTACTCCCTATCACCCGGCACCTGGTGCTTCGTCTCGAAGACTTTGTCAGGGATGTGCAACCAGAGCGTTCGACGACCTAGTGAAAGTGTAAAAAACTGAGAGTTCGGACCACTTTTTGACGTTCAGAAGTCGAAAAAGTGGACACTGACCAACTTAACTAACTTAACTCACTTAACTACCTTAACTAATTATACCACATTACACCCCACTACACCACACTACACTACACTACACTACACTACGCTACACTACACTACAGTACATGACACTTCATTACACTACATTACACCACACTACACTACACTTCACTACACTGCAATTTAACTGCAAATGCACTACACTAATTACACTACACCACAACTACAACTCCACTACGTTACAGCTACAGCTGCACTACACCACACACTACATCCTGCAGTTGTGGGTGAGGTGACCACTGCAACCATTGCAACCACTCCAACAATCACAACTCCAACCACCTTTCGGTCAATCAGTGGATTCGCTCTGCCATCCGTGATTCACAACAACCAACCTCTCTTATAGGTTTCCTATTCTGAAACTTCCGCCACCGCCTTGTGCGGTACTACTGGTATATATATATATATAGATATATATATATATATATTAAATATAATATAGTATAAATCCAAGCAATATATATATATATATATATATATATATATATTCATATTCATATTCAAGCAGCGAGCTGGACGATCCATATACATGTTTCACAACCCGGAATTAGCGACCTAGAAAACACACACAGGTTTACATTTAATGTTGCTCATGACATTGCATTATCAAGATCTTTGATGCGATGGGGACCTTGCAAAGTTATTCATGCAGGATACCTGCTAAAACCTCCAAGCAACTAAGCTTTTTCTCAACCAACCCCTGGCCCAGCATGTCCTGGAATCCAAGCGCATGCCGCTGCAGCTCCCGCATTCATTGAAGAGCAGAGTTCGGCATACCATGGAAAAAGCGTTCAAAGCAATGATGGTCTAAAATTGATTTGAGCGCAGTGCCACGCCAGCACAACACATGAAGGCTCCCAAGCAAGTTCAGAAAGACACTTCCCCAGCAAAACTGATGTGACAAGCAAGTCTCCAGTTGGAGACATATCAGTTGTCGCACTGATAAGAACAGATACTCAGAGTGCCACAAAGCACGCTACACTCTGATGGTACACACACAAATTTTGTCATATGATGCTTTCACCCAATGTTATGCCTTCCAGTAGCGGGACAGCGGTGTTTTTCGAACAACAACCCACAGCTGCACACACGTTGCCTGCAGCGATTAAACGAGCTGGCAAGTGTGAAATGGTTTCAGGTCTGCCATGTCGGTCGACACAGCTCATCCAAGTCAGTCATTGCACGCACCCACCTTAAGCGGGTTTCTGTCAACATGCAAAAAACTTCAAGTTCTCATTGCACAACCCGACGGGCCAAAAGCCAGGTCAAATCAGCTGCTGAAAGCTTCCCGGCTCTCCTCATCAAATTTTTGCGACGGCGCTCCTTCACAGTGGCTCAAACTAACGAACTCTGATTCTCCCAAACTAACGAAAAGCAAGAAGATACAGGTTCGAACAGGAATGATTGTCTAGAGCAACCCTAGGGTGTAACTCTAGGGGCCCAGTCCGGAGGGGCCTAGTTGTACAAGGTTCAAAGTACCAACATTTTGCTAAGACCTTCTGCAAACCAAGAAAAGGTTCTTAGAGTCTAAGATCCATAAGAAGAAATTCTTAGAACACCAAAGCAAGTTCTGTGACTCCAATCGCCTCTGCGAACCTCATTGGGTTCTAAGTGGTTCTTACTGATCTTACTGTCCTCTAGACCACACCCTGCTTTAAAAGTGGTTCCCGAAAGTGGCTCCTCAAACCCTGGGCCTGCCTCGTTCCTTATCTGCTTCGTAGCGACTTTGAGCTGGTGCTTCAGCGTCTGCCTCTCAGCGCGCAATTGTGGAAGTGGATCCGGTGGGGCTGCCGCAACAGGCGTCCTACCCCCACCAGCTGCAGCAGCGTCATCTGCACCATGGCTTCGCCGTTCGGTATCATCACTTGCTGCATCAGACATGCTCAATGTGCTGTGTGGTGCACAACAGTCTCCGCAAGCTGAATCCAAAAAGGCTGCGACACAGTGACTCAAATTGTTCCTCTCTGTCTCGCAACAAGAACAACAACATCATAGGAAAGAATCACATTGTCCGCCATGTGTTAAGGCAGGTTTCTGCGCCCTTAAAATGAAGGCATTCGATGCTTCAAGTTGGTGGGCCCTTACAGTGCCATACTTGCCGCAGCTTTTTTCTTGCATAAGCGGCACGGATTGTGACACGCCTTGGGCGTTTTCAGAAGAGATAGGCAGCAGCATAACTCATTTTGCGCCTTTTAGGCCAAATGAGAGCAAGTTCTGCGTCTGTCGGTTTGGCAGGAAGCGGAAAGGACACTGGATTCCCCATGAAATTTTTCAGTGAGGAATGTAGCTGTGAAACATCTCCCCCGCACCCGACACCTGCAAAGGCGTGGGCCCATTTCCTTTTTCCAAAAAAATCTTGACCTGCTTGGCCCAGCTGCCAAACCCAAGCAAGCAGGTCAGGGTGACCATCCAGCGCTGTTCTTCTGTGCTCTTGGTATTTACGCCGTAGATAAATTTTGAATGCTGCAAAAGCAAAAATGTCTAAGGGTTGCAACAAGCTAGTGCCACAGGATGGCACAAAGAGAAGCTGCAGCCCTTTCTTCTGTGCAAAAGACAGCACTTTTTTCGGCAAGTGGGGGCAGGCGCAATCCAAAAGCAAGATAGGCTTCACAGCAGGGAGCCAAGGTTGCAAGGCTTTTTGCAATTCAGTCAGAATTGTCACAAAGGTCTCGGCCGTCACCCACGAAGACTTACCACGAAGCAGTTGCAATCTGGATGGCGGCAATGCCTTGAAGGCTCTGGCAACAAGCTTGGGCATCCGGCTTTCACTGCAAACCAAGAAATGGGGCAAGGCTGCTTGAATACAAGGACGGCTAGCGATCATGACCACATAAGTGAACGTCTTCCTGGATGTGTCTTTCTTCACCCTCATATGAGCATTGGCAGGGTGAGTCTTCCAGCAATGGGCACCCACCACACATCCTGTTGGACATGCCGGCGAGCAGGCAACGCATGTCTCATCCACATTGATCCAAACAATGCCCTGGTGGGAGAATTTGTTGGCCAAGTAGGAAGCTGATCTCCAGAAAGATGCCACCTGCCAAGTTTTGGTATAATTTCTGGGTCCAAAAAAGAGCCCGTTTTCCAGGCCCGAAAATGGGTCCGCCAAACAAAAACGCCTCATTTCTAAGCCCAGAAAAGGGTCACAAAAACAAGCCTTGCAAACGGAATAATAGCACCGCCTTCTGGCGAAGAAGGTCGGGATCCACAGCATCAGTTGCCCGCAGGCGCCCTCTCCGCACAGCCCATCTAGCCCGAAACCGGGCCACAAATTTGTTGACGGTGCGTTTTCTAGGTTGCCCACATGGCGTGCATCCAAACAACTTGCTCTCATGAAAATCATACACTTCCGCGGCCACACCTTGGGGAAGGTTCAGATGCTTTATCCATCTGAACATACTAGGTGGTACCCCCAAGTTATAAGCTATGTTATAACGTTCACAACTTAACTTAGAAGCAGGGTTAACATACGTTATAAGTTTCATAACTCATGTTGGAGTTGTAACTAAGAAATGAACTTATAACATAAGTTAAGGGTTTCATGGCAATAAGTTATAAAAGAGATAGTAAAAAGTTATACAAGTTAACTTTCATGATGTGTTTTTTTGTTTCATGTTATCTGGAGAAAAAAATGGTAGCTTTTGGTGACTCTTGCAGGCATTCTCAACTCAAGGCCATCAAACGGAGTTGTCGAAGCATGGCTGCTGCTTTGGGTGTTCAGGAGCAAGGTGCCAGACGAATCCCTATGCAAGACTGGCTACGCTTTCCATTGTATCTGTTGCGGAGATCGCATTGGGAGCTACTTCGCTCCGGAGAGCGGCAATACAACAAGATCGAAGGTATTGCACAGCATCTGGTGTCTTGCGGCTTGAGGTCTCCCAGTGAGAGGACGCAGACGACCATGTGCGCTTTGATAGTGCACACATCTCCCGAGGAGGGAGCCATGCGGCTGGAAGAAGATGGCGTGCGCGCTCAGGCTCTCTTGTCAACCGTTAAGGCGGTGTTAAAGGCCAAAATTTTGCGAGCGAAGACCCATGGAACACCGTTGGTGGGGAACGAGTACATCGTAGAGTTGCCGGCGTCAGTGGGCGAACTGCCTGCGACGTTTCGACAGCAGTTTTTTGAAAGTATTGCTGCAGTTGAGCCGCCCATTGACTTGAATCCAGTTTGGAGATCTGCCAATGCATGGGTATGTCGCTCCACGAACCAAAGGGTGCGACAGGAAGCATTCCAAGGGTTTGCTGGGCAGCAAGCAATGGTGCAGCAGACAGCGCTTGTCGCGGCCAATATGATTGCATATTGGCTGCTGGACAAGCGGCTCCTGCAGGGTTGCCTGGTTTGCAGATTTTTGCGGCTCCCAAAAAAGCGGATTCAGCTGGATTCAGCTGGATCCAGTCAGTTGCAGCATCTTATGAATCGGTTTGATGATTCTGATGCTTCTGCATCTGCATCAACCATGCCAGTGCCAGCGTCAGGCACCGCAAGGGTGGAACCGAGGATGCTGGCGCTGGAGGATAGACCTGCTGGGCCAGCAAGTTCGGTGCCATGCAAGTCTGCAGGCGCTGACTTGGAGGAGAAAATGCCGCTGATGCAGGCGGAAGCAAAGGAAGAAGGGAGAGTTGCGCCGCCTCCGGGCGGACCGCTGGAACAGAGTTTGGCTGCGTTGGCGCACGCTCACTACCAGAAGGAGCTGCCGGAGAGGCCTGGGTTAACGGCCAGTGGTGCGGAGAATTCTTCGAAGGCGAAGGGCTTGAAGCGTCCCGCTTCGGTTTTGCGCAAGCCGTCAGCATGCAAGTCTTCGTTGGATTCGCACCCTGCCGTGGCGAAGCGTCCGGCAGCGAAGCAAATGGGGAGGAAGGAGACTGCGAAAGCCACGCAAGACGCAAAGCAGAATGAACTAGCCGTGAAGGCCAACAGAAAGAAAGCTGGTGGGATCAAGAAGAAAGCTTCCGCCGTGAAGGCGTCGGGGGGAAAATCGAAAAAAAGCAAGAAAGCGGCAGGTCCGTTGCAGACCATTAGCCGTAAGGTGGCAGCCAAGAAGTATCCCAAAGGTTGCTCTCGCTGTCGACACCGCGCAGGTTGCACCCCAAGCTGCTGGGAACGCCGCAATTTCAAATTGATCGGCTGAACTTTTCAAGTGGGATGCCGCCCAGAGATGATATGGCCGCCGAGAGTCGCTTGAAAAAAATATGCTTGCATCTTTGCTTTCCAACCTGGTACATGCACTTTAATCGGAACATATATATATATATATAAATATCACGTTGAGACCCTTAAAATATTTTTAATTCCGAATTATACATATATATATATATGTATGTATATGTAAATATATACTTATATATATGCTCATATAGATGCTTTAATATATATATATATATTTGTGTACATTACATATGCACATATATTTATATGCGGACTTGTATACAGAGATGTGGCTGTAGAGTTTGAACGGGCCTTTTTTTTAGATACATTCTAATCAATGCCCACGCCTTCTTGCATTCAGGCAAAGAAAGCATACATACATACATACATACATACATACATACATACATACATACATACATACATACATATACATACATATACATACATACATACATACATACATACATACATAAAAATACAGACATATACATACAAACAGAAACACAAACATACATACATACAAACAAACAAAGAAACATACATACATACATAGATACATACACACACATATATATATATATTGATATAATCATTTAATATCGAATGTAGCCAAACTGTGTGGATTTTTATATATGATCCAGAGGCATCATTTCATCGATGCACATATATTATATATATATATGTATATTTTATGTTTGTGGCCGTGTTGCAGCCGTTTTCGTTGCGAAGCAGCATAGTGGCGGAGCAATGATGGCGGCGGACGCGGATGACGAGGCCGGACAGTTCAGTGGGACATATAAGTATATACGCAGATATATATATATATATATATATATTTACAATGACTAATATATATATATATATATATATGGCATATATATATATATATATCACATAAAGCTGGCAGCGACTGCCGGCCATGTACCAGGGGTGAAAGAAATGCCTGCCTATGGGCGCGCCTCGCCATCCATGTGATGCCCGCTGCCATGCCTGGTGCGCGCTGCCTACGGGCAGCGCAACTATATAGCTACGCTCGCCCACGGGCGGCGCAGCTGCATTGCGTGGTCGCACATGGGCCGCGCAAGTTCAGACCTTGGCGCACGCCTACGGGCGGCGCACCAAATAAACCTTTTGCTCGCCTATGGGCAGCGCAGACCAAGACCATCGCGCTCGCCTACGGGCGGCGCAGGCTGGCGACATCACGCTCGCCTATGGGCGGCCCAACAACATGGCGCTCGCCTACGGGCGGCGCGCGTCAACAACGTCGCGCTCGCCTACGGGCGGCGCAGGCGAAAGGTCAGCGTGCCTACGGGCACAGCAGTGGAAGACTCGCCTACGGGCGGCGCAGGCGAAAGGTCAGCGTGCCTACGGGCACCGCAGTGGAAGATCAGAGCGAAGCGATACGAGCTTCATGACTGGGGCAGACATGCCTTCTGGAATTAATATATATATAGATATATTTTGATATATATTTATATTATATTTTCTGAATTAAATAAATATATATATATATATCTTCAGGTTCCCTTCTATTATTTTCATATCTGCGTTTTAGATCGTTTTAGTTCAATTCTGTTCACATTTGTATATATATATACAATATATGTTCATACATAAACTTGCTTATATCGTGTATATACTAACCCCATGATATATAGCATATCTTCATCTGCCTCCTCTGCGGCGCAGGCTCGCGGCAGGTCCTCATCCCAGTCAGACCTGGGATATCGCTCCAAGGAGCGGCAGCACTCTCCAGCAGAGGCGCCCGCTGCCGCAGAGGCAGCGGACACAGAGGAAAAAGAAGAGGAGGCGGCAAAGGGAGAAGATAAGGCTGCGGAGAGTCGTCAGGAAGAGAAAAAGCAGCCGCAAAAGGCTGCCACAGTGTCCCATGCCAAGCCAAGGGGTGGTCACCGCCAGTGGAAAAATTCCTCGAGGCAGGATAGGATCCAGTGCAAGTGGTGTGACCGTCAGATAGTTGACTGCCCGTCGGGGTGGGCTCAACATTGTTCCGCTGCCTATTGCTTGTCCCGCAGGTATTACAAGCTCGGGTATGGAACTTGGCCCTGGTGTGAATGGATGGCCCAGCAAAATGAAGCTCATGAAAGAGCCTCCTGGGACGCGTGGCTGAGAGGACAGCGGGCACCGCCAGAGCCTCCGGGCCCCCCTCCGCGCCTGCAGTCCAACAGCCGTTCGCGGTCCCGCCGCACCAGGCGGAGGGAGCGGGAAGAGGAAGAGAGGAGCCGCAGGCGATCGCACACAGAGCGTCGCCGCAGGCGCAGGTCGTCGACGGAGGGAGACACGTCCCGCAGACACAGGGAACCGCGGGACACGCGGTCACGCAGTCCCGCAGAGCGAAGGCGCCGAAGGAGGCGGGCCTCACAGGAGACAGAACCGCCGCTGAAATCCCGGTCGCAAGAACAAGAAGAAGAAAGAACCAGGGAGCACTTCCGGCGTCTCGCTGAAAAGGAAAAGGCGGAGAAGGAAAAGGCGGCGCGCGCTGAGCAGGAAAAGGCTGCGCGCGCAGAGCAGGAAAGGGCGGCGGCCGCTGAGAAGAAGCGAGCCGCCGTTCCGTCTGCCTCGCAGACAAGTAAGAAGCTTCAGAAGCAGCAATCTGCGCCTATCCAGAAAGGACAGCAGACCCGATCTCCCAGTGGCGACGGCAGTCCCTCGGAGGAAGAGGACGCAGAAGAGCAAGAGTCCACCTCCGGAGAGTCGGGCTCAAAGGAAGAAAGTTCCCCTGCACCCGAAGCCGCCCAGGCTGCGCCTGCAGGGGCAGTGCCAGCAACGAAGGCGAAGACGCGCACAAAGGACCCTCAGGCAGCTGGCAGGAAGCCCCCGGAGGCCGGGACCGCAAAGGCAGCGGAGAAGTCTGCGCGCCGCCAAGGGGAGACGAAGAGCGGGGTGCCAGAAGGCTCAACGGCACCAGCTTCTAACGCCGCTGCAAGGCGGGAGATGGCGGTGGCTCTCCTGGCGGTCGCGATGCGGGAGGGCATGGCGGACTGCTGACCTGAAACCCTGCTGCAGGCACAGAAAAAAGGAGCACTGCTTGCTTCTGGGTGGGACGGGTGGTTTTTCTAATCTTCTGACATGTTTTTTCAATTTTTACAACACATGCGGATGTGTTTGCTGTTACTCTTAGAAAAATCATCCAAACGCGTATGTGTTTGGTGCCTAGAAACGACAAACGCGTATGTGTTTGGTGCCCCAAAGAGACAAACGCGTATGTGTTTGCTACGCGTAGAGGAACAAACGCGTATGTGTGTGGAATGTGTGTGGAATGTGTGTGGGTTGTGTTTGCTACATTTACGTAAACAAGCAAACGCGTATGTGTTTGGTTTCGGAACAACAAACGCGTATGTGTTTGGCAGTAAAAGCGTCTAAACAACGGACAAACGCGTATGTGTTTGTTAGATGTACAACAAACGCGTCTGTGTTTGGTACCAATCATAGAAATGTCCAGCAAAAAACACATGTATGTTCATATTATCCAGCTCAAGTTTTTCTTTCGCGCTGCGCTGTCCGCGATCGTCCGCCGCCGCTGCCGATATAGCGGTTGAAGAAATGAGCGTTGACAACCAGACTTTGTCACCCGAGACGGAGGAAGCTATGCCTGAGCAGGTTGCCGGCAGGGCAGCGAAGGCACCCCTGCAGCGGCCCCAGACGCGGCAGCGCCCGCAGGTTCGACCAGTGAGTCCAAAAGTCCGGAGGGCGCTGCCACCGCCGCTGAGCCTGTGACTTCTCTTTGCGCAAAGTGCAGAGTGCAAGCGAAAACGGCGGAGATGATTGGCCGAGAAGGCTACAGAGTGGAACTGAAGTACGTGTGCAAGCCATGCCACGCTACGCAGACACAGCTGGCGCGCAAGGGCCTGCAGTTGCACAAATTGCTTGGCCAAACGCGCTTGGTAGAGTTCTTCAGTGAAGCTGCGCTTGAGCGCAAGAACACGGAAGACGGTCGTCTTGCCTATGGGCAGACCAGGGCCGTGCTCAAGCGCCATATGGTGCAAGAGATCATCCACATGACGAAGGACACGCAAGAAGCTGAGTGGCAGCCCCTTTCATACTACGAATTGAAAGGCTACAATACTGCTGCCATCGAAGCAATGTGTCCGATGGAACATCACCCAGTTCTTGGACCAACGTACAAGCTCGCCATCCACACAGAAAGCCATGGCACCATCACGAAGGACGTCGAGAAACGCATCACAGAGATGGAGAACGATGCAATGCAGCGTCAGAACTCTGTCGCTGCAGGCGTTCCCCAAATGGACTTAGAGGTGTCTGTCGAGCGCGCTGTGAAGCGCAAAGGGCCACTGAGCGAAGAAGAGAAAGAAGTAAAGAAGCAGCTGCGTGTCGCCCAGAAGGCGGCCGAAGCGGACCGAAAGTCCGCCACTGCCGCGGCTGCGAAGCATGTGGCCGGATTGAAGGCTGTGCTGGTCAAGCTGGAAGAAAAGAAGAATGCTTTGGGTGAGGCTTTTGACGCGTTGCCTAGCGCTGCAGTCGATGAGGTCAATAGCAACATCAACGACCTGCAGGAGGTGGTGTCGGAAGCCACAAAGCTTCTCGATGCGGCCGCCAAAGGAAAGTCTCTGAATGATGCGGTGTCATTCAAAAAAGACAAGGACTTGGGAAGCAAGATCAAGTCTGGGAACGCAGCTCTCAGGATCCTGAATGAAATCCTTCGTGCTGAGAAGGTGTCTGTCAAAGGCCAGGGACGTGGCCGCGCAGGTAAGAAAAATTAGTGTTGCCTCCATGCGCGGCCAAAAGAAGCACTGGGCTGTCGCAGAGAGCAGTACATTACAAATGGGTTTCTCCACGCACGATATAAAGTGTGTGCGTAAACTTTCGGTGGGCGAAGCCAATACGGCATATCTATAGCTGCTACTGCGCGATGTGCGCACATAGCACCTTCTGAAGCTTATGGCCAAAATGAAACGCTGCTGCTGCATTTCTCTTCAATCCCTTGCTTGGTTTCAAACTTGGAATGTTATAACGCAGTATATATTAGACATGCTCCCAAATACACTCATGAAGAGTTCTTAAATGTAACACATGTATATGGATATCATCGGTGTTAGCTTCAGATAATATTTCACACATCTTTTCACGTAGTTTTGACTCTTGGGCTCGAGTGATCACATATAATAGCATAAGTATATAGTCATGGCAAAACCGGTTGGCATCGTATGTGTGGAAGAAAGTGCCACAGCGGCGTACGCGCTGCTCTCACAGAATCCAACGGAGGATTCCGACTTGGCGCATGGTGCTGTAGAACTGTTGAGAGAAATCCTGGTGGCGGTTCGCATCTCAGATCGCTACCCGCAGATGAAGCAGGCACTAGAGTTTGTGAAACTCGCGTTGTTGCTTCTGAAGGGATTGCTTCTGCGCTGGAATTGTTATGATTTTCCGCCGAAGGCCCAGGAACTTCCATTGCAGAAGTTACCGTTGGTGTGCCCAAATCACTGCTGGCATGTGGAGCATCCCAATCGTTCCACACTGGCGGCGGAAGTGAAATCGAGCTTGCGATTCATGGATCTCAACGCCCTGGTGTTCGAGCATGAGCCATGGGTTTGGCTGTATCATTGCCTGGACGCCTTGGATGTATCTTTGTCGAACTAGACGAAGACGCGGGTGACGCGGAGGACGTGCAAATCGTCCCGGGAAAAGGAAGCATTAGCGGCAGTCGGGATATGTTTTTGTTTGGGTTTGGGAAATGGAGATGCGTTTGCAATATAAATATCCAAGCAATCTATATAGAATGTTTCCGCACGTATTATGAATGAATGAATAAATATATATATATATATTATAATATATATATATATATAAGGACCTAGTATATATATATATAAATATTCACGTACCCATAATATATTCTTTGGGTCGGTATAGTTTTTTGGCTCCCGGAACGGAGAAAAATTGCGCCATGCCGGTCCTGGAAGAAGGAAATCCCCGCAAGAAAGCTCGGTTGCCAAGCGCCATGGCGCGATTCAGTGAGAAAAGTATTTGGAGCATGAGCCGCCTACTGGAAGGCAAAGAAGCCAAAGGTCAACCCTCTGGCGCGGCGCGGCGGCGCTTTGCCGAGGCAATCGCTCCCTTTCGGGCTTGTTACGAGCAAGTAACGGCACCGAACAAGGAGCCGTCGCTACCTGACATCCAGTGGGCGTTCGCCAATGTAAGAACGCTGTTACGCCGTATGGCGGCGGTGTGTCCAAGCATAGTTCCGTTCCTGCAGCAGCAGGCGCAGCCACTGCGGTGTGTATTTAGCCATGACGAGTGCACGGCGGGGAATGTCTTGGCCATTGACCAAAGACAAAAGGCAACGCTATGTTACTTGTCGATGGAATGCATGGCTAAGTGGAGCGAATCCCCGCACGCGTGGATCCCGCTTTCAGCCGTCACTCATGCGCAGGTCGCGAACGCACGCGGTGGCATGGGGCGTGTGCATCAGAGTCTTATTGAGGCTTGGGCGAAACAAAAAATGGACGAGCCATGGGAGCTTGTGCCTGGCTTCTCAATATGCTTGGTGCTGACTTGCATGGTGGCGGACCATGATGCGCAGCGCGGCGCTCTCGCCGCCAAAGGCTCAGCAGGTCTCAAGCCGTGTGCCTTTTGCGTGAACTGCATAGCAAAGAACGCGGAAGCCACGGCGCAAAGAGATCCGCATTTCCGCACCATCGCAGAATGTGACTTTGGCATGTTCCATCAACATTCGACGGACGCGCTGCGGCAATACATTGGCAAAGCTCTCTCACTACCGAAGACAAAAGGCGAGCATGAGCTACAGGAGCGGGTACTCGGCTACAGAATCGAAAGAGACAACATGTGGACGTCTCCCATGTGTATGCAAACGTTGCCATTGGAGAGCTATGTGAACGACAGCATGCATTGCTACTTTTCCTGCGGCATTGCCTGCGTCGAAATTGCATTGCTCGTCGACCTGGTGCAGAGCGTAACCGCAAAATCTAGTTCAGACATATTGCAGTGTGTCCTTGCTGCTGGCTGGCAACGGCCGGGTCAGCATCTCCGCCGTGGCGAAACCCAGTTCTATACAAAAAGATTATTTACAGCGGCCTATTTCACCGCTGCAATATACAAGGGAAATGCGAAACAAACAATGGCGCTGCTTCCCTTGCTGCGTTGGGTGTGTGAAAGTCTATGGCTGCGGGCGCCAGAGCTCGAAACAGCTGCGGCTTGTTTCTTGAAACTCTGCGCCTGCGTGGAATGCATCAGCACAATAAAGGAAACCAAGGCCTTTGATCAGCTGCATGCATTGTAGGCAGAGCACCAAAAGGCATTCGTGCAACGATGGGGTGAATTCGTCCGTCCGAAACACCACCATCGGTTACATTTGCCATTTCAGTACAAAGCTCTCAACCTCGTGCCCACCATGTGGGGAACAGAAAGTAAACACAGAGACTACAAAGGGATATTTGCAGCCAACTTTCAACAATGGCTCACCGAAAACATAGGCGGCAGCGATTTTTCCACGCGGCTTTTGCCGCGTCTTGCGCTCCGCCACATGGAGCTTTGGAATGAAAAGCCGATGAATGCTGCCGGTTACTCCTTGGAAAAAACTTTCCCTGAAGACGAAGTCCAAACGGAAACCGGTCTCACTGGAGTGGCGCTCGCTCCCAAGTGCCGCATAGGCATGCTAGAATTGCAAGAAGGAGATTTCATTATGTGGGGAGCCACTTGCGAAAAAGCAGGGGTTTGCCACTTCTTTCTTGAAAAAGGTGCTGAGCTCTATGTGTGTCTCAGCCAGTATGAATACATCAGCGGCACGGCTGCACTCAAAACCTTCCGCATCACCACAAACAAAATTGTAGAGAAATGGAACGCTCTTGAGAATCCGAAAACGTGCAGTTGGTGGCGCAAAGAGAAATCTAATTCATATGTGCATTGCTTGCCGTGAACAAAGCCTGTGTGGCCGGCAAGACACAATTCAATGTGCCAAACATTGGTTGCAACCACGCGGGGATGCGTCCTCAATGCTCAATAAGAGCATCTGCGCACTCGGCCATAGAGAGAATAAAAAAGACCGCCTTATACACCAACTTGTTGCTGAGAACCAAAAATAACAGGTTTTAATCGAATTTACCCTGAAAAACAAAATTCCCGAAACTAAAAACTTACTGAAGTTAAAATGAAGATATAACTTACTTATAAAACCCATAACTTAAGTTATGTTAACTTCAACATAACTTAATTTACGTTACTTATAAGTCCCTTAAGTTCAACATAACTAGGGGGTACCACCTTGTATCATGTTCGCGAAGGAACTGAGAAGCAAACTTCCGCGCAGGTACCCAAAGTGCATGGCCATCATCAAATAGCTGCAGCAAATCGTCCAGGTCATGCTCTGTGAAGAGTGTCCGCACAGACTCTGACGTGGGAAATCTTGCATCAGATGTAGCCAAAGAGGATAGCCGCTGTGCTGCCTGCACTGCCAAACCCAAATCCCATTCTGATACAGCATATACTGCAAGAACTCGCCTCACGGCAGCGCAAGATAGGCCACCCTGGAGCAAAGACTTTGCCTGTCGGCGGGCTTGCTGTTGGCAACTTCGGATTTTGGCTTGGTTCTGCGCCAGAGTTGCCTTGACTTCAGCCGCTTTGTTCTGCGCCAGAGTGACGGTGGCCAGGGACATGAAACAAGTTAAAGCTCGGCTGTTCTGATGGCATGTGCCTAGGTGCATTGTTGTCATATATTATATATACCTTATAATTCAAAGAACCATGTCTTCTGCTCAGTATTCTACATAACAAAGCTTTTTATAGCCACTTGGCTGTTCATCGGGCCGCTTGCAGTACTGAAGTCAAGGAAATTACACGGTACCTGCTGGAAACCCAGGCTTTGACTGAGGATACTTACTCTGCAGGCTAGCGGGTTCTTACACATCTGCGAAACCATTTAAGTTTGGGCGCAAATGCACCTCTTATTGTATCACATCACATTGCTGAATGCATACTTATATACCCTACACACACACAAGCGGGGCCCATGGCTGGGAAGCTGGACCGCAGCTCCAAAAATGGGCTCATTTTTTGTCCCTGTAAATTCCACAGTGCGTGGCAGCGGCCGCCGGCTCCTGAATTGGAGCAAATCTCAGTGGTTTGGACATCCCCGTGCAGGAGCATCACCCATGTTCCAAAAAGTTTTGGTGCCATGAACGCTAAACCTGCCAACCAAGGTATGTCAATCTTAGCCTCAAATTTTTGGAAGGTGGCAAGCTTTAAAGGCCAATGCAGATGACATGTGAGTGTGTAAAGACACCCACCAATCCCCCACCAACAGAATCACCGTCCAAACAGATTTCTGCTATGCAAACCCACCAAGCAATCAACACATATCACAGTTGTAGCCCAAACATTGTTGGATTGCGATAAGCCACACACCAGACCCTTGCCAATAATATCTGAATGGGGAAAGGCCCTCTGAAACAGAGTTCCTCACAGCGCGTTTTTCATCCAAGAGCTATTCCCCAGCGTTCATTCCCCGAAGAAGTCTTTGGAAGCTTCCATCATGTCATTGAGCTCTTCCTCGTCAAGCTGAGCAACTGAATCAATGTCTGGAGCCGGAGTAGAAAGCAGCGTTGTGTTGGGCTCTGCAACCTTGCTGTCACCCAAGGCCAAACCCGCTTTGAAACCTGGAGCTGCAACTGTAGCCTGCGCATGCAAGCAGATGGACCACTTTTTCCAGTATGCATATCAATGATGGAGTGGAGTGTACAGGATAGGATAGGGTACTACGTCCTGAAGATGCGGCAAAAAATCTTGGATCAGGCTATTTGTTCAAGGGAGTTTGAAGCAGAAACCACCTCTAATATGCAACCATTCAGAGCAAAACCACGATTCAAAAACAAAACGTTGGGTAAGTCCATTCAAGGGAGGCACACAACCGTTCCAGGCAAAAAAAACAGCACTCAACGACAAAACATCGGGTAAGGCCATTCAAGGGAGACACCCTAAATACTGGATGACTGCACTGGATCGTCGGCCTCCCTAAATACTGGATGACTGCACTGGATCGTTGGCCTCTCGGCCTCCCCTGAATGGGCTTTTGTAACGTTATGTTTTACTCCCTATCACCCGGCACCTGGTGCTTCGTCTCGAAGACTTTGTCAGGGATGTGCAACCAGAGCGTGCGACGATCTAGTGCTTGTTGATGGTTCACATCGAAATACTCTGGAGGCCAAAATTGACCTATGTGATGATTTGTTGTGAATATCCTCGGCACAGCACTGGGAATGTGACCGTCTTGATTCCTAGCTCGAACGTCTCGAGGGTGGGCAATGTCGGTCCAAGCTTTCGCGTCGTCGATGTCAATGTTGCGGAAGGTGCATTCATCAACCAGTAGTCCTTGTCCACCATTGATGGTGATCTTCCTGATTTGGTCCAATTCTGACAGGAAATGTACCCCAGCAGGGCACAAGCTCAAGAGGATGCTGAGGGCCATTTCTGTTTTCCCGGTTCCGGGCGGGCCTTGCAAAATCAAAGCAACTTTGGAGTAACCGGTTTGCATCCACTCTTGCACAGGCGGTGGCAAAACAAATTGGGTCAACGCAAATGTGGGTGTGGACACCAGAGTTGTAGCGCCCAACGTTTCTGGACGGTGCCACGCACCCAAGATCTTCTGTAACTCTGCGTTGGCATCTCGCAAGGACCCCAAATGGTTCCAAATCAATGGATTGCCGGCCTTTTTCTCCTCTTTGGCTTCCTGGCTGCAGGATGGGGTGCCAAAAAATAGAAACTTCGATATTTTGTGAAACTTTGGGCCAGAATGAAACAAGTGTCAGCCGATTACAGCAATGGCAAGGTTAGGCTGCTTTTATTGCAGAAAGTAGTCCTTGCATGATACAGAGACTCCAAAATCCGTGATAAAGACACTTGAGTGCCGCAAATCCAGCCTGCCAAAGTGCGCCCACAGCACGGATACCGCGCTCAACGACAAAGTCCGTCAGCTCACTGAAAGTCATCTGTTTGCGGCGCTTGGGCTCAGGTTCTTTGCGCTGCTGCACGCCATCATTTTGGCGTCGACCTGACATCTGCAAAGACATCTGACCAAGCTCAGCTTCGGCTCTTTGCCATGTGTATGCTGCGGGGTAAAAAACCATTTGACGATCCAAGTCCTGGGCCGGCTTCTTTGCACTCTCGCTCATCAAATAATCCAAGTAGGCCACCCAGCCCGCTCGGTGAAAGGTAAAAAACCCGTGGGCGCCAAATTGCTCACCCAACATCTTGCAGACACTAGCATGTACGAAAGGTTGTCGAAACAAGAAAATCAAATGTTTGTGCCTTTCTCTTGCGTTCCCATCTGCTTGGTAATGCTTGTGCGGCTCGTCTGCCACTGCTGCCTTAACGAGGTTGTGGAGATAGCCCTTGCGACGTAGCACAGTTTTGAAAGTTTCCAAGAAGTCTTCTCGAGAAACATCAGCAGGCTTGAGGACTCTCGCGGATTGGCGCTCTGACAACTCTGCATGAAAATGGCGTGGACACGGCCATGTGAACATCCCTGCCCGTGCCCGAGCTTTCGCTGAGGCGACTTCAGCTTCGGAGGATGTCTCAGAGTTCTCCAGGGTCACACATGGTTTATCCTCTTCAGAGGAACCAGAGCTGCCAGAGCCGGAGTTAGAAGAGCTTGACATGGCCCCAAAAAGCGGCGAGGTTGATGCCACATGTCCATTGTAAAATCACCTAGCACTCTCCCTCCTGCATGTGAAACCTAAGAATCACCAAATACTGCGCCTGCCACAAAAAACTGAACTAGAGGTTCACTAAATAATCCCTTCCTCCTAATACTAAACGTCCCCCTAATACTAAAAACAGGCATCCATCTCCAATTTCCGAAAATTTCAGTTTGGCCAATTTGACTTTTAATTGATCACCTTTAAAAAACAATTTAAAAATCAACCTACCATTTGTGGGTTCTCCCCCCTAATACTAAAAACTAGTTCACCCCGGGGTGTTTAGTATTAGGGGGGCCTAGTCCCAATCCCTCACTCCAAGCTGCCTAGCTACTCTAGCAATTAGGGGTAAGCTTCTAACTGCCATTTTTGGCAATATTTTAATTGCGTTATATAAGGAAATTTAATTGATTTTGAGATCGGAAAAAATAGTTTTTAGTATTAAGGGTTTTAATTTAGTATTAGGGGTAAGCTTCGAACTGCCATTTTTGGCAATATTTTAATTGCGTTATATAAGGAAATTTAATTGATTTTGAGATCGGAAAAAATAGTTTTTAGTATTAAGGGTTTTAATTTAGTATTAGGGGTAAGCTTCGAACTGCCATTTTTGGCAATATTTTAATTGCGTTATATAAGGAAATTTAATTGATTTTGAGATCGGAAAAAATAGTTTTTAGTATTAAGGGTTTTAATTTAGTATTAGGGGTAAGCTTCGAACTGCCATTTTTGGCAATATTTTAATTGCGTTATATAAGGAAATTTAATTGATTTTGAGATCGGAAAAAATAGTTTTTAGTATTAAGGGTTTTAATTTAGTATTAGGGGTAAGCTTCGAACTGCCATTTTTGGCAATATTTTAATTGCGTTATATAAGGAAATTTAATTAATTAATTAACATGACTTCGATTTGGTTCCCTAATAATAAATACCACCCTAATACTAAAAACTACCTGCCGTGTTTTGTATTAGGGGGGGGGGCGTTTAGTATTAGGAGGAAGGGATTACTGCGCTTGCCACGAAAAATCGAACTACAGGTTCTCCAAATACTGCGCCTGCCACAAAAAATCGAACTAGAGGTTCACCAAATACTGCGCCTGCCACGAAAAATGGAACCCACTTGCAACACCTCCTAAGCGAAAACGCAAATCATAACGTTGGAATCCAACGTTACGATCCGTTTTCGGCGAGAGTTCCACGAAAAACATGAAATCATAACGTTGGAACGCGTTTCAAAGAGAATTAACAATATTTCCTTTTTTGCCGCGATCCAACGTTACGATTTTAGGTTTTTTGCGAAGCTGTCGCCAGAAATTGAAGGTAACGTTGGAATCCAACGTTACGATTTAGCGTTTCCCCACACGTTTGGCAACCTGGAGCTTCAGATTCCTTGCGCCCGCCACAAAACATGGACCTAGAAGTTCACCAAATACTGCGCCTGCCACAAAAAATGGAACTTGAGGTTGTCCAAATATCACGCCTGCCACGAAAAAATGAACTAGAGGTTCACCAAATATTGCCCTTGCCACGAACAATCGAACTAGAGGCTCACCAAATATTGCGCCTGCCACGAAAAATCGAACTAGAGGTTCACCAAATACTGTGGCTGCCACGAAAAATGGAACTAGAGGTTCCCCAACTACTGCGCCTGCCACGAAAAATCGAAATAGAAGTTCACCAAATACTGCAACTGCCACGAAAAATTGAAGTAGAAGTTCACCAAAGACTGCTTCTGCCACGTAAAATGGAACTAGAGGTTCATCAAACATTGCGCCTGCCATGTAAAGCATATGAGAGAGTTGACTGCCACGAAAAAATAAGACAAACAAACAAAAGCCAAAGGCAGCGTCACGCACTGCCCCTCCCACGCAAAATGACACCACAAAAGCGCCAAGTAGTCCTCCTACCAGAGAGTTGTCAAGTACTCTGCATGTTATACAAAAAATGAAATTGGGATGGCCACGAAAATATCCCAGCTCCATGGTGGGCTCATCCAATATATCATGGTTGATTTAACTGACGGCCTTGAGAGATGGCGCTCAATGCTTGTGGTTTTCAGTAGCACTGCCTCTCACCGCCGGATCTATGTCCGGCATTTGAACCAGCAACTGCCTCCGGCTTTCCCAAGGTTGTTTCTGAGGAGATATGTCATACGTACCGATATCTGCACCAAATCATTTAATGTTGTTCATCATGGTGATGGTATGAAGGTTAATGTCTAACAAAGCACCCCTAGCTTTCATGACGTTTGGTTGTAATGTCAACCCCGGATTAATAAACCCTGGTTGATTAATTGTGGTGGTTCCCCCAAATAGTAATAAATCGCTACTCAAATGGTACCCCCCCAATCAAACAGCCTAGGGTTTATTAATCCGGGGTTGACATTCAGGATCTTGCGACATTGCGTCGCCGGATCACAGCCAACCCAATGTTAAACTTGAATGCAACCACCAAGGTTCCTCTGGGGAGATGATCGAGAGAACCCAACTATTATATGATGACACATGGATACCCATGCGCCGTGTCCTGTCTGCACAGCCGCTGCAGCCGCGCGCAAAGCACCAAATGAAGCTGGCCACTCAAAGCAGCGCCGCTGCAGCTTTCAGGGGCATGAATCAACACCTCAACATCAAAGGAGCGCGATCTCCAATGCAAACACCCAGAACTTCTTGGGGAAATCCGACATATACCCAAATTTTGCAAAACAGATTTTTGGTTCTTCACATTGTTGATTTCCTTCAGTAACATATAGGCCATTGCATGTTGGGGTACGACCCACTATTCCTAAGTCATTTCACCTAAGTATAATGATTTCTGTTGCGAGGACCGTGCACCAACAGATCTCAACCAACCCCACGCAGGATGTCCACCCCAAACACCATGGAGAGATGATAAAGGTACCTTACTGCCTTACTGCTGGTTCTTGAGGGTATGATCGGGCATCTTGGCCAAGTCTCTTGCTTTTCAAGTATGTGTCCGTGATGTTGGCGCTCCAGCATGACAGAGAGCCATGGACTGTCCCACGAGACAACCTGCCGGATCTAGGGGGGCTTTGTATACAAAACAGTGTTGGTTTTGTGCCCGAATGTATATATCCAGATCAATATACTTTATTATTTGCATATATCATAAGCATATATTCCATATATACGCTATATACGATATGTATTCTACGCATTATCGAAGGAAGTTTAGAAGTCAAACTTCCGACAGTATGGAGAGATGGAAAAGCAGAGGTGGGAAGAGTCAGAGAGGAGAAGATAAGAGATGGAGAAGATCAAAGAGGGAGAAAGTCAGAAGAGAGAAGATGTTTTACTCCCTATCACCCGGCACCTGGTGCTTCGTCTCGAAGACTTTGTCAGGGATGTGCAACCAGAGCGTTCGACGACCTAGTGAAAGTGTAAAAAACTGAGAGTTCGGACCACTTTTTGACGTTCAGAAGTCGAAAAAGTGGACACTGACCAACTTAACTAACTTAACTCACTTAACTACCTTAACTAATTATACCACATTACACCCCACTACACCACACTACACTACACTACACTACGCTACACTACACTACACTACAGTACATGACACTTCATTACACTACATTACACCACACTACACTACACTTCACTACACTGCAATTTAACTGCAAATGCACTACACTAATTACACTACACCACAACTACAACTCCACTACGTTACAGCTACAGCTGCACTACACCACACACTACATCCTGCAGTTGTGGGTGAGGTGACCACTGCAACCATTGCAACCACTCCAACAATCACAACTCCAACCACCTTTCGGTCAATCAGTGGATTCGCTCTGCCATCCGTGATTCACAACAACCAACCTCTCCTATAGGTTTCCTATTCTGAAACTTCCGCCACCGCCTTGTGCGGTACTACTGGTATATATATATATATTAAATATAATATAGTATAAAACCAATCCAATATATATATATATATATATTCATATTCATATTCAAGCAGCGAGCTGGACGATCCATACACATGTTTCACAACCCGGAATTAGCGACCTAGAAAACACACACAGGTTTACATTTAATGTTGCTCATGACATTGCATTATCAAGATCTTTGATGCGATGGGGACCTTGCAAAGTTATTCATGCAGGATACCTGCTAAAACCTCCAAGCAACTAAGCTTTTTCTCAACCAACCCCTGGCCCAGCATGTCCTGGAATCCAAGCGCATGCCGCTGCAGCTCCCGCATTCATTGAAGAGCAGAGTTCGGCATACCATGGAAAAAGCGTTCAAAGCGATGATGGTCTAAAATTGATTTGAGCGCAGTGCCACGCCAGCACAACACATGAAGGCTCCCAAGCAAGTTCAGAAAGACACTTCCCCAGCAAAACTGATGTGACAAGCAAGTCTCCAGTTGGAGACATATCAGTTGTCGCACTGATAAGAACAGATACTCAGAGTGCCACAAAGCACGCTACACTCTGATGGTACACACACAAATTTTGTCATATGATGCTTTCACCCAATGTTATGCCTTCCAGTAGCGGGACAGCGGTGTTTTTCGAACAACAACCCACAGCTGCACACACGTTGCCTGCAGCGATTAAACGAGCTGGCAAGTGTGAAATGGTTTCAGGTCTGCCATGTCGGTCGACACAGCTCATCCAAGTCAGTCATTGCACGCACCCACCTTAAGCGGGTTTCTGTCAACATGCAAAAAACTTCAAGTTCTCATTGCACAACCCGACGGGCCAAAAGCCAGGTCAAATCAGCTGCTGAAAGCTTCCCGGCTCTCCTCATCAAATTTTTGCGACGGCGCTCCTTCACAGTGGCTCAAACTAACGAACTCTGATTCTCCCAAACTAACGAAAAGCAAGAAGATACAGGAACAGGAATGATTGTCTAGAGCAACCCTAGGGTGTAACTCTAGGGGCCCAGTCCGGAGGGGCCTAGTTGTACAAGGTTCAAAGTACCAACATTTTGCTAAGACCTTCTGCAAACCAAGAAAAGGTTCTTAGAGTCTAAGATCCATAAGAAGAAATTCTTAGAACACCAAAGCAAGTTCTGTGACTCCAATCGCCTCTGCGAACCTCATTGGGTTCTAAGTGGTTCTTACTGATCTTACTGTCCTCTAGACCACACCCTGCTTTAAAAGTGGTTCCCGAAAGTGGCTCCTCAAACCCTGGGCCTGCCTCGTTCCTTATCTGCTTCGTAGCGACTTTGAGCTGGTGCTTCAGCGTCTGCCTCTCAGCGCGCAATTGTGGAAGTGGATCCGGTGGGGCTGCCGCAACAGGCGTCCTACCCCCACCAGCTGCAGCAGCGTCATCTGCACCATGGCTTCGCCGTTCGGTATCATCACTTGCTGCATCAGACATGCTCAATGTGCTGTGTGGTGCACAACAGTCTCCGCAAGCTGAATCCAAAAAGGCTGCGACACAGTGACTCAAATTGTTCCTCTCTGTCTCGCAACAAGAACAACAACATCATAGGAAAGAATCACATTGTCCGCCATGTGTTAAGGCAGGTTTCTGCGCCCTTAAAATGAAGGCATTCGATGCTTCAAGTTGGTGGGCCCTTACAGTATATATATAAATATATATAGATATAGATAGATAGATAGATAGATAGATAGATTTAGATAGATAGATTTAGATAGATAGATAGATAGATAGATATATAGATAGATAGATAGATAGATAGATAAATAGATAGATAGATAGATAGATATAGATAGATAGATATAGATAGATATAGATAGATATAGATAGATATAGACAGATATAGATAGATATAGATAGATATAGATAGATATAGATAGCTATAAATAGCTATAAATAGATATAGATAGATTTATAGGTAGATATAGATAGATATAGATAGATATAGATAGGTATAGATATAGATAGATAGATAGATATAGAAAGATAGATAGATATAGATAGATTTAGATAGATATAGATAGATATAGATAGATATAGATAGATATGGATAAATATGGATAAATATGGATAGATATAGATAGATATAAATAGATATAGATAGATAGATAGATAGATAGACAGATAGATAGGTAGATAGATAGATAAATAGATAGATAAATAGAAAGATTGATGGATAGATTGATTGATTGATTAGATAGATAGATAGATTCGATAATATATATACATATATATCGATATATATAATATATATAAGATACATATTTACTACCCATTTGCATGTAATTTATCCATTGTACTTAAACATGTTGGGCCATTTTTTGGGGGTATAGGTAAACAAAATCCAGATGGAGCATCTTGGTGATGGCTGTTGCACAATTCTGCGAAGAATTTTTGGTGAAATGACACTTGGACCCTTCAGGAAAATGGTGCCAGGGTTGCAGACAGCATAATCCATAGTAGTTTTGGGTACCTTATGTTGAATTAGTAAAGGATTCATATGGTTATACCCAATAATAAAGCCAACAAATAGTAGGTTTGGGAGCTGCAAGCCTACGGGAATCCTATGGGATACACAGATGCAATTCTAAAGCCATATGCAACCCATGGTGTTGGAATATTTACCAACATTGCCCGAAGAAAATCACCCAGTAATGTAGGTAAATATACCATACATGGAGCACATGGATGCATATGGGATATAATGACATAATATTCTATGAATGTAACATAGAATGTACCCTCTGGTAAACTAACATAACTATGGAAAATCACCATGCTATCAATGGGTAAATCCACTATTTCTATGGTCATTTTCAATAGCTATTTTGACATAACCAGAGGGTAACAAGAAGCGGCTTGGTAAAATTTGCCAGGTCATTGGGGGTTCGTAATGTCTGGGTGGAAACATCCACCTTGGGTATGCTGGAAGGTCTGAAAAAAAAACAGCACCAGTGCTATACATATAATGCACATATACACATATATAAACAATAATCTGCACATAAGTACTAGGATAAACATATATACACATATACATAATTATATTATATATAAATACATATGTGACATGTTTGGTTGAACTTTCACTTGTGGACTCTGTAACAAACTTGGTCAAACTTGTGTTGGGAAACTCTTGGGAACCTCGGCTCGGTCGATGTCTGAGGTCGTGCACATTGACGTCAGGTCTGCTTCCCTGTTGTCCCATCTTCGGGCTACCTAACGGATCCGGTCGGCTTCGGCGGGATCAAAAGCCATCAGGGGTGTCCAAATGCAACTGGAAAATGCCTGCTGCCTGCCACAAGGATTTCATTTCAAGATAATTCAAGCCAGATGCTCCATGGATGGTAATATTGACCATGATTTACCTACATCTGGGTGATTGTTGGTGTAAATATGTGTACATGATGGTACGTGTTCATAAATATTCCATAGATGGAGCAATATTGGGAACCCATGTCTGATAACCTCATGAAATCATACCAATTGGGTAAGTAATGGTATATGAAGCCATGACTATACAAAGATATTACCGTAATTTATATTACCTGGATTCTGGATTAAAAAACAAATATATTAAATTACCATAATTACCATATATTACCACAATGATAATATACAAATATAATCATTGGCTATATGGTATATTACCTGACCTTTCTTTACCCATCGCCTCGCTCTGTCTGGCATAAACTCGGTTCGGAAGTTGCACAGCGCCTCAGAAAGCCAGAAATGTCAAGAAACTGAATCAATGTACTGTTTGGGGCTGGTGGGATTATGTAAATATATCTATAGCTATCAATTATATATACACACATATTTCTGGATTGAGGTTTCTTATCGTGTTTAGCTATAACATGAGGGAATGATAAATTACGAACTAGGAGACGAACGGGTCGGTTTGAATACCATAATCAAAATATGTAGTAGAGTTGAAATCTAGTAGTTAAGACTAAGTACTTTTGATGTCGGGCGAATGCAACATCTCCATACTCAAAATGTATCTACATGTTGAGGGGTGCAAGGGGGGAAAGAATCTAACATGTTTCTCGGATGATTGAACCATGACACTCATTGAATTTGATCTCAAATGTCGAAACCCCAACAATAACACTTGAGGATATAATGGAATAGCATGGGAATAATTACTTATTATTGCAAGTGGATTTGCCACATTATATATACTTATATATATATATAACTTATATAACTAGTTCGTGGTTTCAACCCATCTCAAAATTATAGGTAATTTTGGATCATCATCCCAAACAGGAAGCACAATAAAAGAAAAAATCTTGAAACTAACAACCAGTTAATGTCGACCCTGCATGAATAAACCCCAAGCGGCTCTTTAATTGGGAAGGTACCATTTAAGTATGAAATCATGACTATTGGGGGAATACCCTCCTAAATAATTCATAAACCATGGTTTATTAATCCGGGCATGATACTATCTACATTGTCGGAGTGCCCTGAAATCTGGGCAGCCACACGGTCGCCAAAGTCTCAGCTACGCATGGACACCGGAGATTGGACCCGGCGGTAGTGCTGTGCCCGGCTGTGCCCCGGAAGGGTTGGGCCCCGCTGACTGCTTGCCCGGCTGTTGGTTTGTGAAGCGCTGAGTTGGGTCTTTTCGCTGGGGTTGGTGCAGTGGGCTGAGCTGTTTCTGGCTGAGTTGGCCGGCTGGCTACATCGGGTCACTCCCAACAGCTGTTGCTTCCTGTGACGACGGCGCGAGCAAATCAGGCAAGGGCGCAGGTCTTTCTAGCACCGGAGAAGCTGAATGCAGTACGACATGTCCATCTCACTCACATGTCTTTGAAAAAATGCATGTCAAATCAAAAGAAAACAACATAAGTGTCATTAATCAAGAAAACAGGTTCTTTCACCATCCATGGCAACAAACAATTTGGCGGCCACCAAGCTGGTCGAGGCTTTTTGATTTCAAACAATTGCCATGTTTTCTGAGCGGTGAGGACTGTAAAAAGGGAAGCAATAAATCAACGTTCAAATAAATCATCCGGTGCCTACATTATTCACTGATCTCGTTTTAGGGTCTAAATCCTTGGGTTTACATCAGCTACCTTTTTCAGCCAAAGTAAGATGTCTCAAAGCAGCCTCAATTGAGACATTTTGAATATCACTGTCCAAGGTCAACAATGCCATATCGTGCTTCCATTTTTTTCAGAATTGCTTGACATGACCCAAACTTGCCCGACAAAGATGATCAAAATTGCTCTCGAAATGACCCAAGCTGGCCCGAAAAAATTGCTCAAAATTGCTCAAATTTGCTCAAATTCGCTCAAAATTGCTCAAAATTGCTCGAAGTGTCTCCAAATGTCCCAAAATGTCTCAAAATGTCTCAAAATGTCTCAAAATGTTTCAAAATGTCTCACAATGGGCCAACAAGTGTCTAAAGGGGTGATGTTCTTGCATATACAGGTGCGAAAGTTGTCATTACTTGGCAATTGCTGTTGCCGGTGTCTATTGTTGCATGGGCTTAAGGTCAGTGTCAATTGAGCCGGGGTCATGCCCGCTGCTACGTTCAGAACCCTCAATCGTCAGTTTCGACTGACAGGGATCACTTGTCATTAGATTGGTTGCCATTGTTCAAATCAACGGCTTATCCCGAAAAAAACGCATTGCTTTGATAGGAAAAAAACCGTTCATGCCCGCAGTTTCTTTTGCTTCATTACTGCCTCTTGGTGATACCACAGTGAGACATGAACTTCTAGGATTTTTTGCGATTTGAAAGGTAGCGGATCTAAACCTAACGGATCTACACCCCAAATTGCGAACAGTGAATTATAAAGCCAGAACGCATCCTTTCCACATCGCGTGAGTTAAAATACCTGGACATAGCCAATGATCACTCTACATCTCAGTGGGATTCTGAAAATTACCCAACAAAAAAAAATGCCGCTTTTGGACATGGCCAACTTCCCATACCACCCTCAGAAGCTTAAAACCTTCAACTATTTTTTTGGATATCGGTGACCATGGACGACTCAACAGTGACGGCCATGTCTTCCATGGTGACCCGCGGACCCGGGTCAACCCGTAAAAAAACATGTCAGGCAGCACCTTTTCATGGCCTTTTCATGGCCTTTCGGCGCCACCTGGTGAAAGTCAATGTCAAAGTATTTTTGATGTTTCTCTTGAAGGTGCATGTGCATGATAGTAAGAAGATGACATGTAAATTTGATTAAATTTGTAAAATATTCAGATACAAATAACATATGATCATATTATGATATTTATCATGAACGTAATATTTACATAATAATATGCATGGTACAAATGAAATCAAATGAATATGATCTGAGTTTGGCCATAATATGATCTAGTGACCTGGTTTCTGGAAACTTACTCAGTTTCCAAAACTGCTTATGTGGCCATTTGGAACACATCATCCAAGGTAGAGATGAAAACAAACGCTTGAAATCGTGTGTTGGTCCTGGGTTCATGTTCAATCCTACGGATTGAAATCGATACACACATATTAAAATTATCAAATGCCCAAATGTAAGATACATTTGAAGATGTTTTCCCATCACACGGGCCACGGAAGCTTGAGGCAGTCATCGCACATGTTTGATCTTGCGTTTCTCTTCGGTCGCGGCATGTCATCGGCATCTTCCACGTAAGGGGTATCCTCATGTGCTGCGGGCTGCGCCACGTGAAATGCTTAAAATCCACAAGATCCAATTTGGCGAACCTAGGGTTGCACTCCAATCTCATCAACTGCTAGCACAATTCCCATACACTCCTTCAGAATAACATAAACCCAAAATCGAGTTTTTTAGAAAAATAACATGGAATACGAAAATGGTACCAAAATGGCCCCAACATGGTTAACATGGAATAAAAACAAATTTTGCTTGGAACCATTTTTGTGCCATTTCCACCTCCGAAAATGACCCCGACCTATGTTGGCTGCCCCCCTAAATTCTTCCATGTTAGTTTCCTAACCATCAACAAGTAGTCCATGTTAGTGATTGCCGGGGGGTACCACACGATGGTTTAACATTGAATTCCGAAGGGGATCTTGTGTCAGACCTTGTAAATGGTCCATGTTAAAAACATATTACCTGGGACTCCTGGACTAGAATGACATGATAAGTTTAACATGGAATTCTGGGGGGTCCTGTCTCAGATACTTTTTTGGAGGGGGAGTTCCTTTTTGCGTGTTTTTACCGTTTTAGGGAGTGGCAAACCAACAGGAAATTTACAACATACAGTACAATACGTTTTTTTGGGAACCCAAATGGTCCATCTCTTCCATGTTAACGCAGGGCATATTCTGGAAAACACATACGGTCACGGTAGAAAAAATAGAACCTGACTACAAGAAATGCTGTACTTCAAAAACAAATGATTACAGCACAATAGAATAAAACTGTTCCCACCGGTTGGGGCACTGCGTTCGCCTGTTCCATGTTAACCAGTGGTGGGGGTCTTGGGGTCCAACCGGCTCAATCCTGACATGGAAACAACCAGAACCTGACTGCAGGAAATGCTGTACTATAAGTAAATAAGCCTAGATCGGGGAAAATTCCAGGTTAACAAGTGCCAGAATCGGGACAACACGACCCCCCCCGACAGTGGTTAACATGGAACAGGCGAAAAAAATGAAAAATAGAGAAAACAAGGAAAGCAGTTAAAAATAATGAAGAATAGAGAAAAACAAGGGAAAAAGTAAGGTTGATATTTCAGAGCTGGGGACGGCGACTCGGAGTCGGGGAAGGCGGGCTACAGAGCCCGGACTTCGACCCAACAACAGGTTCGCGTGTTCCATGCTAACCACCGGTGGGGATCTTGGGGTCCAACCGGCTCAGTCCTGAGTTTGGAGATGATGAAGTGTTTTTTTTTTCGGTTAAATTCTTTAGTAAAAATTACTCATTTGAAGCATTTTTGGTGCCAACAAAGGGCAACCCCCAGAATGACTGGTTTAAAAGCATTTCCAAAAAATGCAATAAGCCTAGATCGGGGAAAAAGGGAAGTAGCTTGGGAGCCCAAATTATTGTATAGATCTATTCCAGGTTTACGAATGCCAGAATCGGGACAACACGACCCCCCCCCTGACGGTGGTTAACATGGAACAGGCCAACCCGTTGTTGGGGCAATGAAAAATAATGAAAAATAGAGAAAACAAGGAAAGCAGTTAAAAATAATGAAGAATAGAGAAAAACAAGGGAAAAAGTAAGGTTGATATTTCAGAGCTGGGGACGGCGACTCGGAGTCGGGGAAGGCGGGCTACAGAGCCCGGACTTCGACCCAACAACAGGTTCGCGTGTTCCATGCTAACCACCGGTGGGGATCTTGGGGTCCAACCGGCTCAGTCCTGAGTTTGGAGATGATGAAGTGTTTTTTTTTCCGGTTAAATTCTTTAGTAAAAATTACTCATTTGAAGCATTTTTGGTGCCAACAAAGGGCAACCCCCAGAATGACTGGTTTAAAAGCATTTCCAAAAAATGCAATAAGCCTAGATCGGGGAAAAAGGGAAGTAGCTTGGGAGCCCAAATTATTGTAGATCTATTCCAGGTTTACGAATGCCAGAATCGGGACAACACGACCCCCACCCCCTGACGGTGGTTAACATGGAACAGGCGAACCCGTTGTTGGGGCAATGAAAAACAATGAAAAACAAGGAACACACATTTAAACATAACAGGGTCTATGTTAACAAATAAGGGGCCAACTTTTAACCTTCGAATATGTCCTCCAGAATTCGACAACTTTTAACATGGACGATTGCGGCAAAAACTATATGTTTTCCATAACAGCGTCTATGTTAATGATTGTGGAACCAATTTTCACCTTCGATGATGTCCCTCCAGAATTCCACAACTTTTAACATGGACGATGGCGGGAAAAAATGTTTTTTCCATAACAGCGTCTATGTTAATGATTGCGGGGCTAATTTTCACCTTCAAAAATGGCACAAGAATATATAAAATCCCCTAAATTGGGTTATGTTAATGTAGGTTTGGCTAACATACGGTCCATGTTAAATAATGAACATTTTATACGGTCATTTTGGGGTGATTTTGAGTTTTACCCCAAATGTGTCTACGTTAGCGTGCGAAAGCATTTTTGTTGTGCGTTTTGGCCTTAACATGGAACACGACTAAAAAAAGTCTTCTTAACACGGAACTATTTGTTTTTTTCGTCTATGTTCTTCTGTCGGGGAGTAAATCTCCCTATTATATTCATACTATGATTATCAGGAGGTGTCCCAAATAGGGATATCGGATACCCCAAATCATGCAAAATTGAAGGGGTTAAACCCATGGTGACTTGGGGATCCCCCATTGTGGAAACACATGGAAACACCCATAAAAAAAAGAACATGTTGGTAAATGATGGCTTTTCCAGTTCCTGCCTCCAGCATCTGCCGCAAGACTTGAAGGACGCGAATCAGCTGAGAGACCTCGCGCGGGCACAACTGGCGAAAGGGCACTTTGGTCCGATCGCAGCCGTGGAGTTCCTGAGCACATGTCAAGGACCGCCGGCAGCATGCCATCTGCAGAAATCTATGAGGATCTGTCATAAACCGAAAAATGAGATGATTTGCTACTTATATGATCTTATATGCCTATTCTAGATAACTTTACACCCTCAAAGGTTAATGAAAAATCCTCATAGTACATCCCCACCCGACAACAAACCCACATCAACCAATTGTGGGAACCGAAAAGAGCCTTTTCTTGTTTGAGAAAAGAGGGTGGCTGATGGGATCTTGGATAGATGCATCCTCCGGGTATAGAAATCATTAGAAATCTAGGTACAGGCTGCAAAGGAGGCGCCCAGAGAAATTGTATAATCCCTTCTGCCCAATATGAAGCACCCCCTAAAAACATCCAGAAATATCCAGAAACCATGGTTTAGTGAAGGGATGTACGTATGTGCGGGACCATTTAGGGGATGTTTACCGGTAGAGTGATGGGATTACTTCGGCTCATCATGGAGACTGTCAGCATAGCAAGGTGCACTCGGAAAGGGGCCCAGCTACGACTGCCGACACAGGAATGATGTGTTACCAAAAATGATCAATAATGTACCGACGTGTATGAACCACTTGAAACATGTTGAAATTCAAAATCAGGAAAACCTCTCGGATAACGTTGGCTTGGACTACAACAGCTGTCATTGTGAGTTATTGTGGGCCAAGTGACTTCAACCAACTAACTATGCCAAGTTGCCACGGCTAAGTAGTAGAAGACATCCCAGTAAGTTACAGCTTCGGCAATAATGATCTCCTGCGCAACAGTCAAAATCGAACCCCAGCAGGGTTAATGCCACTATTGATAGTGTCTTGGGGCGAGCCCTGGTATTCTAGCTCAAACTGCAACCATAGTATCACATGCATCATGGTCAAAATAAGCCATATGGTTTATGGTAATCTATCCCATATTGGGAGCCCGTATAATAGAAAAACCTCACATGCTTTATTGCCTCTGTTCTTCATCACCGTCATTCTAATGCTCCCCGCTGATTTTTGCCACCTATTCTGTCCCATCAATGGCTTGGAGGGTGATACCTTGCACAACAAAATGGCTAGCCATGTTGGCTATATAGCATGGCAACATATGGCAACATCTTAAAGTAACAGCGAACACCTGACCCTCCACGGTGTTAGCCCACAATTTTACAAACTTGGCACCCGCTTCCACCCCGGCACCCCCCCTTTTTTCAAGACGTCCTCAATGTCCGCCGTTTCGATGAAATCACTGCTGCTGGAGGCCCAGACGGGGGAACCCCAGGGAGTGACCCAAGCACTGCGAGACGTCAGCTGCAAACCAAGGCCCTTCGTGCAAACGACCTTCTCTTCGAGGACCTGCGAAGAGAAAGGCTGGATTGAACACATTTGAACATAAGTGCCCCCCAGTGATGTTTGTTGGTTTACAATCCCCTTTAACTATAATGATATCAATGATATTCCCCATAAATGTCAAGTGAAATTGGACGATCATCCCAGGAAGTCGAAATGGCCAAAAAACCCTTCGGAAAAAACAAAACATGGCGGAAATTCTGTTAAAACCATGTGATTAAACATGTGCATTTCAATTGGAAAATCATCTCTAAATGGGGGTTTTGTATGGTTTTGTCAGGTTTGGCGGGCATAAAGCATCATAAACTAGCAGCCTTGCGCCTTCCCCTCGTCTTCCCCTTCCAATCACTTCCTCTCTACAGTTCTCAGCCTGTTTCGCATTGAGGAGCAGCAGCAAGAAGAGGAATACAGCACTTTTCCACCAGCCGCCACTACCTGGGATTCTGAAGTGGTGTTGATTCGCTGTTGATGGCTGTGCTATGCTGTGCTTATTAGTGGTTGCCCTTGTGAAATATCAGGATTTTCTGATTCAATCAGAAGTGAGTTGTGTATATTTGAGCTGGACAAAACATCTTATCACATCTTGCCACATTCCAAATCTGGTGATTTCCCTACGTATACCTTAGATCATCTTGATCTATGTGGATTACCTACACGCCTAAGCTCATGGGTTCTCCCACAGGAATCGAATCCAGTAGATATACACTGAAACTCGGCTACTGCTGGTTTAGCTTTTCTGACCTCATACGTCATACACCCCTAAGTCGCTTGGGAAGTGACTCACAACATCAGTTGGGGGGGCAACGGATAACCTCAAGATTACCCTTATTTTAATCAATGTGTCTCGGTGTTTCTTAACATTCGGGTTCCACATGGTTCTACCATGTTGATTTGCCATGTCAAAATCCAACAAAAAAGACAAAGAACAGTATTTCTGTATGTTAAGCCCATTATATCCCCAATGTTCATGGTATCCCCATATCTTCTCATACTTTTCCCTTATGTCATATCCTATAATAGCCATCAACCCATCAACATGGCTATGATCGTCCAAGTGGCAGAGTAGCACCAAGGCCGCAGCCAACCAGATGCCACGTGATGTCGAAACAGGCTCCAAACGAGCCACGAAAACCTGGGCCACTGGGGGCTCATGGCCTGTCAGATGTTGTTTTTTTTTCGTGCGTATTGAACGCAAAAAACATGAACAAAAAACAAACATGGAACATGCTTATTTTCGATATTATGGGGAGCAATGTTTGATCATATTCAAATATGTATGTGCTTATCACATTATATACGCAAAAAAAAAACATATTATAAATGCAATGTAGATCAATAAAGATCAATATAGTACATGTGAGTGTAATCAACTCCACCATTGAACATGAATCAGACTTGGACCTTTGTTATGTATGCAAGCAACCGCCCATCCATCAGTCAGCTCTTCTTTGAAGCTGATGGCCATCGTAGCAGCTTGAATGCCATCGCATGGCTTTGACTTCGACACTACGTGGAACCGGTAAGGAACAAACCCATTACCCCTGAATTGTTACTGCATGATTCCTCAAAGGCTTCAATTGATCGAGTTGAGAACGTCAAGTCTGTCACATATCCCAAAGAAATCGGGAAACTAATTATAGAATAGTTTCATGATGTCATCCCCCCGGTAGGCAGCAAATAAAATACATGCAAAGACAGTACGGGATCTTTTGGAAAGGTCGGGGTCCTTGTCTTGCTCTTTCTCTCTGCCTCTCCATCTTACTACGCGATTGAGTCCTCATTGCGTTGGGTCTCATGAGCTAGCAATTAAAGGTGCAATCTCGCTATTAAACCTAAGCAGTTGCAGTGGGAGCTGTTGACACATGGATTTTCCGGCTAGAAGTTCAAGTCCCGATTGGAATTGCATGTGGATCCGTCTTAAACCTGTTTGACCGAAACTCTAGCCACCAATCGCCACCATATTTCTGTTGATTCCAAGTCCAGGTTTCACCATGTTTCACCCAAAAACAAATCAAAGCCACAACTTCAGAGTAATAATGATTGTCATTTTTTTTCTGTAATGTTTTTGCTATCTTTGAGCCATGAAGATACCTGAGGCTACCCAACTGGATTGGCGAAATCTGTATCCCAAGGGTATGCATCTGACATCCCTCATCCGAGGTATTTTGTCAGCTTTTTGAGACTACCCTCTGGTAAACAAACGTAACTATGGAAAATCGTCATTTTTAATGGGTAAATCAACTATAAGTAGGGCATTTTCCATAGCTATGTTAAATCACCAAAGGGTAGCTTCATGCCGAAAGTCCTACTTCGACCACATTCCTGGGGTTCCTCAATGTTTCACGCATCAGCCACGATATGCCATGATTCTCCAAGAAAGGAACGACTGGTAACTCTGCAATATGTCCAGCTTCACTGACCCACAATTGCCCCATCCAACTGATCGCCCTTAAACTGCTCCAGGAATTACAGCCGTGATGATTCTTAGCATCCTCCAGCTCAGTGTTGAAACCTCAATCCCTTCATTGGGATTCAATGCCCCTCAATGCTGACCCCAAGACGCGGCCAATCTGACATAACCTGCATCTATAATGGGCTGGTGTAGGATATGCCGATGCCCATTGATGGCAACAAATTAAAGTGCCAAAACTACTGGATTTCATTAGATCACTTCTCCATATTTGGTGGTGCAACCACTATTTTTGATGGCTAACATTGTATCCAACGGTATAGCATATGATAATCGCTATTGTAATGATACCCTCTGGTTATTTAACATAGCCATGGAAGCCATGGCCCATAGATTTATAGATGGTTTACCGGGTTTACCGAACTGAAAAATGGTGGATCTTTCCATGGCAAACTGTTAGTCATAACCAGAGGGTATTGTCATGATCCCCGCAGTCCGCGGCGTCCGCGGCACGTTTTTTGTCGTCCCGGACGCCTCTCCCAGGCGACTGAGCGCAGGCACCAAGTAGGTCCACTGAGCCGCTGCGGCACAGGCGTCTGCCACCAGGGACAGTAGAATCACATCCTGGGGCCATGGCAGGGGCAGCTGTGGTTGGACTGTTGGAATGTGGATTTAGGAAGAGATGAATCAAAATAGATCAACATAGGAGCCGGTGTGCCTCCAAACTATTCCAAACTCACATATGAAACTGTTGCAGCACAGCATTTGTAGAGCATGCTCTTCCGACAACTATGATGTGCTCCACATCCTATATCATAAAACTTCGTGGGCAATTTTCTAGGATCATTGGCAAACAATTCGCGAGCCAAGTCATGCCAAGTCTCAATCTCCACTTGCAAGTCTTGCATTCGATCCAGTAGGCACAGGCTACGTTGCCATTGGATGGCACATGTCAAGGCCCGCATTGCACAATTGGCCGTCTTGCCGTTCACAATTTTCCCGAATCCATCTGCCTGATTTTGGGATACCAATGTTTATCAAGCCCTGGAGGTTCTGGGTGTGTTGGTGGATGATCATACTATCACATATACATATACATACGCATATATATATATATATATGTATAAGTATCTATATATAATTATATGTATATATATATATATATTAAGTGATCCGCATTTCGAGCTAGTTTTCTACATCCTGAAGTGGCTTCTGGTAAAACCCAACGTCATATCACACGGTGAGGCCTCATCTCCGGCCATGTAGTGACACACAAGGTGCAGGGCATAAGGCCACTGAAGGGCAGAGGCGCATGCACTGATCACTGCATTGCACACGACCAAATCCTTGGACCCCCCCAAAAAATGCTGAACAAGCTGCTGAATGGTGATATAAATGGTGCATATCACCATTATACTTACGATAAAATACTATAAATACTTTTATAAGTTGAGACCATCGGAATAGCTGTGCACAACATCCGTCATAACCTGTAAGTGTTCCTAAAGGTGCTATTAAATGAATAAGGACCGTCCACCGTGGAGGCCTTAGCCCATGCGATTGTCTAAACATCAAAATATACCCTCCAATACCATGGTGCATCATGTTTTTCATCATTAAACATGCCAATTTTTGGGCCATACCCCTTTTCAAACACACCCGCTAATCCGGGATAAGTAAAGTAATTAATAATAATTAAAGATACAATGATATATTATATATATATGGAATAACTACATATGATTAAAAATAATATATATATATATGTATATTAGTCATTATACAAATATATATATATGCATGTTACAAAGACCAATTACGTTTCTATCTTTTTCTGGCTTGCAACAAACATCGAAGCACTTCGAGCCAACGGGCCCGCCGGACTGATCCATGATTGGCATCAGCCAGCAATTGCAGAGCCTGTTGCCAATGGCAGGCCTGCTCGCAGGCACTTATGGTGGCACTCAGCACCACAGCATTCCGCGGTGCTTCATGAAACCTTGACATGCTGAAGGCAGCGACATTGAGGAGTCCGGGAGGTTGAAGCCTGAAAATGAATCAAAATGAGACATAGCAACCCCAAAATTATGAAGAAAAGCAGCAAGTCCTAGTAAAATCATGGTGAATATTGGTGAATAGTCTTTCCATCCTCCCAGCAAGCTCCGTCCCAAGCGGCAGCTCCAGCGCTTGCTGCCAGCGTTGGAACGTGCCGCAGGCCGCGATCACCGCGGAGTACGTCACCGCGTCTGGCTGCGCCGTTCCGCGGATCCTTGGGATCAATGGGGATATCATGGTGATTCAAGGGGGAATCAGAGGATTTAAGCACTGAACATGGGGATTTCATGCTGAAATAATGGGAAGCCATGGGGAATTCATAGATAATTATGATGGGATTATGATGGATTATGGTGATTTTCCATGGCTATGCAATATAAGTAATTAATAAATTATATATAAGTTACCAAAGGGCAGTGGGCTGGAATTGGTCGATCTTTAAGGGATATGAACATCGTTGGTGAACAGAACTGTTGTGTGTGTGTGGTGACCCGCCAATATTACATCGTTAAGATTTCCTCTGAAAAAAACATGGTTGTTGGTAGTTAATAAATGTTAATACGACCTCATAATAGAATTACGATGAAGCAATAAACAAAACACATAACTATAGTTTCATCTTATGGAAGAGGACTCCTCCTGCCAGGCCACTTCTCCAACTGACCGATTGCCTCCACCCATCGTTGGCTGCGTTGGAAGGCACTGATGGCCACGTTGTGAACCACCAAACTCCTTTGTTGAGGCCGCGACTAGGATCGATGGTCGCATGATGTTTATCTGGGTTATATCTAATATAGTGGTTGCATGTGTTATATCTAATATAGTGGTTGCATGGCTTATAGCAGTAACCAAGATGTCCATTGAAAAATGAATAAAGGTAGAGATATCAATGTCATCTATAGCCCCAAGGGGTTCTAGACCAACTTATAGGTGGGCCCACCCTTCCTGTTGGTTCCATCCATGCTTCATATGTTGATATTTTCTTGGTAGGGAAAAACATGAATTATGAATAGTTTTGCATATCCCGGGCTGATTTGACTTACCCAATCTCCAGTTTCCAAGCAAGCTGCGGCTTCACATGCTGCCACCTTACGCAGCATTTGGACATCTTGGGACAAACAAGGTGGGTGACTATATTCACATATATATATATATAAATAAATGGTGGCCATAGTCTAACTACTAACTACCTACCTAACTAACTAACTAAGTAACTAACTAATTAACTGAACTAACTAAACTAACTAAGCTAACTAAAGTAACTTAACTAACTAACTAAACAAACTAAACAAACTAACAAACTAACAAACTAACTAACTAACTAATTAACTAACCAATGTGAACTATATATATATATTAATTTAACTGGTGGGTAAACATAATATAACTAGTTATAACTGGCTATATAATAGTTCACTAGCTAAGTTGGTGAACATAACTACAATAACTAGTAACCATACTATAGTAGGGTTTATGGCATATATATATATATACATATATATATATAGCGAAAAAGGACCATACACCAACTTAACCAACTTATACTGGGGGAGCACATTGTACAATTCACCATCTCTGGTTGCCCCTGGTGCAATCTGGGGTAGCCTCAATTCTGAAGATCATCCCACATCCGTATATTGTTCAAGAGGGATATAGGTATTTTTTTATCCTCGAAATGATCCCCATTATAACATGTTTAAAGATGTTCAAGGAAAGTACATGAAAGTACCGCAAGTACTGACCAACTTCGTTTCGGCTTCGCAGGGGTTCCGGGAAGGTCAAAATCCACACTGGATCCACCAACCCGAAGCAACTTGCGCTGCGGAGCCGGAAGCTCTCCAGCAACTCAAAGCAACGAGGCCAGTGACTGGCCTTCTCACAACAGCCTCAGACCAAAAGGATAGAAGGGCTGTAGGCCATGGCACACACGCATGGCTACTTCCCGTTCAGACAATGATCTACAAATGGTTGGTTTCTATGGGATTTTACTATACAACTAATATCAACTAACAGTTACCGAGTGCCAAAACATCAGGATCCCTCTATGTCTTTGTTGGTCAAAAAGGCAAGTGTTTGAGTAGTTGTTGCAGTGCTTTCGGATGCTTTTGGCATATCCCCCTAACCGCGTGCAATGCACAATATTTAAAGTCGTTAACATATCAATTCCAGAGTTACAAGTATAATAAAGTATAGGTATGCTCTCTCGCATGCACTAAACCATGCTAAACCTCCACTTTCCCTGAGATGGGAATGGGTCAAAACCCTGCACCCTTCTGCTCAGACAAACAAAACTCGGAATTAAATCGGTTCATCCCAATAATGCGTATTCCAACGTGCTCTCCGGTATTCAACCGTGGCATTGGAAAATCCATCATTTATAGTAATAGATAAATTATAGATGAATTGTTCATATTTGTTTCGATTCCTTATCATTTAAACCTCTACTTATTATAAGAGATTTGCCAGCTTGCCATGTTGGAGGGTAAATCCATTAATCACATAAAAAGCACCATTACCATCACCATTAATCACCAGCACCATCACCATTAATCATTAACCATCATCATCACCATTAATCACCAACAGCATCACGAATCACTAATCAGCATTAGACATAAACCAGTGTCATCACCACCACCATTAATCATTGATGATAAATCACCATTAATCATTAATCATTAATCAACATGAATCTTTAATCATAAATCATCATTGATCATTATCCATTATCATCACCATTAATCACCATTAATCACCAACAATCCATTAATCACCGTACGCATCATACGGGTATTTCACCCTCGCCACAGCACTCATCAGAGCAGACAGGGTGAACTCATCACTGCCAAGGCCTGACGAAGATTTCATGGGAATTCAAACAACTAACGGGGAGATCATAGGGCCATATATGGTATCAACCAACTGTATCCAACTAACAGTTTTCATATGATCATCAAATGTATCACCAACTTTGCGAACTGGAAAATATCACCCTTCTGTAAAAGGTTAAATCATCAAACTAAATGGCAATTTTCGAATAGCTACGTTCAATTAGCGGAGTGTTTTCTTGGTTTGACTGAGAATTATGTTAAAATGTTGGCAGATTTGGTTAGCAGATTTGATGAAATTTCATGGGGTTTGATTGGATTTCATGGGGATTCCATGAAGGAATTCCATGAATTCCATGGGATTGCGTTTGTCATTTGCCCCATTACAGTAGGCGCATGTTGGGTTGACAAAGTCACCGGATCGATCTTCCCACCTAGCAGTTCCTGTTGTCGAAAGATTTCGAAGGCCGCTTGCCATTGGCTTTCACCTTCGCAGGCACTCATGGCAGCGCTACAAAGTACCTGCGCGGGCGTCTTCGGATGCACAGTGCTTCATATGGAGGTTTCCTGAAATTGAGGTGCCCCCAAATCATCCAAGTCATTAGACAATTTTAATATTAAAACCTATTGAACCCATGGTTTTAGGGATCGCCCATTTTAAGAAACCCTCATAGTTCATTGGTCTTCATACGAGGTTTGAGGTCAAAAGAATAAAACTGCTCCAGGCAGCACACCTACTGGCAGCACAGGATGTGATCCACCGTGCACAGATTTTGAACACTGGAGGCCCCTAGCAGTGCAAATGTGTCGAAACATTTTTTGGCACCAAAGTCTGAGTGAAACCAAATTCTGGTGAAATATGCAAAACATTGGAACTAAAATATCCCACCATTGCAGGCCCAAAAACCTGGGGTGTCAAATATACGTATAGCAGTGGTTGTCGAATTGAAGTTTATAGCAAACACATCCCTTCAGGAATTCACCTCAATCTTGCGTCTGATTCCACAAAACTTGAGCCCCCCGGGCCCCAAGTCAAGATATTTAACAAACCTCCACTTTGCATGGATTTCCCGTATTTGTTCCTGTTTTTTCCAGCTATAGTCTATAAACATCTATATATAAACTATAAACATCCATCCAGTTTGCGGTTCCATGGTTTTTCCACGTTTTTTCCATGGTTTTGCCCACACCTTTCCTCAACATCCACCGGTCATGGCGCCTGATTCACCGCCCGCTGCCGCAGCGCCCGCTGCAGCAGCTCCACGGCCCAGCGCCAGCCGTCGCGTTCCGCGGCGGCGCAGGCGGAGACGGCGGCGCTGTAAAGGATGACGTCGGGCGAAAGCTGGGCGGCGGCTTGGAAGAAGAGCCTGGGAGAAATGTGATTTTAGTGGATTTACCCATTGAAAATTGTGATTTTCCATAGTAAATGATAGTTAACCTGATTGGTGGTTGAGCCTACCCCTCTGAAAAATATGAGTTCGTCAAATGGGATTATTGTTCCCAACTGAATGGAACGTCATAAAATTCCATGGTTCCAAAACCAACCAGTGAACGTTGGTTTATAAACAGTAAGTGATAGAACATAAGCCATAGTGAAATTGGAGTTCACCTAGGCATGGGGCATCACCTTGTGGGAGATTCGTGACGTTTTCTATAGGATGTAATGTGGGATGTAATTATATATAGAGATACTCTCTAAATATATATATATATATACATATATATATATACATATACATATATATATATATATATGTGTGTGTGTAACTTTTCCTGGGAAAAATAACAATTGAAGCAACTATCAATAACCAACAATAAAGACTTTAATGGTTATTAACCCCCCAAAAAGATGAAGCAACTGAAGTGAAAGCATGTGTTGATTTAGAATCTGGACTTTGGTAGCGAAGTTGGTGAAGATAACGCACATTTCGCTTGGGTTGATTAGGGGCATATACCCTGTGGAGGGTTGACTTTTTGGAATCAAACATCATGAGCCAGCTGAACTGAAACCTAGTTTTAATCTTCAATCTTGACTTCGGTACAATTCCATCAACTTGATTGTTGGAATCCCAATTGTTTTCAGTAGCATTAGCGGTTGTCCACTGTTGCACCCCCATACTCACGCTGGTTCCTCAGTCGTTTGACATACTCCTCACTTTTTTTGACCAACTGAGTCCACGGGGCGCAAGGGCTGCTTGCCATTGTCCGCTCTTCTGGCAGGCACTGACCGTTGCACTGTGACCTGCTGTGGAAACACGGATGATTGAACTAAGAGAAAACATGTGGAATCCTCCAGTAAAAGAATGACGATTTTAGAAATCAAAACAGATTTCACCAGTGCCCATTCTCACAGTATGTTGCCATTGAGGGTGGTGATTTTTCGATTTTCAGACACACCTCATTTGCATCGTTGCTAAAATCATGATGTTGGGCTAAATCCCCATGCATGGATGGTTGAAAGGTCATTTCAATCCCTTTGAACACATCCATTCTGGCTGAATCATTAGCTGATTCACTAGCCTGAAAAGAACTGTTGTCGAGCGGCAAACTATGGAGATGATTCCCCAAATCCTAAGACATAATTCCAGGTCATAAAATCATCAGAACACATCCTTCTTCTCCAACTCAGTTATAATCCCAAACATAATCCTATTGTAATCGCTGATCAGGGTTCTTCAAGTTGAGGCCCCACCGCTATAAGTTGGTTTATAATCCCGTTAAATATATATATATATAGTTATAAATCCCTCATGTTCTGACCCCTAGATAACCAAGTGATGTGCGTCACCTTAGCGATTTCGTGGCCTCACCTTGCAATTGGTTGTCTTGGATTTGCTTCAGGACTCCCCCAAAATCACTATAGATGGTCTAAACAGTGGACTTCCCATTGGAAACATGTTTGAGAAAAAACATCTTCAGCAAATCAGATTCAGGTTATATATATATATATATATTACGGTAACTACATTTAAATATACGGATTTTTAAATATACGAACACGTATTTTAGACTACCTCCGGGAAGGTTTTCCTTGGCCCGCCCAGCCATTTAAACATACGGAATCCAATTCATTTAAACATACCGTAACTACATTTAAATATACGAACTGGTATTTCATACTACCTCCGGGGCCTCGCGGTTTGGCCCGCCCTCCACATATTTAAATGTCGTTACCGTATATATTGATATATTTTGACGATGATTTAAATCCACCATAAATCCACCTCATGAAGATCCCATGGTACATTCCTATGCCAAGTGACTGACCAGACTGGCTTGTAGTTGCTGATCTTGCAGGAGAGAAAAAACGTGCAGGGCCAAGGTCCTCAAAAAAAACACCAGCAGTGACCAACAAATTAGTTCACATATAGATATAAGCATAGATTTAGTACTAAATATGAAAAAAATACACACAAAAAAAAACATATCTATAATATGTATGTACATAAGTATAGTACACAGCGCGTAAACAAAAAACAAGCAGGACAAAATACGTAATATCATATCTAATATTGAATGCGTTTCATTGGAACGATATAGTGTAAACAGAGCATTTGTGGCAAATGTACTTATACATATATAAGTATGTCTATGTATCTCCCAGTTACATCCAGCTGTAGTTCACGCACTTTATGCACCTTTTGAAGACTCAATTGAAACTGACAAGTGGAACATCCTGATTTTGTATGCGTAAACCATTTACCACATGGCACATGGACTGCCATGGTACAAACCGTTTGTTTTGCCAACGTTCCTTTTGGATAGAACATGTTAATGTTCCTTTGGTTAAAATGGCAGAAATGGAAACATAACAACATTATATGACGTGCATGTACGTTCGCCTTTGGTGTATAATGGATAGAACTTGTCCGTGTCTCAGTGTCATGACCATGCATCATTATCTATAAAACCCACCGATAGAAAAGAACACATGAATCTTACTATATCTTACTATGTTTTAAGGATAAAGGTGATCTTTTCGGACACAACCAATAGTTGTTCTTATTACCCTCTGGTAAACTAACATAGCTATTGAAAATGGTCATAGAAATAGTTGATTTACCCATTAAACATGGTTATGTAAACGTTTACCAGAGGGTAAAGAATAAAGGAGATACAAACAAACCGTCCCAACCAGTCACCAACGTGAACTGGTCATCTGGGGACGGTTCCCGTCGTTCCCGTCGTTCCCGTCCCAAGGACGTGCCCTCACATGGAATCACCGGGAATTCACCATCGGTTTCATTACATTGTGGCTTGTATTTGGAAATAATATGTATTTTCATATCCCCATTACTTATATAAATATATATATATATGTGTGTGTAATCTTATATATAGATATATGATATCCCATTGTTTGCCCATAATATCAAGATTATATACCCCCCTTAAGTATATTATATTCAATAAGTATTCATTACGTCCACGTCTCAGCGGCGCCACTACCAAGCTGCCATTGCGAAGTCTTCTCACAGGAGCTGATGAGGGCATTGTGCGTGATCCTCGGCGCAGAGGATAGTCATGTGAGTATCATTATACTGGTGAATATAACACAAGGTGGTGCCACATAGTTAGCTAAGTTGGTTTATAACTCCCATAACTATGGTTTATGGCAGATATAACTATAGTTAATGGGATTTATAAACCAACTTATAACTGGGGGGCACCATCCTGCATGGCTAATGGATTTATGGGGAATAGTCATTGGATCCTCATTGGGAGAGGCATGAATATTATGGAATTAACATGACTGCGTGGTAAATCCGACAATCACAATTTTCATATCGATATATTGGAAAACCCCCAAGTTGTTTATTGATAATTATATTGGTTGGTAACATAGACCCGGGCAAGCCGGCGGCGGAAGTTTCCCAAACATAAATGACCTATAGTTCAAAGACAACCTGTCCCGACCGTGTCCTTCCCTCGACACTCCACACCTCACACTGCACACTGCACTCTTCGCACTCCAAACTTCACACTTCACACTGCACTCTTCGCACTCCAAACTTCAAACTTCACACTCCACACTTCTCACTTCTCACTGCTTCTTCACACTCCAAACCTCACACTTCACACTTCACACTGCACACTTCACACTTCACAGTCCACACTTCACACTTCACAGTCCACACTTCACACTTCACAGTCCACACTTAACACTTCTCACTTCACAGTCCACACTTCTCACTTCGCATTTCACACTTCACACTCCACATTTCACACTTCTCACTTCTCACTGCTTCCTTCACACTCCAAACTTCACACTTCACACTTCACACTTCTCACTTCGCACTTCACACTCCACACTTCACAGTCCACACTTCACACTTCTCACTTCACACTTCTCACTTCTCACTTCTCACTGCTTCCTTCACACTCCAAACTTCACACTTCTCACTTCGCACTTCACACTCCACACTTCACAGTCCACACTTCACACTTCTCACTTCTCACTGCTTCCTTCCCACTCCAAACTTCACACTCCAAACTTCACACTTCCCACTTCGCACTTCACACTCCACACTTCACTCACACTTCACACTTCACAGTCCACACTTCACACTTCTCACTGCTTCCTTCACACTCCAAACCTCACACTTCACACTTCACACTGCGCTCTTCGCACTCCACACTGCGCAGTCCACACTTCACACTTCTGACTTCACACTTCTCACTTCTCACTGCTTCCTTCACACTCCAAACTTCACACTTCTCACTTCGCACTTCACACTCCGCACTTCACAGTCCACACTTCACACTTCTCACTTCTCACTGCTTCCTTCCCACTCCAAACTTCACACTCCAAACTTCACACTTCGCACTTCACACTCCACACTTCACACTTCACGCTTCACACTTCTCACTTCTCACTGCTTCCTTCACACTCCAAACCTCACACTTCACACTGCACACTTCACACTTCACAGTCCACACTTGACACTTCACACTTCACAGTCCACACTTCACACTTCTCACCTCTCACTGCTTCCTTCACACTCCAAACCTCACACTTCACACTTCACACTGCGCTCTTCGCACTCCAAACTGAAACTTCACACTCCACACTTCACACTTCTCACTTCCCACTGCTTCCTTCACACTTCACACTTCACACTGCACTCTTCACGCCCGACACTTCACACTGCTCTAAACGTACGTCCAACAAAAAACACTAGTGCCAAAATGGAGAAAATCTGCTAACAAACCCATTTCGCAGCCTTCATGCAGCCACTCCAATACGATTTACGAGATCCAGCTGCAAAAGACAATAGTATTACGAATGCAGCCACAGCACGCAGCAACCTTGACGCAGCCATTACAATGCGATCTGCAGAGACTGAGTTGCAAAGCACAATAGAACTACGCGCAACGGCGTCGGAAAGTGTAGCTCCAAAACCGGATCTCGACGCCAGAGCGAAAAAAAGACGATTTTGAAGCACTTTTTAAAAGGATTTTTAGAAGGAAAATCACTAGCGCCAAAATGGAGAAAATCTGCTAACAAATCCATGTCGCAGCCTTCATGCAGCCACTCCAATACGATTTACGAGATCCAGCTGCAAAGGTATTACGAATGCAGCCACAGCACGCAGCAACCTTGACGCAGCCATTACAATGCGATCTGCAGAGACTGAGTTGCAAAACACAATAGAACTACGCGCAACGGCGTCGGAAATTGTAGCTCCAAAACCGGGATCTCGACGCCAGAGCGAAAAAAAGACGATTTTGAAGCACTTTTTAAAAGGATTTTTAGAAGGAAAATCACTAGCGCCAAAATGGAAAAAATCTGCTGACAAATCACTGTGGCAGCCTTCATGCAGCCACTCCAGTACGATTTACGAGATCCAGCTGCAAAAGACAATAGTATTACCAATGCAGCCACAGCACGCAGCAACCTTGACGCAGCCATTTACATTGCGGGAACGATCCTACAGTTGCAAAGCACAATAGAATTCCATCGGCAACTCATCCACCAGCACCACTTGCAATCCCATTTACATTGCGGGAACGATCCTACAGGTGCAAATCACAATGGAATTCTGTCGACCGCAAATGCACGAAAAACAGTTGAAACCCCATTTACAATGCGGAACCGATCCGAACATGATCCGAGACCGTTCCGACCACACACGAGACCGTCTCGCACCCGTCGCACCGCGGAGGTAGATCATCGAAGTTCGGGGACGCACTTTGTATGGAAAAACATAGGCTTTCGTGCATCTGCTATCTCTCAAAAACGCATTTCGTGCGAGACTTCCTCCAAAACTCCATCGGCAACTCCTCCACCTTCAAAACTCCATCGGCAACTCCTCCACCAGCACCACGTGTGAATCCCATTTACAGTGAGGGAACGATCCTAGAGTTGCAAATCACAATGGAATTCCATCGGCAACTCATCCACCAGCACCACGTGCAATCCCATTTACATTGCGGAACGATCCTTACAGTTGCGACGAATCACAAGGAAATTCTGTCGACCCCACACCTGACGCGAACAAAAACAGTTGAAACCCCATTTTAAATGCGGAACCGATCGAGATCAATCCGAAGAACCAATCAGCCTGATCTGACCACACACGAGGACCCGTTCTCGCAACAGTTCGCACGCACAGATGGTAGCTCATCCCTTGCGGGGACGGACTTTGTATGGAAACACATGGTTTCGTGCAGCTGCTATCTCTCAAAAACGCATTTCGTGCGAGACTTCCTTCAAAACTCCATCGGCAACTCCTCCACCAGCACCACTTGCAATCCCATTTGCAGTGAGGGAACGATCCTAGAGTTGCAAATCACAATGGAATTCCATCAGCAACTCATCCACCAGCACCACTTGCAACCCCATTTACAATGCGGGAACGATCCTACAGTTGCAAATCACAATGGAATTCTGTCGACCACACATGCACGAAAAACAGTTGAAACCCCATTTACAATGCGGAACCGATCCGAGACCAATCCGAGACCAATCCGAGGATGATCCGACCACACACGAGACCGTCTCGCACCCGTCGCACCGCAGAGGTAGATCATCGAGGTTCGGGGACGGACTTTGTATGGAAAAACATAGGGTTTCGTGCATCTGCTATCTCTCAAAAACGCATTTCGTGCGAGACTTTCTCCAAAACTCCATCGGCAACTCCTCCACCAGCACCACTTGCAATCCCATTTACAGTGAGGGAACGATCCTAGAGTTGCAAATCACAATGGAATTCCATCGGCAACTCATCCACCAGCACCACTTGCAACCCCATTTACATTGCGGGAACGATCCTACAGTTGCAAATCACAATGGAATTCCGTCGACCACACATGCACGAAAAACAGTTGACACCCCATTTACAATGCGGAACCGATCCGAGAATATCCGCCCATGATCCGAACATGATCCGACCACACACGAGACCGTCTCGCACCCGTCGCACAGCAGAGGTAGATCATCGAGGTTCGGGGACGGACTTTGTATGGAAAAACATAGGCTTTCGTGCATCTGCTATCTCTCAAAAACGCATTTCGTGCGAGACTTCCTCCAAAACTCCATCGGCAACTCCTCCACCAGCACCACTTGCAATGCCATTTGCATTGCGGGAACGATCCTACAGTTGCAAATCACAATGGAATTTTCTGTCGACCGCACATGCACGAAAAACAGTTGAAACCCCATTTACAATGCGGAACCGATCCGAGAATGATCCGACCATGATCCGAGACCGATCCGACCATGATCCGACCACACACGAGACCGTCTCGCACCCATCGCACCGCAGAGGTAGATCATCGAGGTTCGGGGACGGACTTTGTATGGAAAAACATAGGCTTTCGTGCATCTGCTATCTCTCAAAAACGCATTTCGTGCGAGACTTCCTTCAAAACTCCATCGGCAACTCATCCACCCCATCAGCAACTCATCCACCAGCACCACTTGCAACCCCATTTACAATGCGGGAACGATCCTACAGTTGCAAATCACAATGGAATTCTGTCGACCACACATGCACGAAAAACAGTTGAAACCCCATTTACAATGCGGAACCGATCCGAGACCGATCCGAGAATGATCCGAGACCGATCCGACCACACACGAGACCGTCTCGCAACCGTCGCACCGCAGAGGTAGATCATCGAGGTTCGGGGACGGACTTTGTATGGAAAAACATAGGGTTTCGTGCATCTGCTATCTCTCAAAAACGCATTTTGTGCGAGACTTCCTCCAAAACTCCATCGGCAACTCCTCCACCAGCACCACTTGCAATCCCATTTACAGTGAGGGAACAATTTCTTTGCTAACTCTTTCTGTGACTAACTCTTTTCCTCACTAACTCTTTCTTTGACTAACTCTTTCCCTCACTAACTCTTTCTTTGACTAACTCTTTCCCTGACTAACTGTTTCTTTGCTAACTCTTTCCCTCACTAACTCTTTCTTTGACTAACTTGTTTCTTTGCTAACTCTTTCTTTGACTACCTCATATATCCTGACTAACTCTTTCTTTGACTAACTCTTTCCCTCACTAACTCTTTCTTTGACTGACTCTTTCCCTCGCTAACTCTTTCTTTGACTAACTCTTTCCCTCACTAACTCTTTCTTTGACTAACTCTTTCCCTGACTAACTGTTTCTTTGACTATAACTCTTTCTTTGACTACCTCTTTCCCTGACGAACTCTTTCTTTGCTAACTCTTTCTGTGACTAACTCTTTCCCTCACTAACTCTTTCTTTGACTAACTCTTTCCCTCACTAACTCTTTCTTTGACTAACTCTTTCCCTGACTAACTGTTTCTTTGACTAACTCTTTCTTTGACTAACTCTTTCTTTAACTAACTCTTTCCCTGACTAACTCTTTCTTTGACTAACTCTTTCTTTAACTAACTCTTTCCCTGACTAACTGTTTCTTTGCTAACTCTTTCTTTGACTAACTCTTTCCCTCACTAACTCTTTCTTTGACTAACTCTTTCCCTGACTAACTCTTTCTTTGACTAACTCTTTCCCTGACTAACTGTTTCTTTGACTAACTCTTTCTTTGACTAACTCTTTCCCTGACTAACTGTTTCTTTGCTAACTCTTTCTTTGACTAACTCTTTCCCTCACTAACTCTTTCTTTGACTAACTCTTTCCCTGACTAACTCTTTCTTTGACTAACTCTTTCCCTGACTAACTGTTTCTTTGACTAACTCTTTCTTTGACTAACTCTTTCCCTCACTAACTCTTTCTTTGACTAACTCTTTCCCTCACTAACTCTTTCTTTGACTAACCCTTTCCCTGACGAACTCTTTCTTTGCTAACTCTTTCTTTGACTAACTCTTTCCCTGACATTCTAAAAGTCCGTAACACGGAAGTTTCTCCCCCTAAACTTCCTTTGACAATTATCATTAATATTCATTAACCATGAGATTTGGGGTACACCTTTGGACAAAGCCACAGATCAATCTTCGCCTGGCTGTCTTGGCGTACTTCTGCTCTGCCTTCAAGGCCTGTCGGATCTTTTTGGTCTTCCTAGGCTGGAATCAGCTGGCTGAGGTGAAGAATCGAAAGGATGCTTTGTAGATATAAACCGTGGGTTATTTATAATGGGGGTACGCTCGAAATAGTGATAATTTATGATGATCTGATATAATCTGGTGCTTAATTGGTATCCCCCCAAAGAACAACAGCCGTTTGGAGTTTATTCATCCAGGGTTGACATTTGCAAAAGATGGCCGAACGACAAAATATCTGGTGCCAAGTATCTTTGGTCGCAGGTCCAGTGGCACGTACTTCTTGCCCTGGTACTGCTTGCGAGCCTTTCATGTGGCTTCCACGCCCCAACTTGCTTCTAATTGGAAACCCATGTCCATCCCCAAAGAATTGTAGTGTCCGTGTAAGCTATGGGTAGATCAGATTTCTTTGGCTAATGATGTCTTCTGGAAGGTGCAAATATTGCTGTCTCCAGCCTCAGCCTTTTGTTTCATGTTGTAGATCGTCAGGATGCGTGCGATGGCCTCGTTCAGCTGAGGTTAAAAAATCACCTTCTCGGGAGTTGGGGATCACTACACTCATGCAATGCTCATCTGGGATCCTGAACAATGCCTTTAAGCTTTTAACTTTGTGACAGCGAAAGTCAGCAGCCAAGTAGAAGGAGATACAAAACCATCCTTGACAGCAATGAGTGTTAGACTTGTCCTGGGCATCACCATGTAATTATGTGTTTCACGGTGTTTCTCAAAATTGTGGCACCATTGGGCCCCCGAAATTATCAGCATCCCCATCCAAAATCATCCAAAATTGCTCACTTGGGATCGTTCTGGATGATTTGGAAGTCTCCTAGAATGGGGGTACCCCCAAATCATCGACTTTCCATTATAAACCAACCAGCTATTGGGGATCCTCCATTTTAAGGAAACCTTCCTTTGGAGGTCCCCCAGCTTACGCGTGCCTTGCGCACCGGCTTGATCTTGGACAGCTTGGAGGCTGCACCTCCTGAGACTTTGGCAACCCGCAGCTGGGCCAGCTCCCCTTTCATGTCCTGGCAGAGAGAGAGGTATATATATATATATAATTATATATATAATAGTTTATATACACAGGTATGATCATGATATATATATATATAAATTATATTTCTATTCATATAGTATATATGTATATTTTCAAAACCTATGTTCTCCCTATTTCGGCCTTGTTCTCTTCCCCTTACCGCCCTTACCATTACAAGCACCGTACTTAAGTCACATCAGGCGGGAAAAGTCACATCATCCCCATGGCACGGCGGCGATACGGAGAAGTCACATCAGGTAGTGGAAAGTCACATCAGGGAAGAAGAATCACCATGGCACAGCCTGTTTCATCCATACTTGGCGATGTAGTTAAAAGTAGCCGAAGCATTGCGCACAGCGATGATTTTGAAGGGCACAATTTAATGGAAACAAATTCTCGGCAGCTAATCCTATTGGATTTGAATATATTATATTGATGTCCTGCGTCGTGTGCCCAAATCAAACCCCTATTGGTACAGCCTCAAATTTCTTGCAGTGCAAGTGGGTTAGCTGTAACAAATCCTATTGGCAGGGCTATGATCTAGGATGATATAAGGATCTGGGGGCCCCTTGTTTTCCGCAACCAAATCTATGGCTGGCGCGATGTGCATCAATGTCGTGGACAGCTCTCAAGAAGTTTGTTGTCCTATCCGCCCAGGAATTACGAATTGGGAAAAAAACCTTCATTCCATTGCGGGCGGAAAGCGTGGCAGGTTTTGTGCGCAGTCTGTTGTGTCTGTTCCGTCTTGCGCCGTCTTGCCGTCTTGCGAGATGGTGCGAGATGGCGCAGATGGTGAGCACAGCGACACAACCGCGCTATGCGACCGCAATGTTTCATTCTAACCAGCCAGAAATATTCCCTCTCTCTGCTGGTGTCTCCCGCCGGTACCTCCCGTCAGCACCAAACAAGGCGACCGAGACTGTTATGTTCTGTTTCGGCAAAATGTTTCGAAATGTTTGCACGAGCCGCAGCAGCAGCAGCAGGAGGAAGCAACAGCAGCAGGCAAGCAGCAGCAGGCAAGCAGCAGCAAGCAGCAGCAGCAGCAGCAAGCAGCATGCAGCAGCATGCAGCTGCAGCAGCAGCAGCAGGCAAGCAGCAGGCAAGCAAGCACGCAAGCAAGCAGGCAAGCAGCAGCAAGCAAGAAAGCAGCAGGCAAGAAGCAGCAGCAAGCAAGCAGCAAGCAAGCAGCAAGCAGCAGCAGCAAGCAGAAGCAAGCAGAAGCAAGCAGAAGCAAGCAGCAGCAAGCAGCAGCAAGCAGGAGCAAGCAGCAGCAAGCAGCAGCAAGCAGCAGCAAGGAGCAACAAGTAGCAGCAAGCAGCAGCATGGAGCAGCAAGCAGCAGGCAAGCAGCAAGTGAGCAGCAGGTGAGCAGCAACAGGTAAGCAGCAGCAAGCAGCAGCAAGTAGCAGGCAAACAGCAGGGAAGCAGCAGCAGGCAAGCAGCAACCAGCGTTTGCCCCCTTGAAAAAATGGTCAAATATATTTTTTAAACATCAACGCAATTTAAAAAAAAAATGAACTTTTTCCAGGCGCACGGCCCCAAAACGAAGAAATCGTTCAATTACTAAAAGTTGTGGCGATGCCAAACTTGAACTTTTTCCAGGCGCACGGCCTCCCGACTTTTACAAGCTGATACGACTTAACGCTAGCGCTTGTATTATCCATTTTCTCCTCGCCCTATTCGCTCCCTATGTTCTCCCAATCCTCTCCCTGTTGACTGCCTTTTGACTGCCTTGTTTTTTCTGTGTTCTCACTGTTCTCAATTCTAAGCATTATCTATTGTCTCTGTATCATCTCGCTACTGTAGCATCACGCCACCAAGGGCATCTCAATTCAAGTACTGCTCCTGCCAGGCTACGTGGCATTCTCCGCCCTTCGAAATGAAACCTGACATAACCTGACCATACCTGACCACGTTTAGCAGTGCTTGCCAATTAAAATGACGTGTTCACGGTGTGCTGCGCCTGCAACGCAACTTGCATTTCGTTGCACCTTGCCACAGCACTTCGGCTGCGCTTCCTCAAAAGAAGCGCGCAACCGTCCGCCACGAACACTTATCAAGATAGACCATGATAGACTAATAGACCTATCTCCAGTACTGCGCCTGCCGTGCCCCCAAGAAGCGTCATCTTCTCAAGGCCGCACAAACGTATTGCGCCTGCTGGCATGACGACCTCAAATCACGTTAATTATCATTGTTTGGACAGCGCTTCAGTATATGACACCCTCTGAACTGATATCTTTTGAAACTTTTGGGCCAGCAGCGCGGACACCCCTCTTGAACCCACTGACATCTACACCCGGCTCGGTCTAACAACGATCAAAGGCAACAAACGCGTAATACTGTAAGTCTAACGAGCTGCGCATATCACGCGACATGAATACCTCTCACAAATATGATGACGCTGCTGGGAAAAACGGACATGATTAGAGTGCGCAAAGGGGTTGTCACACACAAAGCCAATTCTGATCAGTCACGTCCTCACCACCAAGTGCTGCCCCTGTCATAGACATGACGTGTCTTCCCCTCCGAAACCGCTCAAACCCCTAAAGAAAACATTTCGCTGCGCGTTGGGAAAACTGCGTCACTTTCTATTTTCCACATATTGTCCCCGCATTTTCTCCCTTTTCTCTCCATATTTTTCCCGATTTCAGGCCCTATTAGCTCCCCTATCTTCTCCCTATGTTATCCCGGGCCCTACTATGTTCACCATGCTCTCACTATTTTCTCTGATCATCTCCATATTTTCTTCCTATTATCTCCCTATATCTCTCTATCATTTCCGTTTATTGTCTTCATATTTTTATCCCCATGGAATGCAACAGGTCACACAGCATGAGAAGCCACACAACTTCTCGGGATTTGAATCTTACTGCAGGAATTCCGCCTGGTGCATTCCGGCAGGGAGACTGAAGGAAACTCCAAAATTGGTAGGCTAGGTTTTTGGGTGCTCCTTTAGCTCTATGTGGATCAACAACTGTCTTGTACCGCATTGGGAGCAATGAGCTAACATGAACTAACACCCTTTACTCCCAACTCCTGCCCCAGCCTCCAATTCTTTCAGCAATTCCTGCATGGCACCAAAAGTTTGGTTGATCGTCACACCGCTGAATTCAATGCCTTGACGTGCCTGTCATGGTCAACGTTCATCGCATGAATGTCATTTTGCTGATATGGAGACTGTGGAGACTGAAGCCCCACGGATAGACATAGGTCGACATAGGTCCTTGGAAGTCTTGTTGCGGAGCTCATATGCCTTGACCCGCACCATGGCCGTTTCCCTCGTCACCGAAGGATCAGGGCACTTGAGCCAGCGTTTCCTGCGGACAGCTCTCCATCCTGTTGGGCATTCCGTCGATTCCGTTCACATAAATCTCTCGCCAAATATGAGGAGACAATAGGAGACATTTATGACAAATCATTTACAAATCAAAGCAAAACTGGGGGTTATCATTGACAAATCAAAGCAAAACTGGGGGTTCAGTCTGCCCCATATCCTTCGGGCGACAGTCACAGTGGAATATACAGCAGCAGAAACCATGACATCCATCTGCACCCACATCAGGTACAAGGCCTGCGCAGCAGCCAGTGCTGCATCCCAATCTTGAAGGTCGTGCAGCAATTTGGCCAAGATGTACGAGCATTCAGACTTCTCCTGGCGCATCTGTGGCACATTCTTCTCACCTTTTGAAACATATATCGTAGCTGCCCAGTGCACTGGCCGAGGCGGCTCTTTTCTTGGTACGTTGTTCCCATACTGTGAGTGAAACATAGTGAAACCACCGGGTGAGACGTCCCTGTTGCAATGCTTTTCCTTGTCTGCCATCCTCATCTCGCTTTGTTTGCGGAGATCTCTTGGAAGGCTCGGTGTTTCTTTGGACACTGCCGGCCGAATGTGGTGCTTAACGGTGTGAATCATGTGAATCTACTGCCGCCAGAGCTCATGTCCACACTCCCAAACTATGCCCATGCGTGTTGGGTGCTGCAACGAGGTGCCCGTGACGCACAAAAATCGCTGCAGTTACCTCCAGCTATCTCCGAGTGGAGCGGCCCCAAGAATCCGCGCACGTCCGGCTTGAGCTTCAAAAAGCAAAGGGGGGCTCAATTGGCTCAATTTGTTGGCCTCATGACGGACAAGATCTCATGGGAAACGAGATCCAAGGCGTCTTTGCACAATTGCCTGTGAAAAGTCAACATGTCAAAGGAAGTCTTGCGCAAATCCAGCTGTAGTGTCTGCACCACCAAGCCAGGCAAACTGGAAAACCGTTGCACGTGAGGCATCTGCTGCCAGTCCGCAAAGCGCTCCCAGTAGCTGACAATTTCAGGAGTCGCATTGAAGCTATTCCACCATGGTGGAAAGGGATGCTTGCGGTCCTCTTCCAGCGTCACCAATCTGGCACCGTAGGAGGAATAGCCCCAATTGGACATCTTTTGTGCTCGATAGAGGCCGTCAGCATCAGGCATCAGCAAGGGCATGCCCATTCTGTAGACTTCGTGAAATGTGCGCTGGTGTAAATCATTGGGCCATAAAATAGCTGCATCAAACCCTGCAAGTTGCTGCAAAGACAGCCACTGCTCTTCAAACTGCTTATCCTTTCCCAGGAAAACCACCTCCAGAGGGTACTTCTGATAGTTGAGGGCCACAATCTCTCGCAGCAGTGACCTAAGCAATTCACCCATGAGAGACACGAAGAATCGGGACCTCAGCACGACCACCTGTGTCACGCCTTGCTGGCCCTGGCCATACCAGCTACCCTCGTTGATGTACATCGCCAAGGGGGGCACCCAAGACACTTGAACTCCCACCTGGTACTGGATCTGTTCGGCCAAGAAGCGGCCCTCAGCCAGAAAGCTCATCTGCGGCTTCGTCACCAGCAGCGAACGAATACGTTGAAGGTAGCTGTGAGCTGAACCCTGTGAATGATCAAAGTAGCGCAAGTTGCTGCTGACCGCTGCACAGCGAAGGCATTGCAAACCATAGAGCAAGGTAGAGGAAGCATGGACGAAAAGTGGCTTTTCACTGGCCTCAGCAAGCACCATGCACAGCAATGTGGGATGGGAGCACACTAGCAAATCAGCACTGCGCAGCCTGGTGTCTCCTAGAATGATTTCACGAAGCCGTTCACGCCTCTCATCGAGATCGAAAGGAAGTTCTTCCAGTGTTTGAGGATGAATTACCCCATCCAAAAAGCGTGCAACCGGATCGGTGTCTTCGTCCTCGTGGCAGCTTCCAAGCAACTCGCAACGCTGTCGGCATTGATGGCCCTGACCAGCATGCTTTGGGCAATATCGCCCCAAGAATTCCAGGTGTATTTTCAAGGTCTGCTCACCTCCTAGACTACCCAGGCCCAGTCGCAGGCTGTTTTCAGCCATCAAAACAGCATCAAAAGTGGCAGTGAGGTGATCGCCTAAGCCGCAAATGCGCAGCTGTTCCCAGCTTGGATGAAACTTTCCAGCTTGGCGTGTTGACAAACCTGTGGCCCGCATCTGCAATGACGCCCACTTTGGTTGGTAAAGCTGGAAGGGTGCCCCCAGCTGGGACTTTTGTCGCTCCAAATTCGACACGATATCCTCCAAAGCAACTCCCCATCCTGAGTTCTCCAAGAAACTGAACTCGATGCCACCTTTGCTGTCTGAATCAGTGACCATCGTGTATGCAGTTTCCATTTCTGCTAAGCCCAATTGGTGGGGAAAAAACCTTCTCCCATGAGACTCCAACTCTTTGGGTTCCATGCCCAGCATGTAGCGTCCTTTCAGGAAGGCAGCAGCAGTAATGCCAAAGAGACAGAACCCTTCCAAATGGCCGTCGTGGGTGTACTCATGACGCAGTCGTGAAATGAACCTGGAGCGACCATGGATCAGGATCTCATCACTTTCAACGATGCCTTTATTCATCAGCGTGGCCTCAACGGTGAGTTCCTCCACCGCCGGATGTCCCTCCATGGCATTCTGCAACACCTTGCGCCGAAATTCGCCCCATCGATGGTCAAAATCTGGACCTTCACAGTTCAAGAAGCAGGGGATCCTCAGAGCTCTCGCTTCAATCAGGGGGTCAGCCTCCGCCAAACATCGGTGAGGATTCGTTTCTGTGGTTGGAGGTGTGAGCAAGTCCTCAGTCGGACGCTGCACCTCTACAGGCACAATTTCTCCCACGGTGCGGTGGATTCGAAGCACTTCGCCCCCGCGCACAGCACGGAAAGTGGTGTTCTGCCATTGCCAGCCTTGCTTCAGGTTTTCTTGGATCCACTCCTTCGCTTCAGAACCAACCATTCTCACAGTACCACTTTCATCTCTTTGAGCTTCTGGCAGGTCACCCGGGCTCTGCAAATCGACCAGTAAGGATGGTGGGTTGTGCAGTGGCCACTGTGGTCCTTCACTATCCACTCGAATAAGAAAAGACCAAGCGCGCACCTGGAACAGCTCATCCAGTTCTCCTTGACCACCATCGTTGCTGCCCGCTGCAGCTTCGACATATGTACCCAAGGCTAGTAAGCGGTTCAAGACCCAGCCTGCTCCTCCAGGCAGATTGGTGTTGTAAATCGCAACGGCTCTGGGCTTGAGAGCCTCCAACTTTCGCCAGTCCCGAGCAAACTCCTCCCGGGGCAGCTCTACATCTGGGTCCAAAAGAAGCAAACCAGGCTCCCCCAGGCCTTTTGACACCACATCCAAGTACTCTGCTGTGCTACCAGCAACGAGGAGAGCAGAGGCCTGTGACGAATCCATCTGTTTATGCAAAAAGGATAGCCAGTAACCCTGCTGGATGGTTTGGGCATCTACGGTGTGAATTGCAGCGTCTTGCCCTTGCAAGCGAGCAGCAACGAAAGAAAGCCTTTCGAAACTCCGTTCGAAGCTAACGAGGCGTCGATCCTTGGAGCTCCTGTGGGCCAAGCCATCCACCAGCAACGCTGTGCTGTCGCCAATGCCGCTGTACAAATCTATCACAGGTCCTGTGCCAAGCATGGCAGCACACCAAAGCATTCGGCCGAAGACTGTCGTGCGCCCAGCTCCTCCAAAAAGCGATGGAACCGGAATCTTGTTGCACAACACCGCAGATTTCTCATCTTCTTCCACATGGTTTTCATGGCACACCTCAGCTGCGCAAAGCTGCAAGGCCACTTGCCATGCTTTTGAGGTCTTTCTTTCCGAGGCCATGGATGCGAAAGCTCAGGGAGTGGTCACGGTCCCCGTGAGCTGATTAAAAAACTGCGGAACATGACATGGGATGACAAAATCGACACCATACATCAACACCAGGTCTGAAACTCCAAAATCAAACAAGATGATGCCTTCCATTGTGTACCTTTCGACATGTGCAACTGAAACGAATCAGGATTTCTTTTCATGCCGCAAATCCAGTGCAAGCTGCACCTTTGTCATGCCAGCTGCCTGAAATTTGGCTGCCAATGACTCCGCGCAGCTCGATGCTTCCAGCGGGGTCTGCTTTCCCTGGGCAGTCTCCGGGTGGTCACATTGTGAATGCACAAGCATCTTGCAATCAGATGCTTCTGCTGGTGCCATTTGCAAGCGATACAGCGATACAAATGCAAAGAATCAATGTGAGACATCGTGAAACGATGTGAAACGTGTGTAATGCGAGTGGGGGGGCATTCCCATTGTTTAGGTGTCATAGTTTTGCAGTTTTTTGATGCTTTACGAATGTGTTTGAAGTGGCATCACGACTTTTTCAGCGTTCATTACGGATGGATATTCAACGTAAAAAATCTAGAAATAATTTGTAAGTTGTAAGCATTGGAATCATAGAAAACAATGATTCAACCTGTTGAAGCAAACCCTGGCACGGACAGGTGCCAACCATGCAGGTTATCTCTCGCTAAGTTGCTAGCATCGTGGCAGTGGATTCTTTTTAAAATGCAGTAAATTCGACATGCCAATCGAGGACTTAATCAACTACAAGGTTCAGAAATGGTTGGTGGTCGTTTCAACCCATCCAAAACATATTGATTAGTCAGTTGGGATCAACATCCCAAATATGGTTGAAAATAAGACACATTTCAAACCGCCAAATGGATTGAGCACGGCTTCTCCCCAGCTTCGCTTCTCCCCAGCCTTGCAAGCGGCTGCAAGTGCCTCAAGTGCTTCAAGCTGCAAGGATTTCAGATCCAGGTCTTCGTAGATAGCCAGCGCTTCCTGACCACTGTCCGTCACATTTAACACATGGTGCCCCGCACGGATAGGTAGAGAAAGACAGAGATGCCATGTAATTATATTCTAAGAAGAAGATGAATACTTCACAACAATAATTAATAGTAACAATAAACACATACATCCATATATAGAAATTACAGGGAGCATTCCCCCACACTGTTGAGTGGTGGAGCTGCCTGGGCCGCTGCACAGCTGGCCGATTCATTGCACGCCCCACGGGCTTTGGCCACGAGGCACAGCACCTTGGCCTGGGCGCGATGCGGCCATGGAGGGATGGTGACAGGGATGGGTGAAGCAAAACCATGTGGTAAGCCATGGTAAACATCAATAGACCTACCATTTGGAGAGGGTTATTACTGGGTTTTCCACAGAAATGAACATCTATGAACATCATAAAGAGATATAACGAGGCTAAATGGCGAGATAAGTGGCTCATACCACTGACCAGTTTTTTGCTGTACACTTAAGATCCTCTTCACCTTGTGAGCCAATCCGCCGCCCTGCCTCTGAAAATCGATCTTGCAGCTTTCGGCAAGTGGTCAAGGCATCAAGGCCAAAGGACAAGGCCTACGGGAGAAAAAAACAGAGAATTTGACAGTGGAAAGGACCTCCCCAGCAACATACGGCAACAAGATGCAACAAACAACTTCAGCAAACTACAGAGTTTCCATGATTTCCCAAGTTTCTTTTCCATTTCCCAACAAAACCAACAAATTCATCAAACACCACACCATTTTCAATAAACGCACGGAGATTATATACATACTGGTGATATTGGACGCATGGGATGGTGATTTTTTTTTTAGGAAACGATGTCATCCCTGGTCGCCTGGCGCACGGCGCCCAGGGCCAGAGCTGCCTCTGTGGCGGTGCGCAAGACAGACACCTCGCGGCAACGGTCGCCCAGCGAGCGCAGGAGCCTGGGAGGCACACATGCGCACAGCATCCATACATGCATTATATATATATATATATGTATATATGTATATATGGTGCAGCGTTGGCCACCACCCCCCCCCCCACCAATGGGTATGGGTCTACAGTATCCTCTGGTTCTTCTGGTCCCCCCCCCCTGTGGCCTGTGGTGGTCCCCCCCCTGTGGACTGTGCTGGTGGTATGTATCTATCTTTCTATCTGTCCCCCCCCCCCCCCCTGTGGCCTGTGGTGGTCCCCCCCCTGTGGACTGTGCTGGTGGTATGTATCTATCTTTCTATCTGCCCCCCCCCCCTGTGGCCTGTGGTGGTCCCCCCCCCTGTGGACTGTGCTGGTGGTATGTATCTATCTTTCTATCTGCCCCCCCCCCCTGTGGCCTGTGGTGGTCCCCCCCCCTGTGGACTGTGCTGGTGGTATGTATCTATCTTTCTATCTATCTTTGTATGTATGTATGTATGTATGTATAGATGTATGTATGTATCTATGTATGTATGTATGTATCTATGTATGTACGTACGTTCGTATGTATGTATGTATGTATATGTATGTATGTATGTATGTATATGTATGTATGTATGTAGGTATGTATGTATGTATCTATGTATGTACGTATGTATGTATGTATGGTATGGTATTGTATTGGTAATGGTAATGGTAATGGTAATGGTAATGGTATGGTATGGTATGTATGTAATGTAATGTAATGTAATGTATGTATGTAATGTAATGTAATGTAATGTATTGTAATGTAATGTAATGTAATGTATACATACATGTATGTATGTATCCATATAAGATATGTACGTGTCTTCCTTCTATTGGATGGTTTCTCCCTACCCAACGCTGCACTAGCTAAAGCATCTAGATATGATTTTATATCCCAGCAGATTGATGCCGCTGAAGTGGTAGATGTTTGACGTTTGTAAACTGCCTAAACCAGGTTTTTGAGCGAGTAGTTCATAGGTTCAGAGAGGCAGTCTCTATAGACTGCTACGGAACAACCTACTAGGGACTTATCACGAGGGCTGATTTTGCCAGTTTCTACTTAAACATTCTTGGTGACAACAGACGGTGCAGTCTAATTTGATCAGACTTGAGACTCCACAAATGTGCTTTGCCTTTTTCCTTTATTCACAGAAACAGCTGATTTTGCGGCATAGCCGCGATGGACCAAGCGGTCGAATTCATAAATGCATTCCCTGAGTGTGCTGCTTGGCATGTGACAGCACTCAGCGCTGACAAGAGCCAATGCCTTTTCAATAGACAGTCGATTGGTCGGGCAGCGCTGCTGGCAGCGTTACCACAATGGCTGCAACTCAATAGATGCCATTTGTTTGTGCGGCCTTTGCTAGGCAATCTAGTCTTCTTGGATTTAGACGGCTACAAGGGACGGTGGGAAGACTTGCTGGCAGTCAGGCCACGGTGTGTCACTACCACGTCTGCTGGAAACTTTCAAGCGTGGATCCTCATCGACCACACGCTGTCAGCCAAAACTGCGTTCTGGGTGCAGCAGCAACTGACGCAGGCATTGCAAGCTGATGCCAGAGCATGTTCTATGAATCAACAAGGTCGCATGCCCGGCTCAGAAAATGCCAAGCCTGGAAAGAATCACGTGGTGCAAGTGCTGTATAAATCCTTGGATCACTTGAATGAGTCGATTTTCCTTCAGATGGTGCCCAAGCCGGTCTTCAGGATTCAGGCTGACAAAGTAGTTCCCAAGGTAGCTGCTCCAAAGGTCCCGTCTGGAGAGAAGCTGCTTGATCGATCGGGTCAGGATTGGCAAAGTGTTTGCACCTTTTGGGAACAACATCCCCAAGCTACCATGGAAGAAGCGCGGGAATATATGCGAGGCCGCTGGCAGGCAACACGTCAGCATCAACACTACTATGAAACACTGACCTTGGAAAAGGCGAAGAAGCATTGCCAAGGCACGCATGGGTAGCCAGGTCGTACTTCAGTGGAACCTTTGATACATGGACCAATGCAGAGATACAGTATCATTACTACTCACTGATATTGGGATGTTCCGTTGGTGCTATACATAAATAACTTGGGGGTCTAGGCTTTTCTTCCTCCCTTGTTCCCCCTCACCTTCTCCCCCCTTCCTGGGGGTGCGTGTGCGGTGCTCCACGTCCCTGCCTGGGTTGGTGGCCCATGGCAGTGGGTGCGTGCGACACTGCCACGTCCCCACCCCGCTTTCTTGCCCTTCCCCCCTTCTCCTCTTCCTCCCCCTTCCCTGGGGGTGCGTGTGCGGTGCTCCACGTCCCTGCCTGGGTTGGTGGCCCATGGCAGTGGGTGCGTGCGACACTGCCACGTCCCCACCCCGCTTTCTTGCCCTTCCTCCCTTCTCCTCTTTCTCCTTTCTGGCTTTCTGGGGCTGCCTGCGTGGTCGATGTCCCCAGCCCGCTAGGGGAATATATACATACATATATATATATATGTATTATTGATCTATTTATTTCTTTATTTCTATTCATATATATATATGTATATATGCATAACTTTATTTACCTTACATATATAGCACCTACATACACCTATACAAAAATATGTATATACATATACATATAGTGATATATATATACGCATATATGCAAAAATATATCTATATACATATATATATATATCTAGGTATATATATATAGATATGAATATGTACATTGACAGATATATTTATATATTTACATATACATGCATATAGACATAGATACATGTATACATATGGTATAAATATACATAGGAGCCGGGGTTTTGGAACTCGTAACGAACATGCGAACTCTTACATTCACGGTGCAGTTGAGACTGGTTTTCTTTGACTCCTACATCCATTGTTGTTCCAAGTATTTTAACATGTTTGACATGTTGTTGCCATGCACTTGGCATTGCTTGAATGCAGGCTATCGGCATATTCCATAAGTATCAACTGGTTCCTACCGGAGCTGTAGACTTCTTGGCTTTACCTTTATTCACGAATTTGGACATTCCATGAGCATACAGTGCCTTGTCTAACACTTGCACTTGCTGTCACGAGGCGCAGCATCATGCGAAGCTGAGCCTCCGCGAGACGGCAGTCCTTCGGCTGTTGCTGCTCCAGCGTCTGCCAGCTCTGTGCCCGAGCAACCTGTCTCTCACTCTGCATCTGCCCAACAAGCGGGAGAATATGTTCGGAAGGAGTGCCGTCCGATGAAACAAAATCGATATCATTGTCGTTCGTGTTTCTAATCAATTTCCACTGCGCATAGCCTATATTGCATGGGTACCGTCCGGTTGCCAGGACGATGTTCAGCAGCTGATTGAGGCAGCCTTGGATGCCAGGTTCCCACAAGTTGCAAGCACTACAAAACAGTGTGTTGAATGCAAGAAAGACCTTCGCAGGGCGCTCTTCACAGAACGGCAGTTTCTTTCCAAGACTCCAGTGTGCAAAGAATGCCGCCCAGTGGATGATCGTTTCTTGAAACGTGTGAAGTCCACCAAAAGCTGCGTGGAGTGCTTGAAAGAGCTTCCCCGTGATTCTTTCACAGATACTCAGTGGGAGCGCGGGTCAAAGTCCAAGTGTAAATTGTGTGTTGCGAAACAACAGATTTCCCAGAAGCAGCATACCAAGCAGTGCCAGCAATGCAAGGTGAAGAAGGCGAAGGATGCGTTCAGCAAAACTCAGTGGGAGTACACTGGCAAGGTTGGCTCAACTTGCAAAGAGTGCTGTGAGACGAACATGCGGAAACGGAAGCTTGACTTTGCCCAGGAGCATGGTGGCAAACGCTCGAAAGACGCTGGAACTAGCGAAACCGCTGGCGTTGAATGTTGGGAGACACAGGATGTCGCAGAAGCACTTCGTTGGTTGCTGCACGTGCCTTTGACTTCACTGCCCAGCACCTTGACTTTTCTTATATACTACATGTATATATATATATATACTACATATTTATATAAATATACTACATGTATATATATATATATATATAAATTGTATAAACAGACATACCACGCTATCAAATTAGCTGATGTTTGCAAAAGTCCAGCTAAATGCATCTTTAACAGATTCAGTTGCACCACTCCCAGCTTCAGGCATCGACAAGAAGACGGCTCAGGCAATGCATGCAGTGGGCAAAAGAGCCAATTGGTGGATGAAGGACATCAAAGCTGACACTTCTGGCATCTCTGTCCAGGAGAAAATCAACAAAATCGTGACAGCGCATGAATCCCTGCAGCACTTGGGGGGCCGAGAAGGTGTCATCAAGGTCTTGCGTGAGGCCGAGCAGACATGGAACAACATGGAACTCGACGCAGCTTTCGTGCTTCGACGTTGTGACTTCTGCCTCGCCAATTCCACCCGAGGAGTCAACGTGCCGGATGTGAGGAGGCTTCCACGGCCATTAGCATCTGGTGAAATCCTCGGTGTCGACCTCAAGAAGGTAACGCCTTCTTCTTCGGAACCTTGGACAATGCTACTGCTCCTCGATTTTGCCAGCAACCGCCTCTGGGCCCATGCTCTCGATGATGATGCGACTCTCGGTACTGCCTTGATCACTTATTGATTTCTACTTTCGGATAGGAAACAGAACCATGGGTTTCTTCACTACCTCAAGAATCAGTGACTCAGCCTTTTAACTTTTGACTTTTCTTCCCTTGCCAAACACCTGAGGAATGGCCTCAAGGAAGTCCAAACGTTGCTGCTGCAGCATTATCATCATGTCGACATACCCAAAATTTGTTGGTCAGACAACGGATCGCAGTTCCGGGGGGTCGTTGCTGAAGCGATCCGACTCACCCTTGGAATAGTGCCCAAGTATATTCCTGCGGGGCGACCGCAGTCCAATGGCCTCGTCGAGGCGCAGCTTGGACTAGGCAGAGGGCGTCACACCTCCAAGACCCTTGTTGAGGTGATGTTCTATACTTGACACTAGGATATACTCCTATCTATGATGCACTGTATTCATATTCATTACATATACATATACATATACAGACATACATACATACATTCATACATACATACATACATACATAGTTCCAGAGTACAGTCACCGACAGAATTATGGAAAAAAATACAACGTTCAACTTAGACAGGCGGCGCCTGCGTCCGATTTTTCCATAATTGAATTTTTCCCCATAAGGGTTTAAAATATCCCGGAAGTGATCCGAACCTTTTTTTCCATAATTTTTGGAGGTGGCCATTATTTCCATAATTGATTTTTCCTGTGAAATCAGGGGGCTAGGCCAGATTAACCGGTTTTTCCATAATTATTTTTTCCATAATTAATGTTTGGGGCTCCACCTGTTGGACATGTCATGGATCCACAATTCAAACCCGTTTTTTTTGGGGTTATGGAAATATGTATGCAAATGCAAGTATGTAGTATCAACCAAGTGGTGGCTTGGCAAAGGGAAACATCCAGATATTATGTATATCAATGGCAGGCTTTAGGGGCATATACCAGATCTTTAGACACATATTTTCTATAATTCAGTATTCCCCCTTAAAATGCATTCAAATTGCGAACATCACATGATATTATGTATATCAAGGGAAGACTTAGGGGCATATACCAGATCTTTAGACACATATTTTCTATAATTCGTCTATATTCCCCCTTAAAATGCATTCAAATTGCGAATCGATGGACATACAGTCACCGACAGAATTATGGAAAAAAATATTATGGAAAAAATAATTATGGAAAAAACAAGGTTCGTAACTTTTCTATCATAGACAGGCGGCGCCTGTAAATTGAAACGTTTTATTTTTTTCCAAAATTCTGTCGGTGACCATATATAGTTACCACTCCGGTATGATAGATCCACGGCATTCGATATATGCAAATGATGATTCCATTTCCCTTGTGTACAGTGTTCATATGCTTAATATGATATACAGCAACCCCAGGAATGTGAAGAGACACCAACAAAACAACAACCAGTACCAGGACTGACTTACAGACGTGGTCCACCTGGCCCGCTCAGGTACAATAGAGTGTTGGACGGGAGTCACGGAGGTGACCGTCAACGCTTGCTCGGTGCTGTCTCAGCGTACAACAGTTTGCCCAGACGCCCACATGGCCTTGCACCAGAAACCTTGTGGCGGGCGCTGAGGCCACTTGAGTCTCAATGGCGCAGCAAAACCATTGAAGCTGTTGCTGGCACGACTGCTGATCCGCTAACGGATGCGGAGTGGTTGGAGCTACTAGATGAACATGCGGCTGCCGATACTGACTTGTACCAGAAAGCTGCAGAGAAATTTGGGGATGATGTTACACAATTGCAGAAGCTTTTCCACTCGGCCCAAGAACGTGCTGCTTTAGCGAAGAAGGTCAACAGGCAAAAGCGACAAGAGCTGAAGCAAGCACCTCTGGTGACCGGTGACATTGTACTTTGCAAGTCAACGCAATACAAGAGCACAGCTGGATTTGGAAAATTTGAAACTTCTTCTGATGGCCTGCGTCAATACAGTGTGGTCAGCTTCAGCGGCGGCATTGCCACTTTGCAGGAGATCACCACGGGAACAATGATCACACGACATGAATCCTTGTTGCGGATCATGCCGCGTGTCGTGCAGCCTGGACAATGCACTGGAGACAATGAAGGCTTGCCGTCGCCCAATGCCAAAGCCGCATTGAAAACTTTGGAAACCTTGGGTCGCTTCTTTGTCCTTCGGACCCGTGGCGATGGAGGGTGCCTCTATCGCAGTTTCGCGATGGCCCTGCAATTGCAAGCTGGCGTGAAAGTGCATGCGCTCGAGGACAACGATGCCCGAGCTGCAGCCCTCCGAGAAGACCTCGTGAAATTCAGCAAGCTCTACGTGCAGGGCTGCACGGCCGATGCGGCCAATATGGCGGCCACTTGCTTACAAGTGGAACTGGAACAAGAGACTGCTTGGGATTCTTCGAAACCTTTCACCTGGGAAAGGTATTGGGAGTTCATGTCGAAACCACATTCGTTTGCGACCATGTGGAGCGTCGGTCGGTTTGTTGAGAGTTCGAAGTTGGCTGTGTTCGTCTACATTGAAGATAACAAGAAGGTCAAGCCGATTTGGTCAGAGGACCCGCCATGGGCCACGGGCCAGTGCCACGTGCTACGCACTGGTTGTCACTATGACTTGTTGGTGCCAAGGCGCATCCACTCGAAGCAAGGATGAAAAAAAAGCAGTTTGACCGTAGATGTCCGTGTCATTGCAGACATGATACCATCAAAACGAGTATGATGATTTCAATGCAGCATATACAGATGGGTATCTACAGTATGCATACATACATACATACATACATACCTACATCATCATACATCCACAGGGGGTATCACACCCCCCCCCATCCCATGGGGGGGGGGGGGGGAACACGGGACACGGAACCATATATACATACAGAAGGGGTACTCATGGGGGGCGCAGGTGTGCAAATTGTGGAAACGCGCATTTTTTGAGAGGTAGTGTGATGAAAGCATCTTCACATGAAAAACACGCAAAAAAACAATGGAAAAACAAATCAGACCCATGTCCCCTGCCAGGCCTCTCCCCAGACCTTGCCCATGGGTCTGATTTTTTTTTTTGTTTTCTCGAGGTCTTGGCCAAACTGCAAAAAAACATGGAAAAACAAAAAAAAACAAAAAGTTCAGACCCATGGGCAAGGTCTGGGGAGAGGCCTGGCTGGGGACATGGGTCTGAACTTTTTGTTTTTTTTGTTTTTCCATGGTTTTTTGCAGTTTGGCCAAAACCTCGAGAAAACCAACAAAAAAAAACAAAAAGTTCAGACCCAAGGGCAAGGTCTGGGGAGAGGCCTGGCTGGGGACATGGGTCTGAACTTTTGTTTTTTTTGTTTTTTTGGTTTTTCCATGGTTTTTTGCAGTTTGGCCAAAACCTCGAAAAAAAAAAATCAGACCCATGGGCAAGGTCTGGGGAGAGGCCTGGGTGGGGACATGGGTCTGAACTTTTTGTTTTTTTTGTTTTTGTGGTTTTTCCATGTTTTTTTGCAGTTTGGCCAAAACCTCGAGAAAACAAAAAAAAACAAAAAAAACCAAAAATTCAGACCCATGTCCCCAGCCAGGCCTCTTCTGAATTTTTTGTTTTTTTTTGTTTTTTATTTTTCCATAGTTTTTTTTGCATGTTTTTCATGTGAATATGCTTTCATCACAGTACCTCTCAAAAAATGTGCGTTTCTACAATTTGCACACCTGCGCCCCCCAGGCCAAATTGCAAAAAAACATGGAAAACCAAACTTCAATTAATGACTTATATCATGACTAATATAATGATTATATATATATATATGACCCGGGACTCCCAAGCCCCCCCCCCCCCCCCCCATGGTTCCCCCCCCTGGTCCTAGTGGTGCAGTAAGGATGAAAGCGGAGAGAGGTGCAGGAAGAGGATATAAAGTACCTAGTGTATGGTTCTTCTGTCCCCCCCCCCCCCCCTTGGCCTGTGGTGTGGATGTTTGGTATTTTGGTATGTTGGTAATGTTGGTTGTTGGTCATGTTTTGGTATGTTGGTCCACTGTTTGGTCTGTTGGTCTGTTGTATTTGGTATTGTGTATGTATGTATGTATGTATGTGCGACGTCAGGCACGAGGTACGTAGGTTGTGGTAGGGTGGTAGGTAGATAGGTATTACATGGTATGGTCCCGTGTCCGTGTTCCGAGAGCGTGAGCTTGGGGGACCATACCCATTGGGGGGGGGCCAAGGGATCCCGGAGTCCTGACTCATATATATAATATATATACCATGATTATCATGATTTATTTATCTAAATAATATCATGGTTCATAAAAATGACAATAACAGTATGTACCCCGCACAAGGCGTGGCGGCAGTTCAAAAATAGGAAACCATAGGAGAGGGTTTTGGTTGTTGTGATCAGGGATGGCAATGGCGAACCACTGAATGGACTGAAAGGGCTTGATCTCTCTCTCTCTCTATCTCTTTCATCTAATTACCCTATCTATCTATCTATCTGTCTGTCTGTCTGTCTATCTGTCTAGCTGTCTAGCTGTCTAGCTGTCTACCTGTCTCTCTATCTATCTATCTATCTACCTACCTATCTATCTATCTATCTGTCTATCTGTCTATCTGTCTATCTGTCTATCTGTCTACCTGTCTATCTGTGGTGTAGTGTCATTCAGTGTATTGTAGTGTAGTGTAATGTAGTGTAGTGGAGTGTAGTGGAATGTAATGTAGTGTAGTGTAATGCAGTGTAGTGTAGTGCAATTTCGTGTAGTGGAGTGTAGTTGTGTAGTCGTAGTTGTAGTTGTAGTGTAGTGGAGTGTAGTGTAATGTAGTGAGGTGTAGTGGAAGGTAGTGTAGTGTAATGTAGTGTAGTGTAGTGGAGTGTAGTGTAGTGGAGTGTAGTGTAGGGTAATGTAGTGTAGTGTAGTGTAATTTAGTGTAGTGGAGTGTAGTGGAGTGTAGTTGTGTAGTTGTAGTTGTAGTGTTGTGGAGCATAGTGTAGTGTAATGTAGTGTAGTGGAGTGTAGTGTAATTTAATGTAGTGTAGTGGAGCGTAGTGTAGTGTAATGTAGCGTAGTGAAATTTAATTTAGTGGAGTGTAGTGGAGTGTACTCTAGTTGTGTAGTTGTAGTTGTAGTGTTGTGGAGTGTAGTGTAGTGTAGTGTAATGTAGTGTAGTATAGTGGAGTGTGGTGGAATGTAACGTAGTGTAGTGTAGTGAAGCGAAGCGGCGAAGCGACATCTGAACCTCCAAAAGTGGTCCGAACCCCTAGTGTTTTGTACATTTTGACTTGCAAATGTGCTTCGCGCCACAACGGCGTGCACTTTTTCGACATCTCAACTTCCAAAAGTGCTCCGAGACCCTCAGTTTTTAACACTTTTTACTTCCAAATGTGCTTCGCGCCACAACGCCGTACACTTTTTCGACATCGCAACTTCCAAAAGTGGTCCGAACCCCTGGTGTTTTTAACATTTTGACTTCGAAATGTGCTTCGCGCCACAACGGCGTGCACTTTTTCGACATCACAACTTCCAAAAGTGGTCCGAACCCCTGGTGTTTTGTACATTTTGACTTGGAAATGTGCTTCGCGCCACAACGGCGTGCACTTTTTCGACATCACAACTTCCAAAAGTGGTCCGGAGCTGCGGTGTTTTGTACATTTTGACTTGGAAATGTGCTTCGCGCCACAACGGCGTGCACTTTTTCGACATCTCAACTTCCAAAAGTGGTCCGAGAATGGTGTGTTTTGTACCTTTTGACTTGGAAATGTGCTTCGCGCCACAACGGCGTGCAATTTTCATCGCTCATCTGGCCAGCTGGCTCCGCACCCGCCCCTTTAGCGAGCCTACTTTTCGACCCTCCGGAGCCACAAATCATTGGAAAAACACAGTGTTTCGCGACTTTCCTACCTTTTCGCGCATCTGCATCTTCTTTCTTCTGACGACTCTTTCTCTTCTGATCTTCTCTCTTCTAATCTTTCTCTTCTCTCTGCCTCTTCCCTGCTCTGCTTTTCATCTCTCCATATTGTCGGAAGTTTGACTTCTAAACTTCCTTCGATAATGATCAATATAATGATCAATGTAATCATTGTTATAATTATGAATTTCATGCTTAATATAATGATTAATATCATGATTCATATAATGATTAATATAATGATTAATAAAATGATCAATATCATGATTATAATCACGATTCATATAATGATTAATGAAATGAAAAAAATATGACAAATACACCGACTAATATAGTTATTAATAAAATGATTATTATAATGATTCATATAACGATAAATATAATGATTCATTTCATGATTCATTTAATGACTCATATAATGACTAATATAATGATCAATATAATGATGAATGTGATGATTAATAAAATGATTTATTTCATGATTAATATAGTTGTGATTATGATGATTGATATAATGATTAAATTAATGATTAATATAATGATTTATATAATGACTAATTTAATGAATATATAAATGTAAACAATGCGTGATGTAATCATTAATTTTATGATTAATATAATGTTGAATATAATGATTGATTAAATGATTAAAATAATGACTATTATGATGATCAACATAATAATTTATATTATGGTTAATAAAATGACTTATATAATGGCTAATATCATGATAATATTTCTATAATGATTAATTGAATGATGAATAAAATGATTAATATAATGATTAATATAATGATTATTTTAATGATTGATATAATGATTAATTTCATGATTATTATCATGATTAATTTAATGATCAATGTCACAATAAAAAATGGCTAATATAATGACTTATATAATGATTATATATGTATTTTCCTGATTAATAACATGATTAGTAAAATGATTAATATAATGACAAATATAATGACTAGTATAATGAATATTAAAATGATTAGTATAATGATTAATATACTGATTAATATAATGACTAATATGATTCATATCATGATGAAAAAATGATGAATATCATG
>CAMXCT020001735.1:62500-117500 GCA_947184155.2 Cladocopium goreaui | reverse complement strand
AAGCAAATGTACATGAATTTGATATCCTTACTTATCCTTAGATGTCTTTTGGTTATAAAGGAAACGGAATTGAAAGTAAATTGATGTGAATTGAAACCTGTGCTAATCCTTAGTTCTTATCAATAGATTTCTTTAAGATTTAAAAGCAAAAGCAATTGACAGCAGATTGATTTCAATTGAAATCTTTCTTTTTAATAGATTTCTTGAAGGTTTAAAAGGAAAAGCGATTGAAAGCAAATTGATTTCAATTGAAATCCTTGACCGAAGGAAGTTTAGAAGCCAAACTTCCGACAATATGGACAGATGAAAAGCAGAGATGGGAAGATAAGAGAAGAAGAAGCAAGATCAAAAAGAGAAAGTCTCAGAAGAAGATCCAGGCGCGCGAAAAGGTCGGAAAGTCGCGAAACACTGTGTTGGCGGGTGCGGAGCCAGCTGGCCAGATGAGAGATGAAAAATTGCACACCGTTGTAGCGCGAAGCACATTTCGAAGTCAAAATGTACAAAGCACACCAGGTTCGGACCACTTTTGGAAGTTGAGATGTCGAAAACGTGCACGCCGTTGTGGCGCGAAGCACATGTCGAAGTCAAAATGATAAAAACACCACATGTTCGGACCACTTTTGGAAGTTGAGATGTCGAAAAAGTACACACCGTTGTGGCGCGAAAAGCACATTTCGAAGTCAAAATGTTAAAAGCACCACAGGACATTTGAAGAGATCGGCCAAGATGAATTTTCCGTGGCAGGCGCAGTTCCGTGGCAGGCGCAGTACAAAAGACATGTGCATCAGAGATGTTAGGAGGTTAGGGCGCTGATTTCTTGAGAGGGGTTGCATTTTGGTAGTTTGGGGAAGATGATTTTGCGTGACAGGTGCAGCACTTCGTATGACCTGGCATCACCTCGTCGTGGCAGGCGCAGTACTTTAGATGGGTGGAGTGGAAAAATCGCAAAACGCATTGGTACGAGGCCGTCAGCTCTGCGCTCAACTTTCCAATTTTGAAGGAAGTCTCGCAGAATTGTTTCGTTTTTGATGTTGTCAACTTCGAAAAGGGAGGAAGTCTCACAGAATTACTTCGTTTCTGATGTGGTCAACTTGAAAAATTGAGGAAGTCTCGCAAACTAGTTTCGTTTTTGACGTTGTCAAGTTCAAGAGTTGAGGAAGTCTCGCAGAATTGCTGCGTTTTTGATGCTGCCAAGTTGAAATATTGAGGAAGTCTTGGAGAATTGCTTTGTTTTTGATGTTGTCAACTTTGAAAAATGAAGGATGTTGCCAAGTTCAAAAATGGAGGAAGTCTCGCAGAGTTGTTGCATTTTCAAGCTTACTGTGAGACAGACAGACAGACAGGCAGACAAACAGAAAGAAAGAAAAAAAGATAGATAGATAGATACATAGATAGATAGACAGTTACAACTACAACTACCACTACACTACACTACTGCTACAACTACAAATATACTACGCTACATTACGCTACACTAATTACACTACACTACACTAATTACATCTACATCTAATTACATCTAATTACATCTAATTACACTACACTATTCAATTACACTAACAACAACAACAACAGCAACAGCAACAGCAACAGCACCAACACCACCACCACCACCACCACCACCAACACCAACACCAACACCAACACCAACAACAACAACAACAACAAAAACAAAAACAACAACAACAACAACAACCACAACCAACAACAACCAACAACAACCAACAACAACCAACAACAACCAACAACAACAACCAACAACAACAACAACAACAACAACAACCACAACCACAACCACAACCAACAACAACAACAACACCAACAGCAACAGCAACAGCAACAGCTACAGCTACAGCAACAGCAACAGCAACAACAACCAACAACAACCAACAACAACCAACAACAACCAACAACAACCAACAACCAACAACAACCACAACAACAACAACAACCACAACCACAACCAACAACCAACAACCAATAACCAACAACCAACAACAACAACAACAGCTACAGCTACAGCTACAGCTACAGCTACAACTACAACTACAACTACACTACACCACACTACACTAATTACACTGCAGCACACTACAAATACAAATACAGCTGCGCTGCAACTACAACCACGCTGCATTACACAACGCTACACTCCACTGATTGTATTGCATTACGCTACAACTACAACTGCAGCTGCAACTGAAACTACAACTACCACTACATTGCAGTATGCTACACTACGCTACACTACACATACTACACAACACAACACTACACAACACTACACGACATTACACTGCACTACACTATACTAATTACACCACGCCACGACTGCAACTGCAACTGCGCTTGCAACTACACTAATTACACAACATTACAACTACAGCTCCACTACATCTACAGCTACAACTGCAACTGCACTACACCACACTACATCCAGCAGTTGTGGTAAGGTGACCACTGCAACCATCGCAACCACTCCAACAAACACAACTCCAACCACCTGTCGGTCCATCAGTGGATTCGCTCTGCCATCCGTGATTCACAACAACCAACCTCTCCTATAGGTTTCCAATTTTTGAAACTTCCGCCACCGCCTTGTTCGGTACTGATGGCATAATTATAATCAATAGAATTCTTTAAGGTTTGAAATGAACATCAATTGAAAGTAGATTGGCATCAATCGATATCCTTACGAATCCTTAGATGTTTGAACATGTTTGAACGATTTAAAAGTAGAATCAATTGAAAGTAGATTGATTTCAATTGAAATCCCCACGCAAGTTGATCATCCTGAGTTCCACAGACCTGCTACCCAAGAAAATGCCGAGTTATTGAGTAGACCCAGATTGTTTGGGGGGCCCCCACACCAATCAGCATCCAACATTAAACATATACGAACCATCTCACTTTGAGGGGACCAATGTCGATCCGCCTGCGCCAAGTTCTGTGCAGCTACTGCCCAGGGCCCCGAGGCTTCTCCGGCGCTTCCTACGATGAGAAGCGCGGTCTCACCCCAAGTGGCACCTAACTGCCGCAACACTTCCAACACCTGAGGCAGCTGCTGCAAACACTGGAACTATCCCTCAGAAGAGACAAACATATGACCAGATAATATCCAGCCTGGAACATTCTGGGAAAAAATGATGTCCCCTTTCCAATTTTCCAGCTTTCATTCTGCTTCAGTTCTTCCGTGGGGGCACCAACAGCAAAAATGGGTTTGTGCGAACATTGGGGGATGCCCCAACATAGCAATTTGATGGGCAACAGGAGTCAAAATGAGGTTTTCAAAGATTGGTTTCTTGGTTTTACCATGTTTTACCATGTTTTCAAAGCATTTCAAATTAGTATTTTTCAACACGGACTACGTGCTGCCTGCGAATTTCGTTGGCAGTGTTCCGCCACGGCCCGGCAAGTTGCTGCTGAGGCCTCTGTGGCCTTGATTCCTGCGATGGGCCAATGGCTTCTGACCTTTTTGGACCCGTCCTTCGCTGACTTTTGTAATTATATGTAAGTATGTCATGTCGTGGTCCGAAACAATGCGCCTTTCCATCGACGATGCTTGGTACATAGTGGTACATTTGAGATTTGAGGAGCTTCCCACTGTTGCACAATTTTTCGACTTCAGGCTCTCAAGAGGCCTGCCTATTTCCTGGCTCTTCTCTTGCACATCTTGGGCCGTCTGCAGGGCTTCTTCGAACTTCTGTTGGCTCAAAAGGTCAATGACTGTGACCTCAGCAAGGTCAGGAACGCCACAGATCCACTGCCAGTTGTGGAGGGTATCCTAGCCCAGGGCCATTGCAAACCAACATGTCTCATCATTTCTTTGCATCCTAGGCGCCCAAAGCAAACCAGCCTGTCCAGTTTGGGACATGATCGCTATCTGCTCATCCTATACATCCATTGGCACCCTCTTGCAGCAGTTGGTTCATGCTTGTGCCTTCTGACTTCGCACAAGTGCTTGCCGCGTGGCGTGGCATGAGCCTTTTTGACGAATGATTTTGTTCTGCAATCACGGGGGAAGAATTCTTGAGACTCAGTGCATGTTGGCTGCATGAATCCTACAATGGAGCATCCTGAATGCGACGCTGCCGATGTAATCAGAATGAAAGAATCGCAAACAAAAACAGCAGAAATAGATATAAATGCTTTTTGTGCGAGTACATTTCAAGATCTCTTGATGCAGATTGTGACTCAATTTGACACGGTGTCCTTCACCTTGCCGAGTTGTTATAGGAACATTAGGAGACAACCGTTGTGGCAGCTGCAAAATCCAGCAGCATAATCCGCTTTGGCCTTGATTGCCATGGACCGCCTGTAAAAAACATGGAATAATTGGAATGTATTGGGTCCATTGGGTCTGTTAAGTTCGGTCAATCGTGTTGCCGAGCTGCTGAGTCTTTTCGTCGCGCGCGGGCTAGGTGGACTCCGGGCGAAAATCGATTCAGCGCCGGGTTTGAACATGATCAAACACAGCTTTCACCTGAGCCTATAACATTGAACAACATCCAACATCATCCAACAGCATCCAACAACTATGGCACAACTCTTCAGCATTCTTCAGCAGGTCTCAGGCCTCAGGATGAAGCTGAAGACCCTCCGTTGAGTGCATACCGACCTCTCCGATCTATCGTCTGTACATGTACCAGTGCATCTACCTATCTACCTAGCTATGATCCATTGATCCATTAAACATGTTTACAGAGTACATAAGTCGGGTGTAATCATGCCCAAACCTATGTCGTATGTGTCTCTTTTCGCTGCCCCTGCCATGCCAGACAATCCCAAATTAATCCAATCCAAATTACATCTGGACCAACACTTTGGGCTCACATGATTCACATGGGTAACAAACAATCTCTGCACTGGGCTTCAACTGAATCACTTTGTATGGAAGTCCTTGGTGAAACATGGTGAAACAACAGCCACTCCAGCTGAGCCCATAGCCCAGGTGCAAACTCCACCTGGCACGAATCTATGATGACAAGTGCTGATTCGATATAGTAAATTGGGTTGATGATCTGCAAGAACATGAATCACATTTGAGTGTTCTCCATGCAAACGATCATTTGATCATACCAAATCAATATCGCAACATATCCCAATCATACTCAATCATTGTCCTCCACTTGCGGAAGGATTCCGACAGCACCGCGCGCGCACATTTTTTGCCTTCTCGATCTGTGCTCTCTCGTGGTCGGATTCCTGAACTTGATGCCATTGATCTGCAGAGTTTCAAATGGATATTGTGGTTGGTTATGGAATGACATAGATAAGGCGTGATAAGATGTCATGCCGGAGAATGCCGAGTGGCATGAACAAAAAAATAATCCAATATCCATACAACATCAAAATCATACAGCCGCCATACCCTGCGACATCTGCCGAGAACCATCAAGAACCCATTTCTTCCTCCAGGGCTGCTCTTCAAGGTGCTGTGGATTTTGTTGGATGCGACCGAGATACGGACATCATCAAACATCTATGCTATGATTTTAATATCTTCAATTTTGAGGTTCCCCAAAACGAGCATGGAACCATCTTAAGTCATTTTTTATTCTATATATTTTATGGTGCATCATTTTCTGAGAATCAGAACCAACATCCAGTGTTTCAGAAACCGCAAATCGTTGCTACAAAATGCGCCTATCAGCCTATCAGCCTGAACCTGGGACACTCAGAAAAATAGCCATGAACCGAATTCGGGGACCCACAGTTACCAACATATTAAAATGATACTAAAATGATCACAAATGTATAGTGCTTGTGGCCACCAACTCTGTAGCTTGAATTTGCTGGGGGATCTAAAATAATCTGAACTACGCAACTTTGGGAGATCAAAAAAAGGGTCCCGATTTTTGCTGGTGTGCTACGCTTGTTGAAACCCACCATTTTCCAACAGCCAGTGCCCAACCTCCACCATTTGCCCAGCTTCAACTTCTCACCCCGACGGCTACCTCAAGCTCCTGCAGTTGCCATTTTTGCATTCCAATGTTTTTGTGTCCAAAGGCATAGAGCAAAACCCTTTGACAAACGGACTTGACTAAGCCACCAAGCCGCCTCTGTCATCTTTGTCGCACGTTTTCTGTTCCACCTCGTTATATTCTCAGATTACTCATTCTGTCTCTGCCTAAAGGGAGGCTCTGCCTGTACCAACACGATGGCCTGTGGCCGGTACAACGAATTAGTGGCCAATCCAAAACTGGATATGCGTCCAATGGCTTTCTGCCAAACGCTGCCAGTTGCGCAAAGGCTCAGGCCAGTTTCTTGCACATATATAACATCACATAACTGAAACAACCAACGATTTCAGACAATTCCTCACAAACTAATTCAACATAATTCAACCAATTTTCCAAACAAATTGAACCAAAAATGGTTAAAAACCATCCCGAAGGCGCTCCGATTTGCGTGCAAAGGCAGGTCTCCTGCCAAATCCGCTGTCTACAGGAAACAATAAGAACACAGCGCACAGCGGTGCATGTCAAGTGTCAGGATATGCCTACTGGATTTGAGATGGTTTGAGTCGAGTGACCGGACTCAAGGAATCAGAGCAAGCCGAAAATGCTGCGACGCATTGTCACACTCAGGGCCAACAGACTTCTCACCTTGCTACTTTTGAGGCTGAGGTGGCCAATGTGTGTCCCATGTGTGTCATGGCCAGCAAAGAGTCCAGCATGTCCAGCGAATGGATGGCATGGATGGAATGAATAGCATACCAACACAATGGCCTTTGTACAACGAATTAGTGGCCAATCCCATTGCCGCAAAAACTGGATATGCGCCCAATGGCTTTCTGCCAAACGCTGCCAGTTGCGCGAAGGCTCAGGCCAGTTTCTTGCACATATATAACATCACATAACTGAAACAACCAACGATTTCAGACAATTCCTCACAAACTAATTCAACATAATTCAACCAATTTTCCAAACAAATTGAACCAAAAATGGTTAAAAACCATCCCGAAGGCGCTCCGATTTGCGTGCAAAGGCAGGTCTCCTGCCAAATCCGCTGTCTACAGGAAACAATAAGAACACAGCGCACAGCGGTGCATGTCAAGTGTCAGGATATGCCTACTGGATTTGAGATGATTTGAGTCGAGTGACCGGACTCAAGGAATCAGAGCAAGCCGAAAATGCTGCGACGCATTGTCACACTCAGGGCCAACAGACTTCTCACCTTGCTACTTTTGAGGCTGAGGTGGCCAATGTGTGTCCCATGTGTGTCATGGCCAGCAAAGAGTCCAGCATGTCCAGCGAATGGATGGCATGGATGGAATGAATAGCATACCAACACAATGGCCTTTGTACAACGAATTAGTGGCCAATCCCATTGCCGCAAAAACTGGATATGCGCCCAATGGCTTTCTGCCAAACGCTGCCAGTTGCGCGAAGGCTCAGGCCAGTTTCTTGCATATATATAACATCACATAACTGAAACAACCAACGATTTCAGACAATTCCTCACAAACTAATTCAACATAATTCAACCAATTTTCCAAACAAATCGCACCAAAAATGGTTAAAACATGGCGCTCCGATTTGCGTGCAAAGGCAAGTTTCCTGCCAAATCCGCTGTCTACAGGAAACAATGAGAACACAAAATATTGTAAATCATTTTCGAAGAAGTTGGGCGCACAGCGGTGCATGTCAAGTGTCAGGATATGCCTACTGGATTTGAGATGATTTGAGTCGAGTGACCGGACTCAAGGAATCAGAGCAAGCCGAAAATGCTGCGACGCATTGTCACACTCAGGGCCAACAGACTTCTCACCTTGCTACTTTTGAGGCTGAGGTGGCCAATGTGTGTCCCATGTGTGTCATGGCCAGCAAAGAGTCCAGCATGTCCAGCGAATGGATGGCATGGATGGAATGAATAGCATACCAACACGATGGCCTTCAACGAATTAGTGGCCAATCCCATTGCCGCAAAAACTGGATATGCGTCCAATGGCTTTCTGTCAAACGCTGCCAGTTGCGCAAAGGCTCAGGCCAGTTTCTTGCACATATATAACATCACATAACTGAAACAACCAACGATTTCAGACAATTCCTCACAAACTAATTCAACATAATTCAACCACTTTTCCAAACAAATTGAACCAAAAATGGTTAAAAACCATCCCGAAGGCGCTCCGATTTGCGTGCAAAGGCAGGTCTCCTGCCAAATCCGCTGTCTACAGGAAACAATAAGAACACAGCGCACAGCGGTGCATGTCAAGTGTCAGGATATGCCTACTGGATTTGAGATGGTTTGAGTCGAGTGACCGGACTCAAGGAATCAGAGCAAGCCGAAAATGCTGCGACGCATTGTCACACTCAGGGCCAACAGACTTCTCACCTTGCTACTTTTGAGGCTGAGGTGGCCAATGTGTGTCCCATGTGTGTCATGGCCAGCAAAGAGTCCAGCATGTCCAGCGAATGGATGGCATGGATGGAATGAATAGCATCAAGATAATATATATATAATTATATAATCAACGCATTGATATGCATTAATGGCATGGACGAGATGCGATTGGATGGATGTGCAATAGTAAGAATGTTCACACACACACGTACGCATATATCAAGATGCAACATGCGCACGCGCAAATACATAATCACATATTTATGCGCGTATGCCGTATGCACATAAATACATGCATGGATGCATTTATAAGTTTGTGCGATTTTGAGTTTGTGTCTGTATGTGTGTATTGTGTGTAAATCTGAATATAAATGCAAATATAATGCGACGCACTGCAACGTAATGTATGCATGTATGCCTGCCTGACCCTATGCATGCCAGTGTGCGTGTGTAACATCTGTACAGATGTAAAACTTCTTCATTTCTAACACTCTTACGTTTGCAGGGGGACGTGGCATACAATCAGAGACCACGTCCAACGAAGCTACCTGATTGTATGGGATACAGAGCCTGATCAGCTCTGCGTACCTGCCGCTCGAATTTTCCGGAATAGCAAGCGGCCAAGCTAAGAACCCCAAAGACGAACATGATACATTTGCACGGTTGTCACAATCTGAACTTCATGTCGTGTTGCATCAGAACCTTCCTCAGAGCAAGGACGTAGAAAGCATTTTTGTAACATTTTGTTTACATGATCGCCGACAACATCGTCGCCGACAGTTATTTATTGCCTAATCTTCGCCGAGACTTCGCCGATGATATTATTGCTGGTTTATTCATTCTTTTTGATGTCAATTCTGAACCCGATGACCATTCTGAAGTACTTCCATTATTCGTAGGATGCATCGTTTCCTTCATTGTTTCGTATCTAATCTGCATGTTTCAGGATTCAGTTCCTGCCGGATCATATAATGATCCATTCTTGTCTAGTGTGATTTCCATGGTGGCTCCGACATGGTGCCATGGAGCCATTTGAGGCAACCCTCTTTAGGGTGAGTGATGACTGTCCTGACTGCCGAATTAACACATTTCAATGTAGTAATTCATCTAAGTAAATCGCAACAGTTGGCCTTTCCGTTTTGCACCTTTTTGTGAAGTCCCGCGTTTCCGGCTGTCCTTTATGAACCCAGTGGAATGCATCTCTATTGAGTGAAGCCACTCCGAACTACCAAAAACCTCATTTTTATTACTGCAGCTCGCGCTTTTGCAGTTCAACATGACATGTGAGACATCAGGCAACAGGCATGTCCTTTTCCTGCAGGTGTGGTCTCTTTGGTATTTGGTGAGGTGAAACATATTGTGCATCTAATTCGATGGAACCTGATAGCTGTTTTATGCCAATTGGGGCAAGACCTGACCGCGTGCCTGGAGTGGCTTAACGCACGACTTCTAGGTTTAGGGACTGAATCCTGCTTGTGAAAACTTCTGCATCGGTTTTCTTTTTTTCTCTCCATTTGAGCAATGTACCCGTGGACAACCCCTCCGACGTCATGGCCTACTCCGCCGCAACCTTCACCTGCTTCTTCGACGTGGCCACAATCAACGCCGAGTGCACATTTATTTGGACATCCTTCGCCATTGCATCCTACATGGTCTTCGTCCTCTTCGCTCATGCCGCCTGCTTCAGCCACACCATCTTTGTCATTCGCATCATTGACCACAGCTCCTCATGCGGTACCATCTCCCCACCTCGTGCCTACAATGACCACACCCATGGTTCCTGAAACCACCATGGTGCACACCGCTCCACCGGCTTTCACTACTCCCACGGCACCCACCGCTCCAACTACATGGCATCCTGCTCCAGCTCCATCGCCTACATCGACTACTCCACCGACACCACTGCAGAGCTCTCCGTACCCACCTCGCACCCTTCACCCTCCACCATTGACTGAAGCATCTACGTTTCAACCTGCAGTCAAGGCCGCCCCAAAGCTTCGCTCTGACAAGAAACCTGACAAACCACGCCGTTCAGCTCCAAAAGCCTCACTTCCTGTTACACCACCGGCACCAACGACAACACCGTCTCCGCCCATCTCGCCAGAACTTGCAGCGCTGGGTTCCACTACACAACAACTTGCTGAATCGGTTCGTCTTATCCAAGCTCAACAACAGATGATCCTGGACTCCCAACGCGCTCAAGAACAACGTCAACAACTTCTCCACCAAGATGTACCTACAACTGGCCCCACACCGCCCACACCATCACCTACATCGGCACTACCCACAACCATGCCTCCACCTGCACCGAAAGCGAGACCCACTGAACCTGAAGCTCCGGACCATCGCACCGTCTCGGTTGCAGCCGTTCCTCTTCCTCACCATCCACATGCTCCAACATCGCCATCACGCCGACCACGATCCAGGACTCGAAGATCACGCTCCCGTCGACCTTCCATACAACCGCATCATCGGCGACCTTCCCCTCACCGTGCTGTTCGACCTCGCTCTCCCCTTCCTCGATTTCGTTCTTCGACAAAACACGACAAGGACTGCCGAACACCTTCCCCATACAGAAGAAGATCACCGCCAAGACGGCGCTCTCCAGCTGTTCCTCGACGTCATCGATCTCATCCCCGACCACGCTCCAGAACTCCTCGTCGTCATTCCCGAGGCCGCGAAGTCGTATTACGACCAGCTACACGTCCATCCAATCCAGCCTTCATCCCCACACCTGATGCTGATGACACCTGGGGCGAATGGAACAACAGTCACTACCCTCACGGCACAGCTCGACCCAAATCTCCCGCAGGACCACCACCACCTGAACCATCCACAAACCCACCAACACACCTATCAGCACCACTTGGAGCCGTGGCCTTTCGTGTCCCTGACGGTGACAGCGAAAACTCAGATGCAGCCGAAGCATTTTCAATCTCAAAATTCGACAAGAATGACATCGAACTCAGCGAACTTGTTGAGGCGGCCAATGATCCACTTCGTGTACGATGCCTGACCGAGCTCGACCCAAACTATACAGTACCCCTCCGCACATCACTGAACCAATCCAACAAGCTTCTCTTCAATCACTTCGTTGACGAAATGTTCAATCAGTTGGCTCAACCATATCGTACCGTCAACAACGAACTTATTTTCATCAAAGCAAGCCAAGCCACCGTAAAGAATATTGCCAGGGCCTTTGCACAATCCAGATTAATTGACATCAATCTGGCAAAGCAAACCAAAGCATTCTATATCGAGCCAGAGAACCTGCTGACCATCACGGTTCCAACGGGGCTGCCCAAGAAACCGATCTATCGTGGCGAACACGCGGGCACCTACCTGATCTACCACAAAACGAGTTGGGAAACAGTTGCCAAGATCCTTGCTGAAGATTGCATTCGCCCGGCAACTTGGACCAAAAACGAGGCAGGCTACCCGACCCAATACCCATGTTACGGGTTCTTCGGCATGTCCTCTGAGATTCCTGACATCGAAGACCTACCAGGCTATGCTGTCAAGTTATGTACATCCCAGCTCTACCGCATTGGGAAAGGACAAAACCCATCTGGCTTATTGGCCATTTGTCGCTCTCCCAAATGCATGCGGGCCCTATCTGGAGGAAATGACCAAATTCAACGCTTGTGCAACCTACAGGGCATCTCCAAGGGCAAAGACAATGCAACGGCTATGAACTCCAGTGCTGCATCAATATGCTACGTTGCCTCTACTCATTCGGTTTTCCCAGGATTGATCACACACCCGGCAGCGGAAACGAACCCACCCACTGCCGCAGCCCCAAATGAACCGTCGGACAACACACCAGCTGATCATGAACTTCCAGCACGACCCGACCCTACCGCTGATGCACCGGCACCTTCAGATCCACCACCAGACGACTCTCGAGCGACAACCAGCCACCACGAGACCACCGAATATACCGCACCAGATCATGCTCGCCGACATTGGAATGACAACCCTTCGTGGGACAGTTCAACATATACCCGTCGAGACCGCCGTTCATCCTATCGTGAAGGTCACTCTCGAGATCAACATCGCGAAGGCCAAACTCGATCCCGCACTTCGGCATACAACCACTCCAGATCTCGCTGGTAAGCACTTCATCCCTGAGGAGCACCTGGCAAACTGATGATTCCTCCACGACTGCGATCCAGTGAGCCCAGTGGCCTTGACCGATTCTTTTGGAGTAACAATGCTTCTCCCGACATTCGGTATTTGCGCCACTTCTTCCCTCAAAAGATATGTGAATCGCTGCCTGCACACCGTCTTTGTTTCGGTTTTCACCTCATGTCTCACACACCTCGGCAGAATTTATCACGTTTCACACATTTCAGATCGTACGACATCTTCGTATCACCTTTTCACCCTACCGCAGATTTCAGTTGGCTGATCGCGCTTATTCCGACTTATCATCTCGTGGCTCCTGTCTACATCATGGCGTCCCAGGATCTGATCTCCCAGTTTAGCCCTGACATGAATGCCATTCCTCCTTCCCAACCTGATCGCTCCCGCACACCTCCTCGACCTCAACATGGCTGGCATCAAACAGTACCTATGTTTCGTGGCCCGATGCACTTCGCAATGACGACCCCTCGACCGTTTTGGAATCCTGCTGGTATACCGCCTCCACCACCGACGCCTACATCGTTCTCAGCACGCCCAACATGGACTCCGCCCACATCACCTTTCCCACCTACACCGCCTACGTTCCCCCAACAACCTCTCAACAACGCCAATTTTGCACCTCAACGACATCCTCTCACACCGAGATCGCCGAGACCTATGTCATCTCCGGGCGGAAGCTCCGCTATCAATGAGGGATACACTTGTCGGCCAATTGAAATCCCACCGGTTGACCAATGGAAACCTGACGTCGACTTCCACGACTCCAACAAGATCAATGGGTTGGATTTCCCCTCCAGAATCCGCCAAAGCCGATTTTCCAGTTACAAAGACATTGAAGGTATGGGTCCTTTGCAAGTCCCACTCTGGAAGTTCTTGTACCAGGGCTTACACAATACATGGCTCCGCCGTCTTGCATACGGCCGAGAAACCTTCGTCCTTCCTTTTGACAACATAGGCACTACAGTATTTGTTGCCGAATTGGTATCGCAACTACGCACCCGCAATGTGGATTTGGACAAATTTTCTACCTTTCGATCTCGTTCGGCTGGCCAATGTGTGAATCAAAAGGAAGCCACCCAAAATATGGCCAAGGAGGTCGCCCAGCTCCTTCAGTCTTGGCTTCCAGCTCAACCATCCGCGGATGTAGCTAGCCAACAGCGCATTCTTGAATTAGAAGCTGAATTGGCAAAGATGAAATCGGACGCCGGCACGTCACCATCTACTGCACCGGAAGGCTCTACACCAGCTACGACACCTATTGGACGTGCACTACAAGGACAACCTGCAGCTTCCACATTGTTTGATCCTTCGTCCCTACTGATTTCCCCGGGATCTGTCAACACATGGCTTGTTGACAACCAACCTTTGTCACTGACCGAGTCCCAGTACAGGAAATGGTTGAAAGACTTGAAACTTCCTCAACACAAACAAGATACTTTGGAAAAGCAGTTGGAGAAGGTCAACGAATGGTGGCAAAACCAACCTGACGATGCATCCAAAACCATCCAGAGAGCCAGTGTAGCTATGGGCATTGATCCTTGCAAACACAAAGGTGCAACGACTGATGACATTGTCCTCAAGGTCATGACGGTCGCCTTATTGATGCACTCCTGACTAGCCACGTATTTGAAAACCCCAGGCTCAAAAGTAGCCGGAATCTTACGAACTTTGGCCGTGGCTCATTCTTGTATTCTTGCTCTAGCTTTGTTGACCCCTTTCACTTTGTCTCCTTCTGTTGACGTCTTTTTTGCTTTTCGGATGATTCAAACTGCACTGATGGGCCAGTATGTTCTTTTACATCCACGAGCCAATTCGAAACTCCGGGCCTTGCTGAAAGGCACTCCGATGCAGAATATTTTCTTTTGCACGTCGTGGGAAGACCTAAAAGTCGCCCTCCAATGTTTCAAACACCCTCAAGCGGTGTATGTGCGTTTCAGTCATATTGCCAATTTCCAACCAAAGTTTTATGTGGGTTCCACTTCTTCTTTTGTTTTGGACCGTGAGCATTCTCGCTATCGGAAATTTCTGCAAGTGCAACAAAACAAATTCGTGTTGGCCGAAGTTGCCTTACGGTTCTGGTGCAGATTTGACAATTTCTGGATGTGGTCTGTTTTCCCGATCTACACCAATAAATCCAACTTTTGGGCTTTGGAACAGGCCTTAATTCAATTGTGGCAACCTCGATTGAATACTCCGTTCATCTACCAGTTTTTCAATTGCCGAAAGGGACTCATTTCGCGAACCAAATTTTCCAATTCACGGCAATTTGGAGCATTTTCCTTGTGGCGAAAGCTCCGTTGGCAATCTACACCTCATCATCTCCGACGAGCTCTTCACAGTCCTCTTTTCCACCGACGAGTACAACTATGGGAAATCATCCAGGACTTGGGCAGCAACTCTGTCCGACGCTTTCACATGGAAAAGAGACTCCGTTCCAATGAAACTGGCGCCCAAGGATGCTACTTCATTCGTCGCCTGGCCAACAACCTTGGCGAACCTCAACGGTCGTATGCAATCAATGCCATTGACCGTGCTTTGACCTTTTGGAAAGCCAAACGAGTTCGCAAACCGGTTCCTCTTCGTGCAACCTGGCTGCTGGCCCCCAATTGGACTCGTGACCTTCGACAGCTGCTCACCGCTCATGTCCATCGAACCAAGTGCTACAACACCACTTTGCAGACTCCATCCACCGGGATTGTCTTTACAAAGTTCCCGTCTGTTATGGACAGCTTGTGCAACCACAAAGAGGCAGCTACCAAGTGGGCTGACGGCGAGGCCCCCAAATGTGCCTGTGGAGCCCTACGACAACATGCTAGCCATCATCACCAACCTGATCAACACTTGGTCCTCGAGGGCGACAACCTGCACTTCGACGATGGCCCTTACACATCCATTGCGACGGGCTCGCTTCAGAACAAAATCTTCCCACCATCCAAAGAAATCCATGCATCCCTTCGCCTAGCTCTGCGGTCATGGACTACCAGGAACTCACTCCCTTCATTACCAAAAACACATCTTGATGCGCTTTGGCACCGATCCATTCACTCCCACTACAATGCTCTCCATAACCACATCACGCACAAAGACATCGTACGTTTCAAACGACTCTTTCCAGATGCCATCTTTCACAACGAAGACAAGCGAGCTACATCCTTGCGAATCTATTGCCCGGTGCTCTACTTCCAGTGCCTCACTACCACCTTCGCCGACCCTTTGGTGTTTCGCAAATTGGAGGAAAGCCCAAGCGACATCATCGAGAAGACCATCGCCGAGATCAACAAGCAATTTGGCAAGTCATACCCATGGGCCCTTGGCGCTGGCCGTGATCTACCGAACGCCTATGTCCTTCCCAAACGAAAGAAGCAGTTCAGAGCTGGACGACCAATCGTTAGCTTCTTTACCGCACCTTTCCGACCTATGTTGAACTGCATCGCCAAACTGATCTACAACCTATTGCCCCAAGCGTTTCCCCACAACTTGGCAAAAGGAGATGTCTTCGACCTCATCAAGCTCCTCAAGAACACCGATTTTGACACATTTCCTACTCCGCGCATACACAACCAAGACCTCGCCGGCTTCTTCACGAGCATTGACACTGACCGCTTCATCGCCAGCTGGCGATTGACCTTGCAATTCCTCTCGACCCTCATGAGCACCGACCCCGACGAAATCATCTCAGTGAAGGCAACTCCTGGCAATACCACCGGCGATGTAGTCAAAGGCCGCACGTGCCGTACACTCAATGTGACCAGGAAGATCTTCATTCGTGACATTGAACGCATCATCCTCATGTCCTTGAAGATGACCCAATTTTCCATCGGCACCTCCGTTTTCGAGCAAATCCGGGGCTCCCCCATGGGCTCCCCGTTGAGTCCTGCGTTGTGCATGATGGTCGTCGCACTTTCGGAGGAAATCTGGTACCGAACCTACCGCACTACTCTGACGACAATGGATCTTTCAGCTCGCCTCCTTCGTTATGTTGACAACAGACTGTGCCTGGCAGATCCTTCGTGGGACTATGAAATCTGCTTCGCCAATTTCCTGCACCCGGAGTTCTACGGCCATCCGATTATTTTGGAAACGGATCCGGACCAGGAGTTCCTGGGCTTTTGCATCGAGTTCGAGCCTTTCGCACTTCGCTACAGCCCTCCGCGCGACTTCAACCAGGTCATGGCCCCATTCTCCGCATCACCTCTAGCGGTACAACTATCTGGTTTCGTCTCACGACTATTTTTGGTCGCCAAATGTGCGCACCCTGCACAAGAACGGACTTGAGGTTTCGCCGCATTGCATCGTTTGTACAGAGCAGCAGGTTTTTGCGAATCCGATTTAACAGCCGCTGCCAAACCTATTCGCCAATATCTACACACCTCCTCACTGTGGTAAAATCCGTTGCAGCCCCGATACCATTGTGTTTACGTCTCACGTCTCACTTCTTGCTCGACGTATCACCTCTTTCGTCCGAACTTTATTTTACCGACTGTTGTATTGTATTTTCAGCTGGCTCACCCTCAAATTCGTTCCCATTTACACTGTTGGCCTTATTCGACGTTTCGCGATGGCTTCTTCATCTCCTAGAACGTCTATTCCGATTCAAGAACCAGTGTTTCTTCAATTTCTTCATGATGTTCGCCGTGCTTACCTTCTATTACATCGAGCAATGGCCTTACTTCCACCTACTCTCATCCCCAACATTGAACCCACACCTCTTCCCAGCACTGACGTATGGAACCAACCTGACGGGCTCCGACCGCACTACTCGAACCAGACCAATGCCTTTATTGACGCAGTCCACATCCCGTCACCCGACATCGCTGAGGAAGAAGCCCTTATGGATGAGTTGTTGGAGACCAACCTTCCTGAACCACATCAACATGTTGCTGCCCCGTCACCTGAAGCCCTTCCTGAACCATCTATGCTCTCAACTACAGCACCACCACCTCCGAAACGCAAACAGAAGGCCAAAGCAGTTCCCAAAGTACCTGCGAAGCGTCGTCGCCTTCATGAACATTCGAGATCCCGCTCTTCGAGCCCACTTTCGACGTGGACTCTCGAAGAAAAACAAAAACTTCGTACACTGAAGACTGATGAGAAATCCCGATTTTCATGGCGGGTGATCTCGACCAAGATGGGCAAATCTGAAGATGACGTCCGATCTATGTGGAACAAGATCAAAGACAAACTTGGCTGACCACCTGCGACGTGAAAACAAGAAAAGGACGTCCTGCAACAACGTTTTACCACTTTCAATACCCAACCTCGTGTGTCTCTCTCTTTCTTGTTGTAAAGGTATTGCTTAACTTCGAACTATTTTATTACCACAGCCTCACCCATTTTGGCATGGTTGATCGACTTGAACCTTCAAACTCCATTTTATACAAACCGTCAGCCTTTTATTATGTCTCTACGCATTCACCTGGACCGATATTGCCAGCAGCGAGCTATGGCCAACGACAGCATCTCTCCTACCCGACGATCACGCTCTCCGACCAGGGCACCTTCTTCCGCCACGGGTTCTTCACCTTTTCAGCACCTACCCGGCTGGACACCTCCGCCTACTACACCCCATCGACCGGTCATTTTACAATTGGACCTGAAACCTATGCAGCAACTGGCAGCCAGAAACCCGTATTACAACATCCTGGCCCCCAAGGTCGCGGGCAACCTCTCCACTGAAACATATGACAGCCTGTTCCAGACCTTCAAGGTGATCTACCCCGACTACGCCCGCAGTCATTTCGTTTCAGACCTGAAAACAGTGGTGACGGATACGCTCTTACAGAGATGGTCGATACACCTACAAGCGACGGACTTCTACATGATGATCGACACGGATCAAGGAGCTCAGATGCTTGATGACCTTCCTCATTCTCTCCTGGACATCCTGAACTGGTTTTACCCGTCATGGAAGACTCATCAACATCTCGATGCCTTCACGTCACGTGACTGTTCACCTTTGTTGCTGACACCCCATCCAGATACGCAAGATACGGGCTTTGCGGTCCATGTTCAAGTGATTCCTCGAGGGCATCCATTCGTCACTGCAACACGATATACGAAGACTGCCGCGTGACAGGCCTTTAGAGATACAACCCTGACATGCACACATCTATAAAAAGAAAAAAGGAAAAAAGACCGATTACGAAATATTCCGCCATCCTGCTGACCATCTCTATTACCAATCCCTTCTCTATGATTCCCTATGTTCTCAAGAATTCCCAACACTATTCTTCATATTGTGGTTGTTTTCCTCAATTTGGACTCCTTTTGACGGAATTTCGGCTTCAGTTTGTTTCGATCTCATATTTACTGCTTCCGTACATGGCGAACCCCGCGACTGATGACGTTCTTCGGCTGATTCCAACCCGTTCCTCAACTACGTCAATCCATGGCCCTGATTCACATCTCCCACCTGATGATCCTACCTCGGCATCGTACATTCCCCGGGCAGCCAGAATGACTCCAACCTCTGCGACCGTTCACACCATATTTATCAAGAAGCTCAGCTACCCCTTTTCTCCTCGACCTGATGAACTTTGGATCTTGGAACGGACACTAGATGGTATTGAAACTTGGAAACCAGTGGAAACATTTTTGGAGAACATGCGCCTCACAAGGGATCGTGCCACCTTACGCACCACTGCTAACCATTGGCGCCAGTACTATGATATACCCATCCAATCATCCTCCTCCTCTACGGCAACATCCGTTCCGGTTCTCCCACATCCCGAACACACCAACGTCCACGTTTCACAACCGTACGAAGCGATACCGGACCAGCTTCATATTCTACAATCATGCTGGGGACGTTCGGCTCAACATCATTCACAAGGTACCACTATTTCTTTGTCTTGGCCACCATGGAGATCTACACCACCTTCCTCACCATCGGCAACACTTCACCGGACCCTACACTCGAATAACCCTACCGCACCTGTTCATCATTCTCATTGTCCACTACCTGCGAACGAACCTGGCCCTATGGATATGTCTGACTCCAGTGTGTAACACACCACATCACCTGGCAAAAAGAAAAAGAAAAAAGACTGAATGTCGACTTGTGACCATTTATTGTGTACCCCGTTTCCTACTTCTTCCCTGTCATGACTTTCGTTTTCCAATTTATCGTAATCTACAGTATTCTTATTTTGCAGCCTGGGCTTAACGCTTGAAACTCGACGCCATGGCTCACTCTTCTCGTCCTCACCCATATCGCGCTACATCCAGGATCAATACACCACAAGGTCCCAGAACTGCTGCATGGCTTGCTGGACATCGAGGCCTTCCTGGTGATGTGAACCCTCCTCCATACAGACCCATTCTGATTTTAGTGGATTACTCCCCTTTGCAGGGATTGACACACCGCAGTGAACCTGACCGTGATCTTTACATGGCTCTTGCCAATTCAAATTTCAAGAATGTTAGTGCAGGAGAACTTGAAGCTCTTTTTACTTGGGCACGTCAGCTGGAACCAATCGAAGCAGGCATCCTTCCCATTCGAGACCTACGTACTGCCATCACAACAAGATTACGGACCCAATGGGACATCCATTTGGAACCTTCGAATTTGGAATTTCGCTACTACGATCTGGAAGGTGATGCTTTCCAAGTTCCCAATGATTGGACTGTCATGCAGCTTTTGGAAGAATACTGACCTGATTGGCGTCTCCGGCAGTACAACTATATCGAATCCACCTTGCTCGTACCCGGTACCTCACAGCCTTTCGTGCTACGTCTGAGATGCCATAAGGTTAGCCCTGGAGTCATCCTACCCTGATTTGCTTCGCGGTTGAACAGGAAAATGAACGATCGGTTCTTTCTCTCTTTTGATTTACGAGATTTTATCAACACGGTAGACTTTCTGGGACTTCACCTTTCGATTCATGGTCCGCCAATTTATTCTCCGTGAGCTTCGTAACCCGTTTATTACTATTCTTCTTTTGCTTGGCATGCATGTGTGACCTCAGCTTTTGGTTTTGCATTGAGCTTATTCTTGCGACCGTTTCACCCATGGAGCATAAACGTGACGCAACTGTGGCTGGCTTGGGTTGGCCTTCGAATCCGAACCGCGGATCCGCTTCCACAGAGTCTGCCCCAGAGTCAGGCGGCCAGGCTTCTGAACTATGTCATCCGGTTGCCCCCGCTCCTACGACCTCGACCACTTCGGCACCTCTGGAAGCCAATACTACACCCAACGACCTCGGAACCACGTCCCAGACCGATACATACTCAGCCCCCGCACTTCCTGATGTACCTTTCCCTACAGAGCCAAGTCCTACCTACAATTTCTTCCATCGCTCTCACTTCTCATCACGAGTGGTCCACCAGATTCACTTCAAGATCATTACGCACTCCAACAATACCAGGGAGTTATTCATTGAAGAGATTCCCACCTCGGGGCTCTCCAAATGTCGTGATCCTGAACACTACTTCTACGGTCTTTCTGGCAATTGGGAGTGGTCCTTACGCACTGCGGATTATTGGCGCCATCACTTTGAGATTCCTCTAGTACATGGGCACCATCCTTTTCACAATGTTCCCATTGAGACGACTTCTCCTGTAGAGGCACCCCGCCTAACTGCCAAGATCCAGGAGTTAGCCAAACAACTTTCAGACACTTTGACGGCAGCTATGGCATCTGGAGAAATCAACGACACATGGAGAACTGTTGAAGGCATGAGCTTCCGCGAAGCGATCCAAATACTTCAACTCGAAGCGAATTTCCCTTCTGAGTGAAATGACCGCAGCTTTGTACACTAGCATCGTGTAGGTTCATTTGATTTGATTGGTTCTGCCGACCTCGACCGCGACGATCTTCCAAAATCAAACCCCGCTACATGCGGTGTGTGTGTGTGTAACATCTGTACAGATGTAAAACTTCTTCATTTCTAATACTCTTACGTTTGCAGGGGGACGTGGCATACAATCAGGGACCACGTCCAACGAAGCTACCTGATTGTATGGGATACAGAGCCTGATCAGCTCTGCGTACCTGCCGCTCGAATTTTCCGGAATAGCAAGGGGCCAAGCTAAGAACCCCAAAGACGAACATGATACATTTGCACGGTTGTCACAATCTGAACTTCATGTCGTGTTGCATCAGAACCTTCCTCAGAGCAAGGACGTAGAAAGCATTTTTGTAACATTTTGTTTACATGATCGCCGACAACATCGTCGCCGACAGTTATCTATTGCCTAATCTTCGCCGAGACTTCGCCGATGATAGACTCAGGCCCGGATTAACGCGCTTCAACAACAGAATGCGTTGCTTAATCAACAGTTGGCCAATTAATCTTTTACCATCCTTTACCCATATTCAACATCTCCAACAGTTGATTCCGCATCAACAATCGATGCCACAACAAGCTCCTTCAACATCACCTTCACTTCCACCACAACCACTGGTTCAACCCGAACCACCAACGTCCATTGTGGTACCTCCAAACCACCCGCCAACTCCATCACCAACTCCACCATCCCTCAACTCCGAGGAGATGTTGAACAAGATGCGGCAAAACTTGAAAGCCGATTTGGTTGCTGTCATGAAAAAGGCCAACGAACAATCACTACAACAAGCCGTGCCTACACAGCCACTTCACACACCACCTACAACAACTCAACCTATACTGACATCCAACATCCAACGACAGCTCACTCCTCACGTCGATCTCGTTGTCCACCTCGACATCGAGAACCTCACAGGGATGACAAGCGACCCGTCTCCATTCCAAGGAGCCCTCGTCGACGTGCTCGCTCTCGCGATCCCAGTCCACATCGTTGACGTGGCTCTCCATCGTATCGAGGAAGAAAGAATTCAGTCAGTCACAGTTATGACTTCAGACAAGATGATCGCACCCACCAGGGTTCAACACGGCTCTCTTCTCGGCCACCTGAACCTTCAAACCCACCTGCCTGGCACCAGTCCCCATACCAACAAGACAGGTCGACACAATTTGATGACTAACAGGGACGCCCAGTCTCACATAGGGACCAGGCAGATTGGCAGGACTGGGATGCTTGGGGCAAATGGGGAGACCAGTCACCAAATATGCTGCGCAACAGATCGCAGAACAGATACAAGGCTGGTTACCAGCCAGGGCCACGGATCCAGACTCCCAACATGAGGTCACCCAGCTCCGAAACCAATTGGCTGAACTTCGTCAACGTACGGGTGAAGACATCACAGAGGGCGCTACATCGCCCAGACCGGGTCAATCCAAGTCCCGCTGCAACTCCCATCCAATGTGCGCTCATGAACAACCCCAACACTCCTGCCCCACCAGTTTTTGAACCTGCCAGTCTACTCACCCTTCCCACCACAACAAATCCATGGCTGGTTGACAACATGCCAAGCACCTTGGCTGTTCGCTCCTTTGGAAAATGGCTGAAAGACCTTCCCATCTCTGAGGCACAACGTGCCGTGCTTACCACCAACATTGCCAAGACAGAGGCATGGTGGGGTCGACAACCTGCCGAATCTCTCGAAACTGTTCAACGAGTAGCAGTCATGCTGGGCATCCCTGTCAGCCTCATGAGCCAAAACTATGATGTCACCAATTTCCTTCGGGCGATGACGGCAGCAATCAGCATGACCAATTGACTAGCCCCTTCGCTTCGCAAGAAGCTCAAGCACAAGTGCTTCAATCCCATTTGCAAGCTCTCCATTCGATGATTCTGGCCATCTACATTTTGACTCCCTTCACCATGGCTTCTACGCTTTCCCTTTTTCAAGGCTTTCGCATCATTCAAACACGTATGATGGTTCTGTCAGTCATTCACGGCCTTCGGCCCAATCAACAGCTAAAAGCAATTTTGGAAGGGTGTGGCCAATCTCAACCATTTGTGGGGATCTTCGCTTACAGCCCACAACCTTTTTGCGCAAACATTTTTCCCGTCCCAGTGTGTCTGCATTCGTTTCACACATATTATGAACATGCAACCCAAATTCTATATTGGGTCCGCCATGCACCACACCCTGGATCGCGAATACAGTCGCTCCAGAAAACCAGCTCACCAAGGACAAACTTGTCCAAGCTGAATTGGCTCTTCGCTACTGGAAGGAACACGACAATCTGTACATTTGGGCTCCTGTTCTCATCTTCACGGAAAGAGCTGATTACCGATGTCTTGAACTCGCTTTGAAACAAGAATTGCAGCCACGCCTAAATTACCCATTCATATGCCAGTTCTTCCGCCCACGGAAAGGCATTCTCAAAAAACCTGCCATGAACACCAACGCGCAGTTTGGCCTTGCCACCCTCTGGCGATGGTCCAAACACAAGTTCACTCCGCAGGTTGTCAAAGACATCTTGGCCTCTGAACGGTTTCAACACCGACCGGAGCTTTGGAACATCATTCATTCACTCCCTGGGGTCGAATACAAAAACACGATTTGAACAAACCAAAATGCCCCGATCCAATGATGGAGGCCTCACTTTGTGCTATGCATTACGCCGTCTGGCAAGCAACATCCAGGAGCCTTATCGCACCCTTTCCCTTCAAGCCATCGACGCCTCCATCACATGGTGGCAAGGGAAACCCGCACCACGAGCCTCAGCGCTTCGTGCTCCCTGGTCTTTAAGTCCAAATCTTCAACGCACCCTGAAACAATTTCTCCGAAAATGGCATCTACAAGTTTTGGCCTACCAAGTCCCGTGCCACACGCCGTCTTTCAAAACGGTCTTCATCAAGCACGCAGCAGTGTTGGACCAACTCTGCAACCACAAACAGGCCATATCTCAATGGTCCACCGAACCAAGCGCCATATGCTGCTGCCAGCACCGGTCCAAATACAAAAAAGCAGCCCTGAATCCATCAAACGCCCACTGGGTCTTGGCAGGTTCGCTTCTTCATGACCTGCTTCCGGCAGACCTTGCCGAGCCTTGCCGTCATTGCCGAGGGATCCTTGTTGAACAAAGTCTTTCCATCCAAGAAGGGCTATCAAGCCAATCTGAAGTTTGCTCTGCATCAGTGGACGAAACGGAATGCTCTCCCATCCATACCGTCCCAAGACATCACGGGCCTGGCACAACTTCTATGGCAACAACACAATCAGGAGGCCACATGCCAAATCACAAAATCGTCCTTCACCACCTTCCAAACCTTATTTGATGGTGCAATCTTCCATTGTGAAGACAGACAAGCTTCGTCACTCAGAATTTTCTGCCCATGCCTCTACTATCAAGCGATCGAAACTACCTCATGGACCCCTCCATCTTTGAACCCGTCGACCAAGAACCCTCCACAATCGTCAGCTACCTTGTCTCATCGTTGACAAAGCGATATGGTCAGTCATACCCATGGGCCACATGAAAAGGTCGCCAACTTCCTGCCGGCTACATCCTGGCCAAGAAGAAGAAAGCATTCCAAAGTGGCCGTCCCATCATCTCATTTGTGGACTCCCCTTTCTGGCCTATGCTCAACATCCTGGCTAGAATGATTTTCCAACTCATTCCAGTTGCCTGCCCTGATCATTTCGCTTCAGGTGATGTCTATACTCCCGTATCCATTTTGAGAGCTGCCCCAGTTGATGGGAACCTCATCCTCATCAACCAAGACTTGGCGGGCTTCTTCACCAGGATTGACCAATTGCTAGGTTCATCCGGGCATGGTACATGCTTTTGGATTTTCTTCGTCCTCATATGAACGTTGGCGACAATGAAGTCTTCTCGGTCTACCCGGGCAAAACCAACAACCCGGGAGACCTAATCAAAGGACGCACGTTTCGTCGACTCAATGTCACAAGAAAGATTGTGATCAAGGATGTACCATCTCGCACAAAAACAATACAAAAACAGCATTGGATATGCAAACCTTTGCGTTGGGTCAACGCTGCACGCTGCATTCGACAACGCAGAGGCAGTCTAATGGGAAGCCCGCTGTCTCCAGCACTTTGCCTCATGGTAATCTGGATCCCTGGCCTTCAAAGGAAGCCATCCTTGCATGAGTTCTGCAATAGTTTGAGCAGCAGGTGTTGGCTCTCTTGTCGAGGTGTTTGCCATCTTGCCTGGCACGGTTCTGTGAGATTCTGTCCAAGTCAATTCCTCGGTTTCTCATCTCTGAAAGTGTGAGAGAGAGAGAGAAAAGCTCCGCGGCAAACACCACAGCAGCAATATCCCTGTAGGGATGAGATATAGCTCTCTTCCATGGGCCAATTTTCGTAGCCAACGGTTGTTGGCCTGCGGGTACAGGAGTGCAGCCAACGGAAGGGCTAACGGGTCACAGCCTTCCACATCAAGTCTTGCTGTAAAAGCCGGTGTTCAAATAGTACGAGGAAATGTGAAGCCATTGATCTTGTCGTAGTGATCCCGGTCACTTGCCAATTCTTGTTCAAGTCAAAACCATAAACTCTTGGTTCGTCACTCGGTCCCGGAGTCGCCAATGTATGAGGAGATGGGTGAGCATTGGATTGTGGATGTGATGGACGGACCATCGGTGGTGGAGTCGCTGGAGTTGCAGGGCAAGGCTGAGTTGGTGAGCAAAGGATTGCTGAGAGCTTGGGATGGAGGTGGAAAAGCGTTAGGTGGAGATGGTGGAAATGGATGTGGATGTGGTGATCTTGTCCAACTGGTTGGTGGTGGAGGTGGAATAACACCCAAAGGGCCCGACAACCCAAAAGGTCCGGACGGCATCGATGGCCAACAAGCATTAAACTGGGGTCGTGACATGTGCGGTAAGGTCCGGACAGCTGCACCCATAGGCCCACACCACTTCGGAAAACCACCACTTCGGAAAACCCGGTAGGTCATGTCGCGAAGCGTGTTGTACCGGTCGATTATGAACAGAACAGATGTTGGAGAACGTGATCGATCGGAGCTCGCCATGGGGCCACAGGGATGCTGCTAAGAACCAAAGGATCGATAGACAGTAATCAGGTCGCTTTGATACAAAGGTGACATCAACAGTATCATCCGACTTGAAGACATGAGCAACAACGAAGTCATGAAGCATCAAGAATGACAAGCCTAAACTAACTAACACGAGAAAGTTGAAAACAGCATCAAAAGAAAGAAGGGCAAAAAACCAAAGGAAATAGTACCAAGTGAATCACGAAAAAAGAACAAAGTGGAATCCATCACATGCAGGCAACAGCGCAGCAATATTCCAAGCAAACATGTCCAGGATGCACCTAGAAAGGCAAATACCATGTTTACGCATCTACTGAGTTCACTTCTTCTGAAAAGTCTGGAAAGTCCTCTGGAGGAAGCTTCCTGGCTTTCCCTTGTAGCTGGCTTCTCAGATTTTTCCCGACTGCGTAGCAAGGGTTCCCGTTTCACTCTGGGGGTCTGGGGGTTGAGGGTGTGTTCGCTCGACGTTGCGTTTCTGTTCGCAACCGTTCGCAACCGTTCGCAACCGTTCGTGTGAGGACCGTATGGCCGTGCCTATGGTAAGTTCTGCAGGAGGGGTCATTTTTGGAGGTTTCCAACGTTTCGTTGCTTCGTTCCGCGTGGCAGGCGTGGCACTTTGTTACATTCAGACGTGTTCTGTAACGCGTCGAAAGTCGTTTTGTGTGGCAGGCGCAATACTTTTGCGACGTTTTCCGAAGATGCGTGGCAGTTTTCGTGGCAGGCGCAACACTTTGGACGGGTCCATCGTCATTTTGCGTGGCAGGCGCAGCACTTTAGACGTGTCGTGTTGAGTGCTTTTTTCAAAACGCGTTGGCAGGGCTGCGTCAAGTGGCGACAAGGTGCAAATTCCGTGGCAGGCGTGGCATTTTGTGAGATGTACTGAAAATTGACGGAAGCCCCGCACGAAAGATTGATTTTGAGGTAGCAAATGTAGAGGTTCCTACCTCTACTCGTAGGAAAATGTCGATTTTGAGGCTACAAAGTGTCAAAATTGGAGGATGTCTCGCACGAAATGCTCGTTTTGCTGCTCCCACGTGTCTCGTCTCGAGTCTCTGGTTTTCCTGTGGCGTCGCCGTGTCTATGGGGGAAGCTGCAAAACCTCTCCTTTTCGAAGGTTTCCCAGCAGGTTGTCATGTCGTTTTGCGTGGCAGGCGTGGCACTTTGTGACATTCCAACTTTACAGACTCCACACTCCTCACTCCACACTTTACACTCCACAATTCTCACTTTACACTCCACACTCCACACTTTAGACTCCTCACTCCACACTCGACGCTCCACACTTTACACTCCACACTCCTCACTTTACACTCCACACTCCACACTCCACACTCTACACTGTACACTCCATACTTTACACTTTACACTCCATCCACACTTTACACTTTACACTCTACACTTTACACTCTACACTCCACACCCTACACTTTATAAACTCCACACTCCACACTTTACACTCCACACTTTACACTCCACACTCCTCACTTTACACTCCATACTCCATACTCCACACTCCACACTCTACACTTTCCACTCCACACTTTACACTTTACACTTTACACTCCTCACTCCACACTCTACACTCCACACTCTACAGTCCACACTCCACACTCTACACTTTACACTCCACACTCCACACTCTACACTTTACACTCTACACTTTACACTTTCCACTCCACACTCCGCACTCTACACTTTACACACTCTACACTCCCCACTCCACACTTCACTCTCCACACTCTACACTTTACACACTCTACACTCCCCACTCCACACTTTGCACTCCACACTCCTTACTTTACACTCCACACTCCACACTCTACACTTTACACTTCACACTCTACACTTTCCACTCCACACTGCAGACTGGTAACAGGGGAAAAATGTACAAGACTGTTCAAATAAACTATTGCAGAAAAGTGTTCTGCGTGACTGCATATCCATTTGTTTCGGCATTTGTACCATTAACATATGTGTGACTCCGTGTGAGCGTTCGGGTTCGTGGGCTGCATCTTGTTTTTCTTCCTCCGCAGGTTGTTGAAAAGGTAAGCGGTCCCAAGTAATGGCAACACTGCAAACTGTTGTATGTTCGCTGCGAGTGATGGTGTGCTTCCCAGGGAGGTGGTCACAGCTCCCTTGAGAGCCACTTTCAACTGAGCCAAATCACTGCGCCAGCATTGAGTCGTAGATGTGGATAGGCACCCTGATAAATAAATCCGAAAGAATGGGGTTGCCCTTTCTCCTTTGTTGAGGCTCTGTCAAGTAGCTCAAGCCATCGCATAGTCTGGAATACTTTGGTCTGGGCATGTCTGGGCGACCTATAGGAGTACCCAAGAATGCACCGAAAGTTGGCATGTCGCATGTACTGAGGCCGCTACGAAAGCTCCAATCTGCCGGACGTACTAAGCCCTCCAATAAGATTCCTTTGGCCGTTTCCACACCAGTGCTGTGAAGCAGGGCCCTCCAAAGGGTGGCTTCGGTTGGAAGGTGAAACTTCAGGCATAGGGATGACCAAGGCATACTTGTCCGTATTCTGAAGGACCAATCTGCGAGGGGTGGAGAAACCCACTTTGGTCGGCAATCCTGCTCCTGCCAAGACTTGAACCATGAGACCGCACTTGTTGTCCTGAATATTCGGGGCAATCTGCTGGTTCTCTTGTTCTGCATTTTGATGTAGTTGACCGTTGACCAAGTTGACCTTCATAATTGGCTTTGGCCGATCTTCTTCAGCCAGCTCTTTGGCTGATTTGGTACGGTTTGGAGCATCAAGTGCTGTTGGCTCAGCGGGTCGTTCTGTTGCTGCAACAAATTAATTTGAGCTTGAGACTGAGCCTGCTGAGCTTGTTGAACTTGCTGATGAATGTCAGGATCGCACCCACTGAGAAGGCCACCAATGCCAGGACGGCCCGTGCGTGCCATTGGATTCAGCAGTGAGTACCAGGATCCATAGTAGGTGCCGCTGGGAAAGCCCAGGGACGTGGATTCCAAGAAAATGGAAACATGGCGAATGCACAGGGAATGCCAGGTAAGAAAAACTACAGCAAGTTCAAAAACAGATGCATCCACAATGACATGCAGAGTGCAATCTCAGGTTCAAAGGCCGAATCTCAGGTCAACCCGGTCAACCCTGTAAACGGCTGTCAGTTGGCCCCAGCTGAATTAAGTGCACAATTGAACCTCACCAGAGGGACCGAAAGGAAGAATACCACACCTGGAAAGCATGTCCCGATGCCTGCAATGTCGCACATGACCTCATAGTTGAGCACCGTACTGTTGGGTAAAGCTGGAAAAACGAAGGTTTTCGGTTGCAAGTGGCACTATGCCGGATTATCGTTGAAAAAAGACGAAGCCAAGCACAGCGGCCAGTTGCTCAACACAGAGTCAAGCCAATTCACCGATAGGTGAAACGAGGAAAAAGGCAACAATCTGTTTCACTCTACTGAAACGAATTGCCAGATTGAAAATGGAAAATTCAAAGACCAAGTCGAGGTTCCCAGTTACTACCTACGAGGGGCTCATGTGATCACGTCGAAGCCGACATTAGCCACAGACTTGCTCAGAACTGTCTTCTCGAATTATGTTGTGGAATGCATCTGTCGTGCAAAAAACACTTCATATAAACCTGACAGGATGGGGGAACCAGGCAAGGCAAGAATATGCACATCGTAAATACCAGACTCGACGTGCGACCAGTTGAAGGCCAGTAATATCGGAGGCCGTCCCTTCCCTCTTTAAGACCTCAAGAAAAACCAAACGTGTTGGCAGAGTTACCATCGCCAGAGCCAGTGCTTTTGCCACAGCCAAAGGATTGAGAATACCATGTCGGCCGCAATAACTTGAGCAGATTGCGGAAACCATATGAAACCATGCAGAAATCGAAAAATCAGTGAAGAGGTTCTCGGCTGGGCCCCATGCCATGACGATCAAAACCAAATGGATAAAACACTGCAGGTACGTGAAAGGGACGTCTCCCTTTGATATCACTGTGACATCTGGCCGTGTTCGTTAGCACAGGAACCAGGGTCACACCTGTGCCCCCATGCATAAATACAGTTTGAAAACCAGGTCACAAGCAAAAGCAACGGTCGATCAAACAAAGGAGCCGAGGTAAAAAAATACATATATTGGGATGGTTCACACACACATGCACATCATATGTATATATATATACACATAGATAGAGAGGTATGCATGTATACATATACTTTGCATATATATATAATGTGATATTATATATGCATATACACACTATCAATAGACCGACATATGAACCACATTGAATCATATCCCATAAAAAACAAAAGATACTTTGATGGCCATGAACCATACTGAAGCTTGTCTTGGCTGTGGCCGCTCCCTCGGAGAGATGCAAGCCCAGGGCATCAAGATAGCCTTCTGGTTAGATTGATTGAGTCGACCAATCACTGGTCAGTCTGTGGTCACTAGTCGCCACGTTGGAACTGCGGCGCAGGAAATCGAGCCGAGCTGCGGCGCAGGAAATCAAGCCGAGTGACTACTAACTACTAAGTCTTAGGCATTAAGACGAATTAAGATGTCATCTTTGTATTAAATGCCTTCTGAGATCGTTCGATCTCAAAGCGAGAATCGCAGATCAGCCCTGCAGCTGGAACCCGCTCGCTGCCGTGGGTGCAGCCTGGGGGCTCCCAGGCTTTGCAAACGTTCCTCAGGGATCGCTCAAAGCTGGAATCAGTTATAAATCAGCTATAAATCAGTTATAAATCAGTTGGATATAGTTGGATGTTGATGATGTTGAATGAGGCTGTTTGAATGGAATCCCAGGTGTTCGATGCATGCCTCTAAAACTTCAATGTCTGCTTTTTGCGTCGCAACATTGATTTTGCATCACTTGTTGTATATGGAACAAGTCGAACCTTGCGGCTTTTAGGCAAGGCTACAAATGGCTCGGGTATTTAACTTTTCTATGTGTTCCTAGTGCCCGTAGCGCCTAGAGGCAAACTTAGACCCCCCCCGTGGATTCGAAACTACAAAATTTCTGACGTTGCCTTGCGAATGTCTGAGCTTCAGGTTTCAATATTTTGTAGCTTGGCAACCGTCTCCGCTAGCAAATCATCAAAAGCAGCCCGCGCCCTGCCCACCCAAGCGTAGAAAAAAACATAGACATCATACCAAACCAAGAATCTGAAACTAGACTCTGAGCAATCATCCATGTGTAGAAGTTCCGCCGCGTCTCTTGTTGGATAGCTTCCCGAATCTCTGGAGGTCCTGATTGTATGTGACATTCGGTGTGCAGGCGCGTGTTCTTGCGACATTTTGGGACGTTACTGCAGTTACATGATGTTACGGATGCTTCTTGAGAAATCACAAGAAATCATGGCTTGTGCTTTGCACATCTTCGCACTGATCTGCATGGCCAGATGCAGATGGGGATGATGGGGTCATGAGCTTATCCAAGTGGAAACGGTGGATCTTGGTCAAAGCTGCTTGGGATCTGTTGGCTTGGGATCATGTTTCCATGTGTTTCCCATCCTTTGCAGCATGACTTCTTGACGTACTCATTGTCTCTGGCTGTCCGTGGCAGGAGAAAGCTGACAGCCACACAGAAGGACATCTTGAGTTCGGGAGCTATCATGCTCCATTGTGCTGTATTGTACCAACTTGGATAGAAATTTGTCATGTCATGCCCTCCCAAGATTTTACAAACCTGACAGCCATGCCGATCCAGATCGTTGCCGGTCTTGAGTTTTATACTACCTCATTCTCAATGCTAGAAAATGACAACTTTGCGAAGCAACGTGGCAGGCTCAGGCATGGTCACGCAAGTCTTTCGGCGCGGTCCTTTCTTCATCTCTCACCCTCTGTCACTGTTGCGCCTTTTTGTTTCTACATGTTTCTACAATTTTCTCCAGTATCCAGGTTCAGCTTTGTACCCAATTCGGTACATGACTGTTGCAAGCGTAGGTTTGGGATATGAGACCGAATGCCCCATAACTTGCTTGATCAAGGGTGCATTCAAGTTGCTGTGCTTAGCTGGAGTTGTTGCCTTTTGTGGTTGTATACTGTTGCCAATTGTCTGCTTGCATGCACGCATCTGCTTCCCGTTGTGTGCTCCGTGTGATCTCAGCCCCTATGTTTCTCCGTGTTTCTATGCTGGCTGGTGCTCCTCTTGATCCTGCCCTTATCCAAGTTTCCACCCAGGCTTTGGTTGGGGCATGGTGATGGTGATATGACGATAGTTACAGTGATGACGATGACTCCGGTGACGCTGGTGATGAGGATGAGGTTGAGGATGAGGGTGACGATGATAATGATGAGGATGATGATGACGCAAAGAAACAAGTTACTCAGCACCTACAGCGAACCATAGATTATGAATGATTCAAACTGATTCAGAGCGTCGCTAGAAAAGTCCCAAAACTGCACCTCTCAAACCCAAGATCAGTGAATTTCAGTTTGACATCCCTATTCATTGCATGTGCCAAATAATATCACAATGTCAGTAGCCTCCTGTCCTTGGTCCTGCTTCAGAAGAGCTAGGAGGTTCCTCAAAGCAGGAGAACCATGGTTTGATCACTGGCACTTGCGCCTTCCAAGTCATTGCAACTCATGCAGTTTCCATTCTGTGTTGAGTTCACAAAACAGCATCGGTTTCCATTCTTCTCCATTCTTTCCCATCCTTTCTAGTACACTAAGAAAATCTAAGAAATGGACAATCTCAAGTTCAAATAAATTTTAAAGTATGTCAGAACGAGAGACAACCACCCATCGCCCATGGATTTCCATAGCTTTTGATGCTTCTTGTAATTACATACATTTTTTTGTATCAGGGTTCAGATAAGGGGGGAGGAGTTGTGCAGTGGATTTTGATAGGTACAAGACACAAAGCATAGGGTGCGCAACTACAAAATTCGATGCGTGGTACCTTTTTGCAGCTACAAAATACAGAACACAACTTAATTTGACTCGGAAAAAAACAAACTATGCACTACAAAAACCAATGCATCTGAAGTTGAAAAATAACTGAAAATCAGAAATTCTGACATGAATTTTCCCAATAATATTTTGTAGTTGGGCCTATGCCATCCAAAGTTCCGACTAACATAGTTTCAGTAAACATTTTGTAGTTGTCACTGATATACAAGTACAAAATACAAATGAGGATTTGAAAGGAAACAACTACAAAATGAATGTAAATACAAAAAGGTTGGCCCAACTCCACTTTTTTGTACAAAACGACCCCTGGCTGGCAATCTGTACTGTAGCCCAAGTCCTCCTTTGTAGCTGTTTTTTGATCCCGGATTTTTTTTTGTAGGTTTACGGAGTTTACGGTTATTTTTCCATACTTTTCCCACATCCCCGTTCAGGCAGCACACAAAGCAGGCTCCCTGGTTTTTACCCCCCAGTGGCTAAAATCCTTCAATAAAAATGATGTCTGAGGTACAAACTGCAACCAATGAAAGCCCGTGCTTGACATTTCTGGTATTCCAGAGTGAAACTCATGAAACTCAGGCACGTGCTATTTCATGTTCATGAAACTCAGGCCCCTGGTTTTCATCCTGTGCAAGCACTTCGCTATTTCATTTTCATGAAACTCAGGCCCCAGGTTTTCATCCTGTGCAAGCACTTCACTATTTCATTTTCATAAAACTCAGGCCCAATGTTTTCAGCTTGTGCAAGAATGTCATCATTTAATTTTCACGAATCTCAGTCTCATGTTTTCAGCCTGTGCGAGCACTTCAGCATTTAGTTTTCATGAATCTCAAGCCCATGTTTTCAGCCACTGTGAGCGATTTTTACCTTCATTTTCTCCTATCCCTTAACACCTAGGATTTCATCTCTTTCCACCGCTTCATCTACCGGAACAGCTCTCCAAGTTACAGCGTGCATTTCCGCAAACATGTCCGCAAACCTGTCCTGAACCCATTCCCAAACACACCACAAAACCTAAGACCCCGAGATTTCATCTCACACATCCCTGTTTTGAACTCTGCCAGAACAGCTCTCCAAGTTACAGCGTGCATTTCCCAAATCTGTCCTAAACCAATGTTCTGAGAAACACCCCACAAAACCTCAGACCGAGATTTCATCTCACACATCCCTGTTTTGAACTCTGCCGGAACAGCCCTGCAAGTTACAGCGTGCATTTCCGCAAACCTGCCCTGGACGAATGTCCCAAGAAAAAACAAGATGAAACCCACGAACCCGAATGCTTACACGTATGTTAATGGTACAGATGTCAAAACACATGGTTATGCAGTCACGCACAATACCTTTCTGCAATAGATTCTTTGAACAGTCTTGTGCATGTTTCCCTTGTTACCAGTCTGCAGTGTGGAGTTGAAAGTGTAGAGTGTGGAGTGTGGAGTGTGAAGTAAGGAGTGTGGAGTGCAAAGTGTGGAGTGGGGAGTGTAGAGTGTGTAAAGTGTAGAATGCGGAGTGTAAAGTGTAGAGTGTGGAGTGTGGAGTGTAAAGTGTAGAGTGTGGAGTGTGGAGTGTAGAGTGTAGTGTAGAGTGTGGAGTGAGGAGTGTAAAGTGAAGAGTGTGGAGTGTAGAGTGTGGAGTGTAAAGTGAGGAGTGTGAAGTGTTGAGTGAGGAGCGTGGAGTTTGTAAATTGTAGAGTGTGAAGTGTAGACTGTAAAGTGTAGAGTGTTAAGTGTAGAGTGTGGAGTGTAGTGTAGCGTGTGGAGTGTGGAGTGAAAAGTGTAGAGTGTGGTGTGTAGAGTGTGGAGTGTGGAGTGTAAAGTGTGGAGTGTAGAGTGTGGAGTGTAAAGTGTGGAGTGTAAAGTGAGGAGTGTAAAGTGTTGAGTGAGGAGTGTGGAGTTTGTAAATTGTAAAGTGTGAAGTGTAGAGTGTAAAGTGTAGAGTGTTAAGTGTAGAGTGTGGAGTGTAGAGTGTAAAGTGTGGAGTGTGGAGTAGAAAGTGTAGAGTGTGGTGTGTAGAGTGTGGAGTGTGGCGTGTAAAGTGTGGAGTGTAGTGTGTGGAGCGTAAAGTGTAGAGTGTGGAGTGTGGAGTGTAAAGTGTGGAGTGTAAAGTGTCGCGTGTGGAGTGTGGAGTGTAAAGTGTGGAGTGTAAAGTGTGGAGTGAGGAGTGTAAAGTGTGGAGTGTGGAGTGTAGAGTGTGAAGTGTGGAGTGTGGAGTGGAAAGTGTGGAGTGTGAAGTGTGGAGTGCAAAGTGTGGAGTGTGGAGTGTGGAATGTAAAGTGTGGAGTGTGGAGTGAGGAGTGTAAAGTGTGGAGTGTGGAGTGTAAAGTGTGGAGTTTGGAGCGTAAAGTGTAGAGTGTGGAGTCTGGAGTGGAAAGTGTAGAGTGTGGTGTGTAGAGTGTGGAGTGTGGAGTGTAAAGTGAGGAGTGTAAAGTGTGGCGTGTGGAGTGAGGAGTGTAAAGTATAAAGTGTGGAGTGTGGAGTTTAAAGTAAAGTGTGGAGTGTGGGGTGCGGAGTGTGGAGTGGAAAGTGTAGAGTGTGGAGTGTAGAGTGTAAAGTTGGGAGTGTGGAGTGTAGAGTGTGGAGTGAGGAGTGTAAAGTGTAAAGTGTGGAGTGTGGAGTGTAAAGTGTAGAGTGTGGAGTGTGAAATGTGGAGTGGAAAGTGTAGAGTGTGGTGTGTAGAGTGTGGAGTGTGGAGTGTAAAATGTAAAGTGTGGAGTGTAGTGTAGAGTGTAAAGTGTAGAGTGTGGAGTGTGGAGTGTAGAGTGTAGAGTGTAAAGTGTAAAGTGTAGAGTGTGGAGTGTAGAGTGTAAAGTGACGAGTGTAAAATGTGGAGTGAGGAGTGTAAAGTGTGGAGTGTGGAGTGTGGAGTGGAAAGTGTGGAGTGTGAAGTGTGGAGTGTAAAGTAAGGAGTGTGTAGTGTAAAGTGTGGAGTGTGGAGTGTAAAGTGTAGAGTGTGGAGTTTGGAGTGTAAAGTGTAGAGTGAGGAGTGAGGAGTGGAAAGTGTAGAGTGTAGTGTAAAGTGTGGAGTGTGGAGTGTAAAGTCTCAGGTGAGGAGTGAGGAGTGTAAAGTGCAAAGCTTAAAGTGTGGAGTGTTAAGTATAGAGTGTGGAGTCTAAAGTGTAAATTGTGGAGTGTGGAGTGTAAAGTGTAGAGTGTGGAGTGCGGAGCTTCCCCCATAGACACGGCGACGCCACAGGAAAACCAGACACGTGGGTGCAGAAAAACAAGCATTTCGTACGAGACGTCCTCCAATTGTGATATTTTCGACACATTATCAAACAGGTTGGAATGTCACAAAGTGCCACACCTGCCACGCAAAACGACATGACAACCTGCTTGGACACATTCGAATAGGAGAGGTTGTCCAGCTTCCCCCATAGACACGGCGAAGCCACAGGAAAACCAGAGACTCGAGACGAGACGCGTGGGAGCACCAACACGAGCATTTCGTGCGAGACTTCCTCCAATTTTCACAGTTTGAAACATGCCGAAAGGACAGGTTTTGCAGCTTCCCCCATAGATACGGCGAAGCCACGGGATAACCAGAGACACCAAAACGAACATTTCGTGCGAGACTTCCTCCAATTTTCACACTTTGTAGCTTCAAAATCGACAATTTCCTACGAGTTCTCCTAGGAACTTCTAAATTTTGCTGCCTCAAAATCGATGTTTCGTGCGAGGCTTCCGTCAATTCAGCACATGTCACAAAATGCAACGCCTGCCACGGAATTTGCACCTTGTCGCCATTTAACGCAGCCGTGCCAATGCGATTTGCAAAAAACACGCAACACGACACGTCTAAAGTGCTGCACCTGCCACGCAAAATGACGACGAAAACTGCAACACATCTTCTGAAAACGTCGCCAAAATATTGCGCCTGCCACACAAAGGACACGTTACAAAACACGTCTGAATGTCACGAAGTGCCACGCCTGCCACGCGAAACGAAGCAACGAGACGTCTGAAACCTCCAAAAATGACCACCGCTGCAGAAATTACCATAGGCACGGCCATATAGCAATCGCGCGAACGGTTGCGGACGGTTGTGAACGGTTGCGAACGGTTGCGACCGTGAATGCAACGTCTAGCGAACACACCCTCAACCCCCAGTCCCCCAGAGTGAAACGGGAACCCTTGCTACGCATTCGGGAAAACACAAAACCTCAGACCCCAAGATTTCATCTCACACATCCCTGTTTTGAACTCTGCCCGAACAGCTCTCCAAGTTACACCGCGCATTATCAGCCTTGAATATCATGCCTGCAGGAATCATACACAACCACTCATTTCTGCAAAGCCATCCACTATGGCCGAAAAAAACAGGGCCAGAATCCGGTGCCCCAGCTCTGGGCTTTTAACAACATCAACAACTTGTGAATTAAAACCTTTGCTTGGGTCTAGAGTCTAGGGGTTTATGTCGTGAGCACTTCAAGTTCCCGTGACCAAAATTATACTTGTGGATGAAAACCTGTGAGCTGAAGTTCCCCCTGGGTAGCTGCTGAATTCTATGGAAAAAATGTTCCTGGATGAAAACCCGTGACCCCAGCCTTTCACTAACTCTCATGTTGAAAATCCAACTTTGGCTGAAACCCCTGAGCTTGACGTTTGGCAAAGCTCTTCCAAAACAAACAAAAAAAACTCTTATTGGATGAATACCGGCGCTTGAGGTTTTTTCATCAGGTCCTGAAAACCCGTGCGTAGCGTTTTTGGAGTACAGGCCAAAGCCATCTGTAGGCTAAAACCAGGCGCGCCAGCCGTAGGTTTTTAGCCCCTTTGCCCCAACGTCTAAGCTATTTCCCACTGTAAACATGACTGATCATAACGGACTGCCAAGCCAAAACAGCCTCCATCACAAGTGTTCGCTAGGTGACTGGAGTCTGCGCTTGCATCTCTCGCGTCGAAGTTTCCTGGGTCGAGTCTGTAGCCCGGCTGGTTGTTCTGCCGCATGATGACAGAAACCACAACGGTCACCTGCCGCCACGGAAAAAAATCACCTCGCATAAAGTGGACAGTAAAACTACAAGTCAAACTGGGTGAACACAGAATATGAAAAGACATGAACACGATGACATGACATGACATCACATGACATGAGCACATCAAGATGCATCAAGATGCATCAAAATGCATCAAGATGCATCAAGATGCATCCAGATGCATCAAAATGCATCAAGATGCATCAAAATGCATCAAGATGGACCAAGATGGATCAAGATGCATCAGCTACAAATACGAGCCTTGAATGCAGCCATAAGGAGAGTTGTAAAAAAGACACGGGTTGCAAGCAAGTTTGACATAGCCAGGCAAGGATTCGAAGGTCTCCTCTGATCTGTCGTCTGTACGGGCCTGGCTGCCTCAGCACTGTTTAGGGACAACGCATGGTGATGGCTGATGGCGAATGTGTTCGTTTCTTCCTGGTTTGATGCGATCTTTTAGATCTTGGAAACGATCCCTGAGCCACTCTTGAGACCATGGGAAACAAAAAGGAGTTGAACAGAAAGGTAAAAATACGGTGCTAGCAAGGTCGATCGTTTAAAATTAACATGACAGCGAACTGAGGATACAGAAGCAAACTCACAAACCTAGAAGTCAGAGGGACAACAGCCACAACTAGAACAAGGGTTGAGCAAGGGGAATAATTCCATGATAAAAGAAGATATCGCCGACATTTGGAAGATTTTGGAAGCAAAATTGGATTATTCGTAGTACCGGAACACGAACCACACATTTAAATAATCATTTAAATAAACATGACATAAGCAGTGTTGATAACCCTATGACCTCCATTATGATGCTTGGGTGGAAGAGATTCTGATAGCAATTACGAAAATCCCTATGTCTTGGGTACGATAGCCCCATATCATCATCAACCATCATCAACCAACAGCAGTTTTGAACACTGCTCACATGAAGAGAATGGCATGAAAGGCATACATTGGCCTCGGCTGAATCATATGGCGCGCAAATCCTACACGTGTCCACAATTCATGCAATGCAGTGCACCAAACCTACTGGTGATTGCTTCAGTTCTAGATTTGCAATTCCAGTTTATAATGTGCTGTATGTATATATATATATATCGGGCATGTCGAGTACCATACATTACTGTACACCTTCAGCGTGCTGATCGCACGTGTCACGTGGACATGTGTGAGGATTGCAATTCCTTCACTACGCACATGCAGCGTGTTCCCCCGTTGCATACAGTGACTTTAGGTGACATCTGTCTGTCTTGGTCGCAAAACATGATTTCATCATGACCCACCGGGAAAAAGCAACCAATTGGGCAAATAGCTGCAGTATGCGCCAGTGCGCCAAAGAACGTCATATTTTTTCTGCACGGCTGAAAACGCTCCTTTTTCAGGCCGTTGTCACATACAGAATTGCTTCTATAGGTTATGTGCCCCCAGATTCAAGAACTAAACATGACATCCTATAATAATAATAATGATAATAATAATAATACAGTATGAAATATCAAGTTTTTGATCACAGTCACAGCTTATCGAAATCACCAAAACGTCATCGGATGCGAAAGGGTGCAACGATCATGATCTCCAGGATACTGCTGCTGGCTCCACTGTGTTGCAGAAAATTCCTGAGTCATGCGCTGCAGAAAAATCGTTTCCGTTCACTGAGCCCACCTAAAACCTGTGAACTGAAGGTCCTTCTGCATGGATATTAGTCTTCCTCTTCTAGGAATGAATTAAATCCAATTAAGCCAACCAAACCAATTTATCTGCCTGCATGTTGAGAAGATCTTGATGGGTCAGGGGGGTAGAAAGCAACTTCACAAAAGATACGAACCACGGCAGGAACAAAAAAAATCTGGCAGTCTGGCATGGAACTAATTGCGTGCTGATCATACAAGGATATTTGAGGCATTGATCCCAAAATGGTTTTGTCTCAAAATGGGGACGACCAAAAATTGGCAATTCCTACGGGATAAAATGACAATAAACTCATAAGAAATTGGATTTGGGATATTTGGCTTCCGAATTTTCAAAATTCTGCTAACGACCTGGTGCGGACTGGTAGTTGGGTGATTTCAGGAGTCTCGCTTGAAGTCCTTCCCGAAGCTGGTTAATGTTTGAATTGAAACCAAGATTCTCGCTGAACACTTCCTGAAAAGCATCAACGTCCGAAGATCCACCTTGGAATGTCCAACCCGTTTTGTTTCCATAGAAAATCCTGTCTAAGCGACCACACAAGTGTTTCGTGTCAGCTTTTGCAAGTGCCCCGGGATTAGTTTTTGCGTCAAACCCTTTGGCATCTACGGTTTTGTTCTTGACAAAGTGGCATTGCTCCGAAGCGGAGCCAGTTTCCCGAAGAACCACTGACATGTCTTCCAGTTGCCGTTTCTCCCATGTTTTGAGCAACTTTTGTGTGCTGCGGCGGGGATGTTTACCACCCCAAATCTACCAGATGTCTTCAAGCAATGACCAAAAAACATGGCAACAACCGGCATAGGTCTCAAGCAGAAGCTTACTCACAGCGACAAACGCAGGAAACATCTTATCCGTTCTACAACCAGACGCAAATTATTTCATCTGCACCAAACCAAAACATGCGGGGATATAAGGAAATAAATAAATAAAAACAAATATATATTTATATATATATATTGTTTTTCACACATCCTAAAAAAATCCTTCACTTGCATATCATATATACCATCATATACCACATTCAAGTACCTGGTACTGGTACAAAACAAATATCTATCGGGGGGTCCTCCGGCGTCACTTCCTTTTCCACCTGGGCGGAAATGTGTAGCGAAGATTCTCCGAAAGTCAATTTGTGAGGCGCGCCGGCATGTCCTGCTTCAATCGCTTAAATGCCTCCCAAATTACTGACAACACTACAGGTATCATCAAAATACCTAGAAATTACATCAACTTGCTGACTTTTGCCAACTCTTGTCAGGAAACGGACGCGATTAGGAACTCATGATTTTGAAAGAATTGTCTCAGCACTGGCTGGATAAAAATAGGGACGTGTTCAGGACAGCAAGCGGAAGCAAGCAGCTTGCCCCTTTAGTCGGACTTGCGCCTCAGGCCTGTAAATGCAACAACAAGATACAATAAGTATGTTTGCCCAGAAATTACATTATCATTAACATATGTTAACATACATTTACGACAAACAAACGCACTTGAAAGACCGCATGTCGTCGTTGGTTTTAGAACTCTTCTGGGTAATTGGAAAATTCCCGGGAAGGCCTTATGTTGCCGTGATCGACGTGGGTGGTTGCCATGATAAGAGAAAAGACCTAGTTCTTCGAAAAATTGAAAATGGGAATTCTACACTTCAGAACGGGTACGTGGATTCTGCGTCCAGAATCCATGTCAGTGACTTGTAACAGCCTCTTCTTTGGACTGCCACTGTTACAAGTCGGGCAATTCACCTATTTTGAATAGTGAGTGGGAAAAACGGGCAAAAAAACGCAAAAAACGAACAGCCCTTAGGAACAGGGTTTGGCTCACACACCAAGGCCGTATGTCGTCGAGACCATTTTTGACTTCGCAGGAGTCGGTGTACTTCGGTCGGAGAAAAACACTGCTGTACATACAAAAGTGCAAGCTGACGTGAACTAGGTTCAATTGCTGAAGACGGAAACGAATATTTAGTATTTTCTAATCAGGTGAGCTCGGCTTTTCAAGCCGCTCAGCCTGAGACGGATAGACCCAGCTGATGTAATATCTTGAATTTGCTGTTGGTTGGGAAACATGGAATCCCAGAAGCATGGAATCATCCACCTTTTCCAGCTCTACTGGGTGTCCAAAAAGAATTGGGTCAGAATAAATGACGATTGGATCTGACGTGGCAATGACAGAATCGAAAACGGCAAAGCGGTTATCAACATATCTAACGGAGGAAAAGTTCAATGGTTTCTGACTGAGAAGCGCCTCGAACAAATGTTGCCACGCTCGCTCCACCATGGTGACGGCTCCTCGGATTTGATGCCAAATACTTCCAAGTGCGCTGAAATAATGACTGCTGAGGCTGGCCTCCATTTGATGGACCTGACGTTGTAGGCTGATTTTCTGCAAGTGCCTGCGAACGTCGACTGTATCGGGTCTCTTGTTGCTGACAAGTCTACTGAAATTGAGAGATCTCCTGGGTGACGGTCTTTCCATGCTACGATCAATGCCTGAACTGCACCAAGAAGTCGGGCTTGCGGAACAGAGTTGGAAAAACCCACCAAATCATCATTCAAAAAGCTCCAAATGAACTTCTTCGGGGATCTCACGAAATGGCGAGCGAATGAATTGTGTTGCAAATTTGAGGAGCACTCTGTTGCCCTAGTTGGTGGGGCCAAACTTCTCGGAGCATGGAATCTAAACCGCGTGACACAGCTTTTAACAATGTGGACTGGTAGCTCTGAAACTAGCTAATCAGAGTCCGACCTTTTGGCCAATTTTTTCCCCTTTTCAAAAAGACAAATCCATACGGCAAGGTGGCTTTTTTGCGAAAGCCCCATGGATACGTTCTAACCAGGTAAGTAGGAAAGCCTGTTGAATACGAACTTGCGCTTCATGAGGAGAAATGGGTAGTTGTTCAAAAAGTTCGGGATCATTCCAAATATTGAGGGCACCTTGAAAATATAGCAGAGGACAAAATAAGGTCAAACGAAATTATTCATGACCATTACCACCAGATGAATCACACAGTCCTTTGGGAGCCAATGTAAAAGGTGTTGAGCAGCATGAACAGAAATATGGGTATGTTGTCAATGGCATCGAAATGAAGCTTCCATTGTGCGATGATCTTCTGCAAAAACGCGGAAGCTAATTGAGGTGGTAATCCATGATGTTTCAGCCAACGGGTCACCGCTTTTGAACATATGACCGGGAAAGGAAACACGTAGGTTTTATGTATGTGCTGCTTTGCAATGGATCGTAGTACATTATAGCAGCAAGGGAGATTTTGTATGTGAGACGTTTTCCATCGTCCCTCCATTCTTCGATGGTTGTGTAGAATTTCGCTCAACTTGGAGAAACCTTGTTCTCTGAGTCGATGAGTTGATAAAAAGAGAGGAATTGCAGCAATTCTATGTTGTAAAATGAATTGTCTAATCCGAGTCTCAATATTCGTTCGAAAACTGTCATGCGCCAAAAACGGAATGTGCAATGGTATTTTTTTTTGGAACTGTGGCGTTGCGAAATAGCAACGCTTTTCCAATCAAACTCTTGGCACTAGATCTACCGGGTTCTTCCATGTGAGTCGCCAGTCTGTACGAAGCATAAATTTCCAGGCTATGAAATTCTCCAGATCGAATTCGCTTGCATGCTTCAAAGCTCGCTCTTGTGAACAGGCTTATTTGGTATGAAATTGTCCAAGCTTGTTCTTGAAACGAATGAGGTGACGGCACCGATCGGAGAGAAAACAAACATCGTCGAACTCTTTGATACAATCTCGGATTCAATTTAACAGGACCTTGGCGATTTTTCGCAACTGCATCAGCCAACCTTCAGATTTGAGTTTGAGAAAATTTGAAGGGATGATTCAAAGCAGGTTGCCAAGAACTAATGAACACATATTCACGGACCCAGGCATTGTCGTACAGTACCGTACGTTGCGCATGCTTGCAAAACAATACACGTGTACGATTCAAAATCTGTCCTGCCTGTTGAATTCACGTTTCAAGGCTGAAATGGCAGTTGAACTAATAAAATGTCCGGACCGTGTGTACCACCTCCGCTTCTGGTCAGGTGGGTGAAACGGCATCTTGACATAACCGCACATGAGGATTGAAAAAACGGGTAAGTGTACATGTGTGGGGAGATGCCTGAATTCTTTGAACGGCTTCGAGTAGTCAATGCGGGAGCCGAGTAACGCGTCAACAAAAGAACATATAAAATGATTAAAATGCTCCAGCTCCACAAGGCTGGTCCTTTCGAAATGGAAGGAACATAATGCAAAAAATGGGCCAATGCCGAGCGCAGAATGTCAATAACAACCAATAACAGAAAACAAAATTTCGACGTTCATGCTTTCATGATCACGCACTAGTCAAGCGGCCAAACTTGCATTAATGGCAACAATTTGGTGCAAAGTGGATGGTGCCATTTTCAGATTCAATGACATGTGACATGTCCATGGGAAGGCCATATTGTATGGCTGCTTGCTGAAGATCGGTTTTCGTGAAACCAGAATTATCCAAAATCTGTATGATCTTCATCACAGGTTGCTGGGTCTCCGTCGGGAAAATTTGAACAATTTTTGGTACTGTTTAAGCACAGGAGAAGAAGCGTCCAAAGTTTCCGAAGCGGAAAGCAAAAAACATCATCATCACCGTCAGAAATAAACCCTGGAGTTCTGCGGGCGCCTTTGGCAGCCTCTGGCACCGAAGGTGCTGATGCTCTTGAGGCGGAAAGATCTTGGACAACTTCTTTTGAGTCGTCTCCTCCATTTTTCTTGCCTTTCGTTTAGGCGTGCTACCCAAATGTGCGGAACTGGGGCTATGCTTTGGTGGTTGTTTATGTTGTTTTGGAGAAATTGTATGGCTTTGATGTTGGTCAGAAAGACCTGCGGCTGCCAACTGATCTTGCGCTGCGTCATTTTTGGATGGAGTCGACGTTGTTGATGAGCTGGTCTGATGCAAATGATTTGCGATGCTGTCAATGTCCACTGCATTCTCCCGCATGCTTTTCAACTGCCGAGCGGTAAACACGGATTCTGCACCAATCTTGTGCACACCAAACCCACAAACCTGCCTGCACTCAAAGGGCGAAGACTGAACTCTTGAAGCCTCATAGCGACAAAGCTGGTATACTGGAAGTTCAAGAGGATCAAGACCATGAATACCCTTTTTGCGACTCCAAGCAGCAGGTTGGATATTTCGAAGCAGTCGATACCCAGGAACCGGAACCATGATGAGTTTATTCTTGTTTCCATGACGACGGAAGAGGAGGTCCATACGAAGACCATTGCGACCATGATGAATTTTGATAATCCTTCCACGATCACCAGTTGTGGGTCATGTTGACGGGTCCAAACTGAGAAGAAACCATGAGCATAGAATCTACTAAGGAAGATGGAGTCCGACGAGAAGAAGTGCAAGGCCCTCTCACTGAAACTTGGAGACATGAGACGGATCAAAACCTGAATGATACAAGTAGCGAAATGGCCTCTTTTTGCACTCAGAAAAAATGTGCAAGCGTCGTATGGCAGTGATTCCGCTGGTGGAGTGGCGTTGCACTTCCATGCCAAGGCATTAATGTAATGCGTACGAATTACGAATTGAACATATCCAAAATTTTGCCCGTCAATGGTGACAAATACCTCCATGCCGAGTATGTTCAATGCAAGGGGCTTAAATGGGCTTCACCTCCTTCTTTAAAGTTTTTCCGTCGCCCCGACCTAAACACAAGACCAAAATTCGAGCAGTGCTCTTGCTCGCTTGCCAACCTGAATTGAGTACTCGGGCTGTTTCCCATCGATCTTGTTGAAGGCCAAAGAATTTCCAATACCCAATAGCAAAAAATGAACAGGAGTCTGCTTGATGTAGTTTAGAGGGTCGGAGCTTTGCTTCCTTTAAAAATCCCTCTGAGACCTCCTGGCGAGGTTACGTGAGCCAACTGTACATGTTCAATAGCATCACGAGCATCAGCGTTAAGCGCCCTACGGCTCTACATTGCTTTGGAGGAATATCATCTCCAAAACCGATTCGGGATTTGAATTCCGGAATGGGTATCACATAGAAATATTGTATGGCTGAATCATCAGTGAATGGATGTGTCCAAGTCGGACCAAATTCAAATACTTGCGATGGTCTACGGCGAGCTATATCTAATTGCGCGAGGCTCAAACTCCCGGCCACATACTTGATCTGTTCATAAGCCATCATACGGGAGTTTGGATGTTGTTGCTGTCGAAGCCACGCTCTGAAACCTGCTTCTTGAGTGGTGATAGCTCTATCTGTTCTTGTTGGTAATGGGAATGCTGAATACGGTGTCGGAAGTGTTGAGTACAGGGACAAAACTCCAGTGAGCTCGTTGTCGTGCCATATTGCTGGGGGTCCAGACAAGGGAGTTTCAACCTGAAGATCTGGAGCGGGTACCTGCGTCGTCTGGGTAATGGCGATCTGCTCCGTGTTGTTGCTGATCCTGATTTTGGCCTGACTGCTGACTGCATTAAGGTCTGTAGGAAATTGTTGTCCTGATTGATCTGTGACCGTGGTTGTTGTTGGTGCGGGTGGTGATGCCGATGGTGGTGATGCAGGGGGTTGGGGGGAACGGATTGGTGGGCCTGGTAGAGGTGTAGCCGTAGGCGTTGGCGGTACCAGTGTTGCTGGACGTGGGGGAACGGGTAGTGGGATAGGAGCTGATGGGCGAGGTTGCATCGCCATGTCCAGTGCGAGATAAAAAAGTTGACAGATTGCTGTGCAAATCGAGAAATTTGAAAGCAAGTTATTTGGAAACGGCATGGTGGTTCTTGGGTTGGCCACATCCCATGTCCGAAAATGAAGCAGGTACGTGACAAAGGCGTCCGCTGAATAATATCACCATGGAAAGGCAGTGTCTTCGTTGGTGGATGACTGCCAGACCATGCATCCACCCCCTGCTTAAGTAGAGGTTTCACATCTATTCAGATGTTCCACACACACACACACACCCTCCCGCGGGAGGGTGGGAAAATTAAGGTCCGGACAATGAGATGAAAATGAAATTGAAAGGAAATGAAGATGAGGTGAAGATGAAAGTGAAATGAAAGTTACTTAACCAGGACGCAAAGAGGGGAACGCAAAAGAAGAGGGAAGGAGCAAACACCAACATAGGCAAACCTGGCCCGAAGCGGGCAAACCCTGAAAGGGCAAGAAAAGCGGAGGCCGACGGACACAGAACAAGACAAGCGGAGGGGGGGGAGGATGGAAGCGCCTAAACCAACCTACCACAGCGAAACCTACGCCTACCTAAGCACGCGCAGAACCCAACCTACCTGTAGAGAGGAGAACACATGAAATAGGGGACCCATGGGGGACTAGTTAATGAAATGATGCATCCACAATCCATGCAAGAGTCGTGATAAGGCTCAAGGCCCTCGGTGGTCAGATCAACCCGATGGACAGCTTACGTCGTCAACCCCCGAATTACGTGCACATTTGAACCGTACCAAAAACCATAAAAAGAAGAGTCACCATACCTGCAAGCATGTCCTGATACCTGGAAATCAATGCTGAGTAAAAGGTGAAGCCCAGTACTGCGGCCCGCTGTTTAACACATCGACAGGCGACAGGTGAGACCCGAAAAATGGCCAACTGTTTCACTTCCGTAAGCGAATTGCTAGATTGAAACTTTAAAGGATCAAGAGAAAAAGGTGAAGCCCAATACAGCGGCCCACTGTTTAACAAATCGACAGGCGACAGGTGAGACCCGAAAAATGGCCAGCTGTTTCACTTTACTTAGACGAATTACTAGGTTGAAAACTGTAAATTCAGAGATCAGGTCGAGGATTCACTCTCCCACCTGGAAAGGTATTCCCAGAAGGGTTCATGCCACCGTGACGAATCCAGCATGAATCACACACTTGCTCAGCACAATCGTTGCGAATTCTGATGTGGAATGCATCTTACGTGCAAAAACACTCCAATTACACCTGACAGGAATGGGTCGGTGAAGAGACCCGAGAAAAACTGAAAAGGTACCATCGCCATGACCAGTGCTAGATGAAAAAAGTTGACAGATTGCGAAAACCGTGCAAATCGAGAAATTTGAAAGCAAGTTATTTGAAAACGGCATGGTGGTTCTTGGGTTGGCCACATCCCATGTCCGAAAATAAAGCAGGTACGTGACAAAGGCGTCCCTTCGTCATATCACCATGGAAAGGCAGTGTCTTCGTTGGTGGATGACTGCCAGACCATGCATCCACCCCCTGCTTAAGTAGAGGTTTTACATCTATTCAGATGTTCCACACACACGCACACACTTTTACTCAAACGAACACATGTCATTTGATGACTGTCGCCCAAGCGACTTGTGGACCGCCTTCAGGTTGGCTCATTCTTCGTGGCAAGCGGATGATGGCAGCAGCCGCTGTCATTTGCTCGCTGGGACTCATGCCTTTGGCTATACCTGACACATCGGTGGCATGCAGCGGCATGGGTGGCACGGTTGGCACTGTCTCTTCTTGGCCCCAAAGGCAGTTTGTGTCCAGGTACCTGTTAGAGATGAAGTACCTGTCCAGGACATTCTAGAACCATGTTCAAACACCTTTGGCAATGATACAGCTCTTGAACAAATCAAATTAGGTTGTGCCATGGTGCTATCCGGTTCTTGTCTGACAATTTGAACATGTCCTACCCACTGGCAGAAAGTGATAAAAGGGGGGTTATCAAACACATTTAGCCTGTGTATATAAATGTCAAACGCGTGATTTACACAATTGCCTATCATCTGAATGTCTCAGCACGCATAAATCAGCATAATGCAGATGCATGATATGTTTGTTTGATGCACCTTTGATATATCAAGATGTATCTGCTTGTACATGCATGGATGTTCTCTGGAATCCTGTTTCCTAAAGCAAAGACATACCTCCATGACGGCAGACACACAAATAACACATCGATGCACCGCCCCACACACACAAACATCCCGCCGGACCGGAAACCGTTCCCATAAAACGCACATTTTTTTAAAAAAAATGGTGATTTTACCACAGTGCCGTGCCAATTTGATGATTGGAAATCCTGGAAAAACTTGGGGCGCGTTTTTTCCTTTTTCAGCGCCATCGCTTTAAAAAATGGTGATTTTACCACAGTGCCGTGCCAATTTGATGATTGGAAAGCCTGGAAAAACTTGCGGGCGTTATATATCCCCCCCCACCCCACCCCACCCCACACTAGAGGTCTCAGCAGCGTAGCAACATGTAACGTCGTAAACGATCCCAGAGATCTCAGCAGCGTAGCAATATATCAGGTACGAAGTACAAGGAACGTTAACATCCCCCCCCACCCCACCAAACCACCCCACACTAGAGGTCTCAGCAGTCGTAAGCCAACATGTTCACGTCGCCAAAATGATCCAGAGATTCTCAGCAGCGTTTAGCAATATATAAGGTAAGAAGTACAAGGAACGTTAAATCCACCCCCCACCCCACCCCACCCCACACTAGAGGTCTCAGCAGCGTAGCAACATGTAACGTAGTAAACGATCCCAGAGATCTCAGCAGCGTAGCAATATATCAGGTACGAAGTACAAGGAACGTTAACATCCCCCCCCACCCCACCCCACCCCACCCCACACTAGAGGTCTCAGCAGCGTAGCAACATGTAACGTAGTAAACGATCCCAGAGATCTCAGCAGCGTAGCAATATATCAGGTACGAAGTACAAGGAACGTTAACACCCCCACCCCACCCCACCCCACCCCACACTAGAGGTCTCAGCAGCGTAGCAACATGTAACGTAGTAAACGATCCCAGAGATCTCAGCAGCGTAGCAATATATCAGGTACGAAGTACAAGGAACGTTAACATCCCCCCCCACCCCACCCCACCCCAAAATCCAGATATTCAAAAACGCGCGTTTTACGGGAACGGTTTTCGGTCCGCAGGCACAAACATGCACCATTGCAAACTTATTGGGGCATCTACAAGTATTCGTATACACATATCTGATCATATCTGTATATTTAAATATATTTATTTGTATTTAAACATGTTTATAAATATTTATATGTATTTACATATATTTATATGACGGTTTGTCAAAATGTCTGTTCCCGGTTTTGTTGATAAATCGCAATTCCATGCGTGCCGCCTCATGTTTGCCTTTTAAAAACATGACCTACCTTGATGACGTGAAAACGTGGAAATTCTTCGTTACCTTTGGAAATCTTTCTAAAACCACAGGAATTGGCTAACGCACGTCGGTTTTCATTCGCTGTCGCTGGTACTATCTCCTGAACTGTGTGTCTCTGTGTGTGCGCCTCTCTGAATGCAATATGCTTCTTGACATGCCTCCTGATCAACGCTGTTTCCTTACTGTAAGCTACCAAAGCGTGAACATGGCTGGGCCTCTGAATGGGCTGCGGGTGAACCGGGGCATGTATTTGGAATTTTCGCTAGCGCGTTGCTAGCGGCAATCTAGCGCGTAAAATACGTAAAAAAAAATCGAAAATTTGGGAATATGTGGAAACTGACAGACTTGTAAGAAAAGCTGGCAAGACATTCACGACATGGAGGCCATGGCTGTCAATCAAACCTAGCGCAAACCTAGCGGGTTTGCTAGCGCTGCCTTGCAGAATTGCTGAATTTAGTTGCGTGCCGCCTCATAACGAAGAGGAAAAAACAGTAGACGCAGATGAATTATCAACAACCAATACTAAACTTCTAAACAACTATTTATGACAAATGGTCATATGTATTTACATATACTTATATGTATTAAAAATAATGTATATATATATATATTTATGTGTATATATATATGTATATATACATATATATATATATGTATATATATATATGTATATGTATATATATATATATCTGTATATATATATATACATATATATATATGTATATATATATATATACAGATATATATATATATACACCTATGTATCTGTCCGTACATCCACCGAAACACCACTTATGTACATACCATTATTCACAATATTCACATTTTTTCGCTAAATTATATCATCATCATCATCATCATCGTCGTCGTCGTCGTCGTCGTCATCTTATAATTACAAACTCATGCATAGATGTACATATCCGTGTCTCTGTACGTGTGTGCATGGAAACTTGTCCGTACAAAAGCAAACCCATCCGTCATTATTCTATTTGCTCAGTGTAACTTTTTCATGTCAGTCTTCACTGCAACTTGTCAGCGATAGACCAGATTTGATATATTAGTAACGTCACAGTAGATTGGTAAACCCAATAATTAAGCTGGCATTTGGCTGTTTTTACCACCACATGTTGGTCATATTGGGGGTCGCTTCCCATTCTTCGGTTGTGTTCTCACCTCTTCTGACCTGAATGCTTCATTCGGGTTACGATCAGCCCTGTCTACCAGATCCAAGCCGATACCTTCCTGCAACGGTGAAGCGCGACAGCTCAGCATCTCAAAACTGACACATCTTCAAAGGACCCAAAAGACTAGCAGTACTACCGTTGTAGCAGCCAAAAGAACACTCCTCGAATCATGGTTTGACATGGTTTGACATGGTTTGACATGTACATTTTCCACTATGTCCCATGTACTGTATATCAATGTATCTGTGCCAGAAAGTCCATGTCCTGCAGAGCCGCAAAGGCCACGACGTTCAAGTCCTCCAAGGCCTAGCCGGATTCCCATAAATGGGGATACCCCAAATTCCCCAAAGGGATGATTTGGGGGTACCTTTATTTTAGGAAACCTCCATATGTTGAGATGATTATTGATTGAACATGGTTTCATAATATTTTATATTAGTATAGATAGTTTTCCAATGGGAAAACCAAAGGTTCCCGAATGTTCCCAGCCTACAAACATCTTCAAACTATTTCAAATTCGAACACCCAGGTTCAAACCAAGAGTGGTTCACATGATAGAATCGTTCGTTCACACAGGGAATCTTGGCCTAAAATCAGCTGCACAATTTTCGATGCTTCCAGCCAGGATCTCGATTGCGCTGTCTGGAATTGCCCAAGCGGTTACTCAACTGCGTGATAGTGTGACCCAAAACTTCCCTTCAACATGAGAATCACATCTAAGGCCTGCAAATCCATACCAGTGGTTGGTGCACTGAGCCTGCACAGCGACGGAAACACAGAATTTGTGAAAGGCACTTGGACATCCTGGAATATGTCGTCCAAGATTTGGAGAGGGACAAGGCAACCCCAGAAATTTCCAGATTTGGACCGGCATTCCATTCCCAGCCTTGGCTGTCCTGCAAGCTGTGCAAGAGTGGTGCACAAGCAGAAACAACCCATCACAAAGGTACGGGCCATTGTCAAGAATGCTGACAATCAGTCGCCACAAATTGGATGCCTGGGTCCCCAGAAAAGGTATATAACATCTTTTTGCGCAGTTGTTGCCTCTTCTTGGCACATAAAACTTTGTTGATCTTCGTCCAAACCAACTTCGCAAAGAATCAACTTGCATCGCTATCCCTCCACTCAGCCAGTCAAAGAGCGAAGACTGCACCATGATGATTCCCTTCTATATAATCGTTCTACTTTGTACAAGTCGATTCCCTCCTGCCTTTCTCACGTTCCTCTTGCAAGGGAAAGGGTGCCTGACACAACTTAGATTTAGATAGTAACAAAACAAAAAAAATCTGCATTTGGCAGCACACAGGACCTGCAAAGAAAATAGCATCTAAGGCACTATCACAGATACAAAACTGTTTTTTGTAGAATACGATTGCATAATGAGGGATGCCTTAAGGGGATACCCCCGTCAACATACCTCAGAATAATAAAAATATTATTCCGGCATCCGTTGAGTTCAAAACAAAAAATTACTTTACTTCGTGTGATCCCCACCATGACATTTATACATTTTGTTACTGGCAAATCTTCTGGCATTCTATCTGACATATTTTCTGGCATGCGATCTGGCATTCTATCTGGCATATCTTCTGGCATTCTACCTGCCATATCTTCTGGCAGATGTTCTGGCATATCTTCTGGCAGATGTTCTGGCATATCTTCTGGCATATCTTCTGGCATTCCATCTGGCATTCTATCTGGCATATCTTATGGCATATTATCTGGCAAATCTTCTGGCATTCCATCTGGCATTCTATCTAGCATATCTTCTGGCATATTATCTGGCAAATCTGCTGGCATTCTATCTGGCAAACATTCTGGCACTTTATCTGGCATATCTTCTGGCATTCTAGCTGACATTCTATCTGGCTTTCTATCTGGCATACCTTCTGGCATTCTATCTGGCATATCTTCTAACATTCTATCTGGCATATCTTCTGGCACTCTATGTGGCATATCTTTTAGCGTGGATACTCGCGGTTGAGGTCCGGCAGGGAACACTGGGCGCGGATGGTCGCGGTTGAGGTCCGGCAGGGAACACTGGGCGCGGATGGTCGCGGTTGAGGTCCGGCAGGGAACACTGGGCGCGGATGGTCGCGGTTGAGGTCCGGCAGGGAACACTGGGCGCGGATGGTCGTGGTTGAGGTCCGGCAGGGAACACTGGGCGCGGATGGTCGTGGTTGAGGTCGGGCAGGGAACACTGGGCGTGGATGGTCGTGGTTGAGGTCCGGCAGGGAACACTGGGCGTGGGTGGTCGTGGTTGAGGTCCGGCAGAGAACACTGTGGATCGCGGGTCGCAGTTGAGCAAGGACGACGAGGACGACGAGGAGGACGAGGAGGAGGAGGAGAGGAGGACGAGGCAGGACGAGGCGGAGGAGGAGGAGAAGGAGGAGGAGAAGGAGGAGGAGGAGGACGAGGAGGAGGACGAGGAGGAGGACGAGGAGGCAACTGACATAAAATCTAACAACCCTCACCTGGCAGGTGGGGAAATATTCTAAGAACTCAATGAGTCCATATGGAAAAATGGAATAATTTCCATCAAAATGATACCGGTATAGTCTATTTCTAGCCAAATGCAAGTGATCGTAAGCAGCTGCGCGCAAACGGCCGAAAACGGTTTCCCTTCTTGCAGAGCTGGGGCACAAATTTAAACAATTTTCAACATAATCAGATAGGATCAAGAAGAGTCAGAATAGTATCTTTAAACAAATTTCCTCTCAGCAACCCACTGGCTGAACATGGTTTTAGTTGGTTTTGGGTGTTTTTCCAGTTTCTGGGCTAGTTTGGTGGTTCTGGCCTTAGTGGGAATGAGTGGGAAAAGCAAAATATTTGGTTGTCACTGGTTAATTTGTTTTGCCAATTTCTGGATTTGTTTTGTGATTGTAGCAGCTGCCCCCTTTTGTTTTTCAGGGGTGCCAGGCATCTCCAATACCTCCAGAATAATTTCTCCCCTGGGGAAAGCCCGAAAAAAGAAACAACTTGGCTCTCTTCTAGAGGTTTTCCCAACTTTCCGTACACCCCCCTATTTCTTCCATATTCCCTTCATTTATTTCCTGCCAAAAAAATCCCGTTGGCCACAATGGGAATGAGTGGGAAATGTTTGGGTTTCATTTGTCTTATGTTAGTTCTTGCCAGTTTCTGGGCTACTTTGGTGATTAGCTGACCACTTCCGTTTTTGAGGGGTACCAGGCATCTCCAATACCCCTATAGAATAATTGTTTCCCTGGGGAAAGCCCGCAAAATGGCACTCAACCTGGCTCTCTCCTACAAGTTTTCCCAACTTCGCGTCCGCCCCCCTATTTCTTCCATATTCCCTTCATTTCCTTCCAAAAAACTCCCGTTGGCCATAGTGGGAATGGGTGGGAAATGTGTGGGTTTCATTTGTTTTTTGACAATTCTTACCAATTTCTGGGCTAATTTGGTGATTGGCTGTTCACTTTCGTTTTTGAGGGGTACCAGGCATCTCCAATACCCCTAGAATAATTTCCCCCCTGGGGAAAGCCCACACAATGGCACTCAACCTGGCCTTTTCCTAGGTATTTTCCTGACATTCCCTATTCATTGCCACCCAAAGAGCTCTCGAGAGAAAGTACCGTGAGAGAAAGGTGGTCCGGTGGACACCAGTTGTGCGTGCAAGTACGCTGCAAAAAAAGGTTGGCAGCAATTGCCCAAACTGCATGATGCCTTAAATAACTGCAATTGGCATTTCCAGCAAAAAGTTTTCAGGCAAACACCGCCAAGCTAGGAATGGCTTTTGGAAAGGCC
>CAMXCT020001735.1:27500-57500 GCA_947184155.2 Cladocopium goreaui | reverse complement strand
TAATAGTAGTAGTAGTAGTAGCAGTAGTAGTAGTAGCAGTAGTAGCAGCAGGAAAAAAGAAAGGAATAGTAGGTAGCAAGGGGAACCGGTTTAAAAATAAAAGCGGGTGGGGGGGTGCAGGGGAGAGGGCGCAGCGCCTCCCCCCGCAATGCGTACCAAGAGAGAAGCACATAGGCAGAAGTCTCAATGGATATATTGCAAGTAAGAACGACAAGATCAAGAAAGAAGCACATAGGCACAGGTCTCGATGGATATCAGCAAAGATGAAACTAACCCAAATAAACGATGATGCTTATGCAAAAAGAAAGGAATAGTAGGTAGCAAGGGGAACCGGTTTAAAAATAAAAGCGGGTGGGGGGGTGCAGGGGGGGGGGCGCAGCGCCTCCCCCCGCAATGCGTACCAAGAGAGAAGCACATAGGCACAAGTCTCAATGGATATATTGCAAGTAAGAACGAGAAGATCAAAAAAGAAGCACATAGGCACAAGTCTCGATGGATATCAACAAAGATGAAATTAACCCAAATAAACGATGATGCTTATGCAAAAAAAAGGAATTGTAGGTAGCAAGGGGAACCGTTTTAAAAATAAAAGCGGGTGGGGGGGTGCAGGGGAGAGGGCGCAGCGCCTCCCCCCGCAATGCGTACCAAGAGAGAAGCACATAGGCACAAGTCTCAATGGATACATTGCAAGTAAGAACGACAAGATCAAGAAAGAAGCACATAGGCACAAGTCTCGATGGATATCAGCAAAGATGAAATTAACCCAAATAAACGATGATGCTTATGCAAAAAGAAAGGAATAGTAGGTATAGCAAGGGGAACCGGTTTAAAAATAAAACCGGGTGGGGGGGTGCAGGGGGGAGGGCGCAGCGCCTCCCCCCGCAATGCGTACCAAGAGAGAAGCACATAGGCACAAGTCTCAATGGATATATTGCAAGCAAGAACGAGAAGATCAAGAAAGAAGCACATAGGCACAAGTCTCGATGGATATCAGCAAAGATGAAATTAACCCAAATAAACGATGATGCTGATGCAAAAAGAAAGGAATAGTTAGTAGGTAGCAAGGGGAACCGGTTTAAAAATAAAAGCGGGTGGGGGAGGGGGGAGGGCGCAGCGCCTCCCCCGGCAATGCGTACCAAGAGAGAAGCACATAGGCACAAGTCTCAATGGATATATTGCAAGTAAGAACGAGAAGATCAAAAAAGAAGCACATAGGCACAAGTCTCGATGGATATATTGCAAGTAAGAACGAGAAGATCAAAAAAGAAGCACATAGGCACAAGTCTCGATGGATATCAACAAAGATGAAATTAACCCAAATAAACGATGATGCTTATGCAAAAAAAAGGAATAGTAGGTAGCAAGGGGAACCGTTTTAAAAATAAAAGCGGGTGGGGGGGTGCAGGGGAGAGGGCGCAGCGCCTCCCCCCGCAATGCGTACCAAGAGAGAAGCACATAGGCACAAGTCTCAATGGATATATTGCAAGTAAGAACGACAAGATCAAGAAAGAAGCACATTGGCACAAGTCTCGATGGATATCAGCAAAGATGAAATTAACCCAAATAAACGATGATGCTTATGCAAAAAGGAAGGAATAGTAGGTAGCAAGGAGAACCGGTTTAAAAATAAAAGCGGGTGGGGGGGTGCAGGGGGGAGGGCGCGTACCAAGAGAGAAGCACATAGGCACAAGTCTCAATGGATATATTGCAAGTAAGAACGAGAAGATCAAGAAAGCACATAGGCACAAGTCTCGATGGATATTTTGAAAGAAGAAGAAAGAGAAAATGAACCCTAAGAAACGATGCTTATGAGCAAAAGGCAAGAGAGTAGGTAGCAAGGGAAGCTGATGAAAAAACAAAAGCGGGTGGGGGGGTCCCCTGCAATGCGTACCAAGAAAGAACATGAAAGAAGTACATAGGCACAAGGCGCGATGGAGATCAATGAAGATGAAATGAACGCAAATACCCGATGATAAGTGTTGACTGCACACATGGTCCTTCCTTCCTTCCTTCCTTCCCTTCGTTCCCCCCTTGCATCCTTCCCTCCTTCCCTCCTTCCTCCTTCCCTCCTTTCCTCCTTCCCTCCTTTCCTCCTTCCCTCCTTTCCTCCTTCCCTCCTTTCTTCCTTCCTTCCTTTCGTCCTTCCCTCCTTTCCTCGTTCCCTCCTTTCCTCCTTATTTCCTTTCTTCCTTCCTTCCTTCCTTCCTTCCTTCCTGCCTGCCTGCCTGCCTGCCTGTCTGCCTGCCTGCCTTCCTTCCTTCCTTCCTTCCCTCCTTTTCTCCTTTCCTCCTTCCCTCCTTCCCTCCTTCCCTCCTTTCCTCCTTCCCTCCTTTCCTCCTTCCCTCCTTCCTTCCTTCCTTCCCTCCTTCTCTCCTTCCTTCCTTCCCTCCTTTCCTCCTTCCCTCCTTTCCTCCTTCCCTCCTTTCCTCCTTCCCCCCTTTCTTCATGGTCATTTATTTTTTTTGATGCATTTATTTTTTTTTGATGCATTTTTATTTTTTTTTGATGCTTCTCCCGATCGTTCCCAAAGAGGACCAAAACCCCTTTTCACCACGCCATTTGGTGGAAGATACCACTGTGACCGTGAATGTCATGGTCTTAGACATGCCAAGGAAGTTTGTCTGACGCCACGATGTCACAGATGTGGCCCACAGTCAGACGTTCCCCAACATAGGCTGTATGCGATCTCACATGGATATGCACTTCATGTTGATTATGAGCATTGTCGTGATGCGGGATCCAATGGTCCACTTCGGGCCTTCAATCCATGTGCGATTTGCTGCACTGCAGATGATAGACTTGTTATGACTTGTTTAGAGGGCTTGAGCTGAATATGTGGTCAGTGGAACTGATCACATAGGGGGAGTGCGTGTAAGAATTCCATGCATCCCTATTTACCCAATTCTCAAATGGAAATACTTCCACTTTTGCTTTGACTTCCACCCACCGGGTGTTGTCCAGACTTCAACTCACCGGGTGTTGTCTAGGAATCCTGAAGAACCTGCATCTGGGCCGGACCGAAGCCTTTTAGATGTCAAGCGGCACAAAGGTGCGTCAGCTAGCAGCGAGGTGGCTGCTTGGAGTTTTGGGGAAACTTGGTTTTGTTTTTTGGGTTGAAACATTTCTTTTCCGGTTGGGGTCGGGATCTCAGTTGCTGTTCAGGGTTCCAGGACGGTTCACTTGTTGGCATTGGGAGGCTTCAGGAAACACAGAAACCATGGAAACCGTGCAAACTATGAAAACCGTACAGAAATCTTGGACAACAGGGAAACCATGGAAACCGCAGACAAATCATGGAAACCATGGAAACCATGGAAACCGCAAAGAAATCATGGAAACCGTGGAAACCATGGAAACCATGGAAACCGCAAAGAAATCATGAAAACCATGGAAACCGCAGACAAATCATGGAAACCATGGAAACCGCAGACAAATCATGGAAACCATGGAAACCATGGAAACCGCAAAGAGATCATGGAAACCATGGAAACCGCAGACAAATCATGGAAACCATGGAAACCATGGAAACCGCCAAGAAATCATGGAAACCATGGAAACCGCACAGAAATCATGGAAACCATGGAAACCATGGAAACCGCAAAGAGATCATGGAAACCATGGAAACCGCAGACAAATCATGGAAACCATGGAAACCATGGAAACCGCAAAGAAATCATGGAAACCATGGAAACCATGGAAACCGCAAAGAGATCATGGAAACCACAAAAACCATGGAAACCGCAAAGAAAGTATGGAAACCATGGAAACCATGGAAACCACACAGATATCATGGAAACCATAAAAACCATGGAAAACCACAGAGAAAAATAGAAACCATGGAAACCATGGCACAGTGTGTGTCGCGTTTCAAAATGAGTAATAAAGTCGCGATTCAAATTGAGTATTATCCCGCGTTCTAAAACGAAACCTTCCCGTAGGTAGGTACTAGACTAGGTAGGTACTAGTAGGTGGGTACCAGTAGGTAGGTACTAGTAGGTAGGTACTAGTAGGTAGGCACTAGGGTAGGTACTAGTAGGTAGGTACTAGTAGGTAGGTACTCGTAGGTGGGTACCAGTAGGTAGGTACTAGGGTAGGTACTAGTAGGTAGGTACTAGTAGGTAGGTACTAGTAGGCAGGTACTAGTAGGTAGTTTAGGTTAGGTTAGGTTCGGTTAGGTCAGGTTAGGTAGGTATATGATTATGTATGTATATATTATCAAAATGTGAGTCTATGGGGCCAACCATCCAGACCTACGATCACCTGCCTGTGTCGTAGACGGTGCGGGAACCTTGCCGCCTGTACACATCACTTTCCGCGACGACTTTCAGCATCAAATGCATCTCACGGAAATCAATGGATTGGCCCATGGGAAATGTGAAGGGGAACCCTGGTTTCTGATCGTTTTTGATGTCTTTGACCCCAAAACTAAATGCTCTCCGCACAATTTCCGAAAATTCTGACAGGAGAACGTTTAAAAAAACCGGTTCGCAACTTCAATATGCTTCAATGCCAACAGCAGTGATGTGTCATGTGTCAGTCCGGTCTCTGGAAAAATCAGTTCTTTACCCAAGTGATCCGAGATGGCACGAGGGTGGCATCGGCCTATGGCTGCCCAAGCAGTAGCCACTGGAATGGTGTCTGCAGGTGAAAACCCAGCCATGACCTTCAGTATGGCTTGGGCTTGCTGGTCACCTTAGCTCCCGGTGTTTCTCCACATTTGTCTATGCCAAAAAGGAATTCTGTGCAAAGGCGTGCACATGCGGGTATAGAATGGCTATATGCACTTTCTCTGCATATGTATATCCGCCGACCCCGGCTTTGGCAGCAGCCGGGGCAACGCCCAGATCACCAAGCTGTGCTTGCTCTATTGTTCCGTATGGCATGGCGAGGCGCTTCCCGGCCAATGCTTTTGCGCGATTCAGCTGTCACGCCGCGGCCGTGGCCAGGGGTGGTAGCCTTCTGCGGCCTTTCCGGGCCCGTTTGGCTGCGACCACTCTCTGGTTTTCTTGCTGTTCAGCTGTCACGTCAGGGCGTAGCGAAGGGTGGTGGCCTACCTCTGCGGCCTTTCCCGGCCCGTTCAGCTGCGACCACTATAGAAACTACGGTACATGTGCAACATTGTGAAAACTGCGTAAATACCAGTGTTTTTACTGGGGGCGGGCACAAAAACACGGTAAACACCGTGATTTTTGCTACCAGAAGCCAAAAAAACATCGTAAATACCGTGGCTTTGGACTTCCGAGGCGCAAACAACATCTGCATTTACGGTGTTTTTTTGCTCCGAGTGTGTCAAAAAAACGAAAACACCACCTATGTGACGGTTTTAGGGCCCAACAAATTGCGACAATAAGATGTCTTGCAAGAAGAACAAGAACAAGAACAAGAACAAGAACAAGAACAACAAGAACAACAAGAACAACATCAACAACATCGACAACATCAACAACAACAACAACATCAACATCATCAACAACAACAACAACAGCAACAGCAACAACAACAACAACATATCATCAGTCATCATCATCATCATCAACCGGCCAACCAGGGACCGGTCCCCCCGCCACCGTGGGCCGGGAAGGGGGGAGGGGGGGGGGGGGGGTGGGGAAAAGGGGCCCCCGCCCCGCAGACCCGGGAGGGGGGAGAGGAACCGCATGAGGGGGGCGCCTCGCCCCGGGGGGGGGGGGGGGGGACACCAGCACGGGACAGCACAAAAATGCGACAAAAAATGTGTTACAAGGTGCGGTATGAAAAGCACATCATACTGTGCTCTGCAGCTGCGCGCACGCACGGAGCACATGAACAACATCAATGCTCACACTACTATACATAACCCTTATGGCATCGCCGGTGTGCGAAGCTCTACAATCAATATATATATATATATATAAATATATATGTAAATTTTTAATTATATAAATAAATTATATATATATCTGTACGTGTATCCCTTCTCCACCTCCTCCACCCCCTCCACCCCCTCCCCCCCCCCCCTCCCACCCCCTCACCCCTCCACCCGCCATCCACCCCCTCCCCCCCCTCCCCCCCCTCCACCCCCTCCCCCCCTCCTCTCTCATCTTTCTCTCTCTCTCTCCTCTGCTTATCTCTTCTCCGGTCGTCTTCTCTCTCTCTCAGGATCGCTCTCGGGCAAGGAATCGGGGGGAGTCTCTCGATTCTCATGGGGGGCGTCAGTTCGCTCTCCCTCCCATCCCTCTCCCTCCCTCTCCCTCCCTCTCTCTCCCTGCCTCCTTTCTTTGAATCTTGTGCGTGATTCTGCGTGTAATTGGTATTAACTCGATCTTTTAAAACTATTTTGGCGCTTTGCGATGCTCTCCTCTGGCTGATGCCCAGGTGTACAACTTTGAAGAATGCAGAATATGAAACAAACGATCTTGAGCTGCTGCATGAATATCAAGAATCAAGACAGAATATCCAAAACAAGCATCTAAGTCTTGCTGACTTGACGTCTTCCACGGTCTTCTGCAGCTGAGTCTTGTCCTGCAACGCATGCAACGCTGTTCGTGGCCGCGCTGAGGGATGTCAGGCCACCTGTGGAAGTGCTGTCCTTCCTGTCCTTGACCGCAGCGTCTCCGGCGTCTCCAGCGTTCGCAGCACGCGTCGCTCGCAGCACTTCTGCGGCCACGTGAGCTGCATCGTTGGCAGATGCACCTGCACACCAGGCAATGAGGCTTAAAATGCCTGGAATTCCCACATCCATGTAAGAACGTAATATAGTTTTTAATGGTTTTATGATATTATGGTAATATATGGTAATATGACGTAATATCATGGTATTCATGGTTGTACCATGGTTTACCTATATACAGTTACGCACTCAAGAAAATCAACTACACGTATTCTTTCATGCACTGTGCACGGATGACGAGGGGCAATTGAAGACATTTGACCAAGGCAAAGGCCAAGCCATCCAGTCCTGCTTATCTGTTGACCCCATACCCTATATAAATTGGCATTTTAATGATAAAATCATCGATGGATGGGGACTTTTCCATTACCATGTTTATCCATGTTTCATTACCAGATGATAATATCATGCATCCAACCTGCATCTTCGAAAGCCTTCACTGCCGATGCCACATTGGTAGAGAGGTTCCCTGTCACGTGAGAAACCGACCAGGCTGAAAAGCGCTCGTTGGGCCAAACCCCCGGAATGAACGAGACAAATAGAGACAATTTTTTTAGGCCTATAACCAGTATGATGTATGCATTCTATGCATCTTCCTCTCTGGGAACAAAACTCAACTTAACATTCACTTCAAATTTATCGTCATGTATCGGAATCGTCGGGGTGCAATCCAGCCAAACCCAACTGAATCTAAACCTCTCTCTCTCTCTCTCCCTCCCTTTCTATCTCCATGGCCATCTCAGGAAAAGCTGAAGCGAGCAGTTAATTACTCATGCAAGATTTCATCGCATTAACATCTTAGCTATAGTATGCTGTAGTGCCTATGACCATCTCCAAGTTATTTCAGTTTTAGGATGGTTCAATTAGAAAATACCACCCATTATCACCCATGTTTTTCTTTTGGGATCTCATTTTCTATATCTCAGTTTTTCATCGTTCACCAACCATAACATCCCATGACCATCTGGGGCAAGCCTTCACCCAGGTTCCTCAATCCAGCCACCACACGGGCGGAGGCCAAAGCATCGAAGCTTCGCTTGGCCACGGCGCGTTGTTGCGAGGTCATCTCCTGCTGGGAAGGTAGCTACTGGTAGTGCTAATACACATGTAAAGAAAAATGTGAATGTTAATGACGTCTATGTATATATATGTGTATTATATTAAGATGTATGATTATATTAATTTGTATTATATTGTACTGAGCCACATTATACTATATTATATTATTAGTATACGTATATTTATATACTTATATGCTTATATACTTCTATACTTATATACTTGTATACTTATATACTTGTATACTTATACTGTACTCTGCTCCGCTCTGCGCTGCTCTGCTCTACTCTGCTGTACTGTATGTATGTACGTACGTACGTACGGACGTTGTCAGTACATGTCTTTATTAATACGAACTAGGCCCAGTAGAAGGGGCTCATTGTTGCCGTTGGCCCTTGGTGATGGATGTATATAGGTCACTGATGCATGCATGTGGCTGCTGGTCCCCTGCTGTTGCAAGCGCAGGTTTCAAAGTCTGCTTGGGCTGTGGTGGAACTTCCAATCGTTGAAGAGTTGATGGGGCAATTTGTCTCAACTCCGGAGCAATTCAACTCAGTTCAACGGCAAAGTTGGCAACGAAATTGAACATCTGGTAAATGAATTGTCATGGGGTGATGGAGCCGCAATGTCCCCTCCAGGTACACTGCTTATGACTCAAAAAGGAGGTCGACAAACTTTCGAAAACAAGCGAAGCTACAAAAAACACGGAGGTGCACCAAGCGTGGCTGTCTATCTCGAAAGCAACTCCTGCCACTTCGTCTTGAAAATTGCAACTTCTTGATCTCTGAATCCAGCACTGAAGGCTGAGGCGGCCAAGGCCAGAAGGTCACCTGGCAGCCGGGGTCTCAGGGTCATGGCACGAGAAAACCTGCGCTTGGATCTAGAGACTATGGGCATCCACAATTCAAAACCAACTGGACCATGATCCAAGAACTATCCTGATGCAGTCGCCCCTTTACATCCTTTGTGTCTCCCTAAGATGCCTGCCAAGTTGGAGTCAAGCCCCTCAGTGCCATTCATCCGAAGGTTGGGTCTCTCAGCCGCTGCTGCAGCATTCACCGCAGCGTTCACAATGTCCATCTTTTCCTCAGCTGGAGAAAACAGCTGATTGGTGATGTCAACTATCCTCAAAATATGAGTCATGCAGGATTATCATCTATATAATCATGGTTGAAAATAAGCATCTATTTATCTCTCCCTCTCTCTCTCTCTATCTCTGCATGTAAATATGAACATCATAAATGAGACGACCAGCAGCACCTACTGTAGCTATTCGATCACCAAATCCCATGGAATCTGCAAGAATTGAGCTTGAGCTTGGTAATATCCCCTGCCTGCTCAGGAATATCAAGGCTCTCCATCTGATCTTTGACCGCGTCACCCACCTCAGGACGTTCAGGACATTCCGGTGATTCAAACGTCCGAAGCCAATAAGAACCCCCCTAGATGGGGACCCGAAGATAGACAAATCCACCAGCTCACATCGTTTCAGCAGGGTGTCTGAGGATGTTTAAAGGGCAGGACATTCCACGGTGTCCCCGATTGTTTGGACAGCCCTCCAGCGACAGCCCTACGCAGCTTCCGAACAGCATCGGACAAATTCCCTGGTGCTTCCAAACTCTTGACACTCTATGATTCCCGGAGCACCCCCACACTGATACGAGACCACCAAAAGGCCGCACGGAATTAGAATGAATGAGTGCACATTGGTGATCATTGAACAAAACGAAAAAACAACACATATCAACAAACTATAACAAACAAATTACAACAAATTATAACAAAGTAACCTCAACGCTGTCGAAGGGGAACCTGCAAACCCTCAAAGTACATCGGCCCTCCCACGGCCCCACGGTCATCAGTTTCACGTCGCGTGGCAATTTCAGGATCGAGGCCAAAGGGATGAGCATCTGCACGAGATTCGTGTGGCCCCATAAGTGGGAACAAGCGTTTCTGCACATGAGTATGTAGAAATGATTAGAAATGTAGCGTAACGCAACGCAAAGCAAGACAATGGAATGCAATTTGTAACGCAGTGTATGTATTCTGTATCAGTGTCGTTTTATAATTTTTATACGTGCAATCTCCATCACGATACTCCATTTTTCATATCATTCGGCCTGACATCGGGGCAGACATGGAGACCTTTGGAACTGTGTGCATGTATGGTATGTCTCTGTGTGTATGTTGGCATGTGGTATGCGCGCATGTTTACCCGTATGCATGGACATGCATGGACCTTTTGCTCATGTCATAGGAATGCAAGAGCCTATGTGTGACCACTTATATATTCGATATATTTAGATGTATTGGTATGTGATGGTCTGTGTAAGTTTGTACAGCCTCTTTGAGATTCTCCAACACATCCAACATCATCCAACATTGAGTGGTGAGGTCCATGGACAAATCACCTTACGCACATGAAATCGCATTTGTATGCATGTGTTATTCATCGTTCTACTTGCCAGAGAGGAAAGCATCAGTATCACCAACCTACTCTGCAAAATGACAAATGCATCCAAAAGGCTGATAGAATCCCATTGAAACACAGGCGTAGTGCTGGAAATGGCCTGAAACCTCAGCGTGCTACATAACGTCAAAATATGTCAAAATGCCAAGACCGACTTACTGATCTTACTGAACCCTCTACCCCACTTTCCAGAAAATTCACCAGCTTTACACTGCAACCATCGAAGTCCGTGGCATTTCGGCGATCATTCTCTGCGATCTCCAACTTTCTCCTCCTTGTAGAGCGTCTTGCAGGTCAATGCCAACAAGCTTGACTATATAATTTGTCCATAGTAACTTGGCAGGCTTTGGATTGATGATGATTGATGACGATTGATGACAACTGATGACAATTGATGACGGTTGATGGGTATGTTTCAGGCTTACCATGGTTTGCCCGACACCAACTGCTCAGTGATGCTGGCTAAACTGCGCTCCTGCCGCTGCAACCACAGCCGCCTGCCCTTCAACACCCAGCTGCCCCACTGCATCCGCCAAGCCCTGGAGTGGCACCGTGGTACTCGCAGCATCTGCACCGCTTCGGTATCGGGGTGGAACTTTCAAAAGTTCACACAGTCAAACGTCGACACTAGTCAAAGCTACAGCATGTCAAAGCTCTTGCGAAGGTTGGAACTGTATGCAAGGCATGTCACCATTGATGCAAGTGAATGTATCGAACCGTAGGTCATCTTGGGTCCAGAAGTGGTCAAATGAAAAGCTGACAGCCCCGCCATCAGCTAAGGACAGGCTTGCTGCCGCTGCTGCTGCTCCAACCTGCCAAAAAACCGACAGTGTCAAAGCAAGGTCTGCCACGGCAAATGCAAGCAAGGCTTGTCACAGGAAATGAGCGGCGCGCTAGGAACTTTGGGAGAGAGCAGTTGGCTGCAAAACCTTGTGCGAACTGGATCCTTCTCAGAGAAAAAATGTTGATTTCAAGGTCCCCTCCATTCGATTCCATTAAATTCCATTCCGATCTGCAAATTGTCCCACCTCTTCGGCTGAATAGTTGGCTTTGGCAGCTGCTGTGACCACTGCTGCTACCTATCATGGTCGTGCCCAGCCAGGAAGACTTATGGATGCAGCCAAGGGGAAGCACATTGTCTTGGAAGACAATGATGGAAATGATAGGGCTTGGGTGCCCTGGGTACCTTGGTGGACTGTCCAAACCTAACCAAATACATACAAATACCCAGTAAAAATGAGTTCAATGTTGACTACTTCTACTGATTTTGTCACGAAAATTGCCATTGCATTGAGAACCTTATGGAATCTTCCCCCAACCACCCCCCAAAAAAAATCCTCAGCCAAAGGCCTTTGGATCGCCCTGGCCTTGGCCGGCACCGAAAGTGTCGCAGCCGTTGTCGCGGCCTTTGCCGCAGCGCGCAGGACCTGGAGGATGTGGACGTAGCTCCTGGCTGGGGAGGGTTGGGGCTGTGTAAACAATATTTTTTTTCAAAAAACAAGAGGAGAAACAATGGAATTGCTGTTAACATGAGAAAAAAACAACAGGGAACAAATCCTTCAAAAACTGACTGAGCCGAAAAACATGTCACAAGGTCTATGAGACCCACAGCACGCTGTGTCACCCGTCACCTGTGATCCAGATTGGCCATGGCGACCTTCAGGTGATCAACCTGAAACCCGGGTGGTCAATGATGGCACGCATCTCCGCAAGAATAAACAATAATTAGGACAACAAACATATTTAAAAAAACACACACACACATACATATATACATATATACATATATACATATATACATATATGTATATATGTATATATGTATATATGTATATATGTATATATGTATATATGTATATATGTATATATGTATATATGTATATGCATAACATACCGTAGAACGAAGGAAAAATCATAAAACCTACCGTGACCTACCCATGAATATTTCAGATGTATGCTATACATATTCACGTCTTCATCATGCCAGAGCTTGCCTGCTGTGAAGAAAGGCCAAGCATTTCGGCAGCAAAGAACACTGAGTCGGTCAAACTGGTGTTGGTGGCCTTACACCCCCAGCGGGGTCACGCAAGCGCTGAGGGAGGCGTCCAAAATATGTTTTTGTTGCATTTAATAATGAATCTCGGTTGATGGATGTTGATGGGTGATGGGGATGATGTTCATTAAAGGATGCCCATACATTTTTCATAAACAAGGGCCAATCACCAATGACCAATCACCTTGTGATCTGCACCATTAAAAAAACAGTATACAAACGGTTCCAACCTCCGGAGCAGGTGGGACCACAGCTTGACTGGCAAACACCACTTGAGCGGTCTCATCTGGAGAAATCTGCCTAAGAACAACTGGAAACGACGAACAATGGACGTGTCATAATGGGCCAAACAACCAAAGCCTTCCAATCCTTCAATCTTGGCTGATGTGGCAAAACAAAAGGATCCAGTGAAGGTTTGTAAGTCAACTACCATTTTTGAATTTCTTATATTTTATGCAGGTCCCATGCTAGAAACAAGTCGTTTCGGCCGCGTCCCTTTGGTGATCCCTGGTTCCTCCAGTCTGTTTTGTCTATTATTATTATTCTTATTGTTATGTTGATAAACGGATGGACCCTGCTGCTCCAGCGTTGCACATTTCACCATCACTGCTCAGATGCAAATCCTTCGCCGCCAGCTGGAGCTCCGCTTTGATGGTGTCACTTGCTGTCGGTTGCCTGTGCGGTCATCTGCATCAAGGTGAAACCAAAATGACAGCCCCATGCAGTTCCAACGTTTTCAGTTCACCAAATAAGAGTGCTCCAAGATGACCCTGGATAACCCTAGACTTGTGATGACTTGTGACCAAGGATCTAGATTTGGAGGTGGTTTCCTTATGGCAAGCACACCCACAGCGGTCCCTTCATCATTCATCAACTACATCTCAATTATAATCCTTCTGCAAGTTCTGATCTATGTATATATCTATGTAATTATCTATATATCTATGTATCTATGTATCTATAAATCTATGTATGTATGTATGTATGCATGCATGTATGTATCTATGTATCTATGTATGTCTGTATCTATGTATCTATGTATCTATGCATGTATGTATGTATGTATGCATGTATGTATGCCTGCAATTGTGTGATGAGAACTTGATAAATGATTTGTGAAAACCCAAGCCTTCCAAACCTGATTCACACATATGCAATTGTATGTAATTGTATGTATGTAATTGTATGTATTTCATTGCATTTACGAAATTGTATGAAATTGCATGTAACTGTATGGAATTGCATGTAATTGTATGTATGTACTTGTATGTAATTGTATGCATGTAATTGCATGTATGTAATTGTATGTATTTCATTGCATGTACGACATTGTATGAAATTGCATGTAATTGTATGTCATTGTATGTATGTACTTGTATGTAATTGTATGTAATTGTATGCAATTGTATGTAATTGTATGTAATTGTATGTAATTGTATGTAATTGTATGTAATTGTATGCAATTGTATGTCTGTGTATGTCTGTGTATGTCTGTGTATGTCTGTGTATGTCTGTGTATGTCTGTATGTCTTGTATGTCTTGTATGTCTCTGTATGTCTGTATGTCTGTATGTCTGTATGTCTGTATGTCTGTATGTCTGTATGTCTGTATGTCTGTATGTATGTATGTATGGCAAAGGCACACATTTGAACATATTATTTTATTTGACATTTATTGTATATATATATAATTTATATTATATCTATTTTAAATATTATAATTGTAATGCCTATATATTAAAATAGCAATTGCATATATAATATGATATATAATAGCAGCAGGCTTGAATCCGCAAAGGGAGAGATAACGTCGCAGCATATCATGCTGTAATTCTATCTCTCTCTCTCTCTCTCTGAATCTCCTTGCAGCTATTCCATGGCCTGGTGCCTGGACTCTACAGACTTGGCCGTGACCAGAAATGACCACAAATGAGTACTGATCTCTTCCAACACCATGCAGCTCAGGGTTAATTATTCAGGACTCTTCTTGGCACCTTCGCGGAAACAAACAAAAACTTACCAAACATTTCCCGGCGCCTCAAGCTTTCTTGCGCAGAATCATGTTCCACCTTTTTGAGATGGTCGCCATTCCTAGGAGAGGTGGCGTGGTTTTCACATTGTTCAACTTCCCAGGACTGAAGCACTTGGTTGCGGTCACACATACAGGATTGCCTGCCTTCTGTTGGCAGTTGCCGCCGAAATTGATGAAAATTCCTGCAGCCGCGACCCACCACAAAAACAGGCTCATGCGCTGCATCTGTTTGAATGCCGACACATCTCATACAATTGCATACAAGTGCCCCATTCAAAAGAATGAAGGTGATTGGTGTGACCAGGTCGTTCTTGCATGGCTGTCGCCAAGCAATGGGGTCGTATGTTGGCAGCTTCCAACATTTTCAACTTGGAATTAGCAGTTTCTGAACTCCTGGCGAAGAAGCGCTTTTCGCTGGCCCGTCCACGTGGTGTCCTTGCCGAAAAGACCACGATTGAAACATATTGAAACACTGCCAGCAGCATCAAGGCCCCAAAATCCTTCAGCTGAGGGACCTCTGAAGCATTCGACACGGAAATTGTCACGGCACAAAGAGCTGCCACTAGAGGTATTTGCATGCCTTAGCCGGCTCAGCTTGGGAAGAGACTTTGTCAGAATCAGGAAGTTGCGTGGCTTTTCGTGTTGAAGTCTGCCGACTTCACGCGTGGAATCACTCGCGCGAGTTGAATAGTGAATAGGCCGCGGTATGATATGGCATGCTGCAAGTCATTGAAGCAATGCCCTGGTCATCACCAGAAACCCGAAACCAAAACCAATGGCTTTGCTGAGGAAACACCCTCCCAAATGGACTTTCTACCAGCCCTGCCTGGAACTTAACCCTGTGGCCATATGGACGCCGACATTGGCCCGAAGTCGGCGGGGGACCTGCTATCAGTGCCTGGCCTTGAGCCGAAGCTTCCACCGGCATAGCCATCCCAGTCCAGAGAAAAACGGACACGTTTCGTGCACACACACACGCACATGGAGAGAGAGAGAGAGAGAGAGAGACAGAGAGACATATATCTATATGTATATATATATGTGCACATACATACATACATACATGCATGCATGCATGCATTCATGCATACATACAGACATGCATACATACATACATACATACATACATACATCCATGCATGCATGCATACATACATACATTACATACATTACATACATTACATACATTACATACATTACATACATTACATACATTACATATATATATATTCATACAGACACACACACACATCTATACCATCTATACGCACACACACACATATATATATACACATGCGTATATTTACGCGAACACATACAAACACCACATGATGATTACATAACAAAAGCTCATGCAGTGAAGCAGTAAATCACGCGCACATACCAATAGCAAAAACAGAGCTTGACAAGGAATCTCGACGGCTACGCCTCATGTGCCATGCGCTAAGATCAGTGGGGAGAAGTGAAGTTGTGGATCTTTCTCTGTCCAAAGCACCGCTATGATTCGATAGGTGCACTGTAAAGGATTTCCTGACTGGGCTGTAAGTCTTTTGTGCAAATTTCTTCAGCAACATCAAATTATTTTGCACCGACGTACTGCATTACATATAAAAAACCAAACTGGAGCCCACGCCAATACCTGCATTCATGTGCCAGTGAGGCAGGAATGAAGAATCCCACCAATTTGAAGCCACTTTTTTTTTAGCGCTTTATGCGGTTGGCCTCCGGGGCCCTCACTGGTGGCATGCAAACTGCACACGGCAGGCGCGACAATCCAATTTCTCAATAGAAACTGGCGGATCCATTCAACAGCTGGACTGCCTTCGAGCAGCTGCAAATCTGCAAATTCATGCTGATTTCATGCTGCCTGGGGGCAACTTTGGACTTTGGCTTGTCTCAAGCTGGATCCTGATAATTCCAGACACTCAGATGTGGAAAGCCTTGCAGATAAGTTTTAATGTCCAAACTGTTCACGGCAAAGTCACGATCTGAAGATACTTGAAGACTTCATGGGTCACAGTGGATCTGCCTCCTTGAGCTCTGCCTGGACTGGCGGCGTTTGCGTGCTGCCCCCTTCCCGTCTCAAAGGAGGAAGGGAAGGAAACGGCACACCGCAGGGTGTGAAACAAGTTCGCAGCTGAAAATGTGGAACCCAACAAATTCATCCCAGTTCAGGATTCAAGGAGTTTCTCAATGACTAATTTTCAGGCCCTATAATCTATAATTACCAGTTGCCATGTTTTTTGTCAGCTGCAGCTGGAGCAGTACGGTCGCCACTTCCTTCAGCATTCGACGATGGCTGCGGTTCAACCTTGTGCAAGGACCTTGGAAAGATATGGGAAGCACAACGGCACATGATGATGACGCTGCATGTGCTGCTACCCATGCTGACACCTTCAGAGGCTATGGTTGAAGAGCTTGTGCGGCATAATAATGCATAATATAGAGTAAAAAATGTGAAAGGCAAGCCGACCAACCAACGGATTTTGATACACCCGCAGACTCCGCAGACTGGCAACATACATCACTATCACAAACACGAACACAATCACACTCACACACTTGCTCAGACTTGTCTTATGTCTTATCGAATTATGACGTGGAATGCGTCGGCCGTGTAAAACAACACTTCAATTATTCCTGATCAGAGGAGGAGAACACATAGGACCGACCAGTCACGAGGATCCAGTGTAAGATGTCAAAATCAATAAATTGGTAGTTGTCCTTTCACCGCGGTCTCAGATTGCGCCAATTGTGCAGGAATGTAAAAACGGCTGGGCAGTTGTTGGCTTGGCTGCTTGCCATACGAATTGGAAAATGGAGCAGGTGCGCAGAGCTGATCAGGCTCTGTATCCCATGCAATCAGGTAGCTTGGAAGAACGTGGTCCCTGATTGCATGCCACGTCCCCCTGCTGAAATCCAAAAGCTGAAAAAGAAGCAACAGTAGAGGTTTTACTTTTGTTCAAAAGTTCCACACACACACACACACCCTGCCGCAGCACGGTTTTTTTTTGGAAGACCACAGGACCACAAGCGGTGGTTTTCCTGATGCCCTATGTGGGTGGAGAGGTTGGATCTGCAGGCAGTGATTGGAAAGTTGGACGAAATGAATGATGATTGAGGTGGTTGCTAAGTTGCAAGTTGCTGAGGAAGCATGGAAGACTGATGTCGAAGGGACTGAACCAGCGACTTGACAGAGTGCAGGAACACCACTTGAAGCCCCCGATCGAAATTCACAGTCACCCGAGGGTGCCGTGCCGGCTCGGCAAGGGGCATTCATGTGGCGCGGCCGAGGCGAGGAGGAGAATGGCGGCCAAGGAACACGATGGGTGGTAAATGCTTTTTGTGGGCGGAGAAAACGGATCCGCAGGCAGTGGCAAGAAAGTTGGACGAAATGGGTGATATGCATGAGGTGATTGCAAAACGGAAAGGAGAAAAGCAAGCAGGGAAGACTGATGTTGAGTGCAGGAAAACCACTTGAAACCTCCGACCGAAAATCACAGTCACCCGAAGGTGCCGTGCAAAGAACGAGCAGCTCGGCAAGGGGCATTCATGTGGCACGGCGGTGGCGAGGAGGAGAACGCAGCGAGGAGCCAGGGGGAATCATGTATCAAATTATCCAACACGTTTCAAAAACAAATTGATGCATCCACAATCCAATGCAGAACTCCCTGATCAGGCTCAATGGCCGAAAAATTAAATCAACCCCATAGACAGCTGAAATAGTCAACCCTCGAATTTGTGCACAACTTGACCTCACCAGATCAACCAAAAGAAAGTGACCACACCTGAAAGGCATGTCCTGAAGCCTAAACCTTGTCATGTTGCAATGCCAGAAGCTGGTCAGTTTCTTGATCAAAGTTGAACAAGGAGGTTTCCACGGCAAACCAAAGGAAATGAAGCCCGGTACAGCGGCCAGTTGGAGAACCAGCGACAAACGACAGGGTGAAAATCGAAAGAAGGCGAAGCCCAGTACTGCGGCCAGTTGTTCAACCACCGAAGAATGACAGGGTGAAAAGAGTTTAAAAATGCCCACTGTTTCACTTCACTTAGACGAATTACTAGGTTGAAAATTGTAAATTCGGAGCCGGGTCGAGGATCCCAGTTCCTACCTAGAAAGTTATTCTCCCAAGGGCTCATGTCATCCTGTCGAACCCGACATGAGTCACACACTTGCTCAGACTTGTCTTCTCGAATTATGATATGGAATGCATCGGTCGTGCAAAGCAACACTTCCATTATAGAGGAGAACACATAGGATCGACCAGTCACGAGGATCCAGTGTAAGATGTCCAAATCAATAAATCGGTAGTTGTCCTTTCACCGCGGTCTCAGATTGCGCCAATTGTGCAGAAATGTAAAAAACGGCTGGGCAGTTGTTGGCTTGGCCGCTTGCAATACAAATTGGAAAATGGAGCAGGTACGCAGAGCTCATCAGGCTCTGTATCCCATGCAATCAAGTAGCTTGGTTGGACGTGGTCCCTGATTGCATGCCGCGTCCCCCTGCTGAAATCAGAAGTCTGAAAAAGAAGCAACAGTAGAGGGTTTTACTTCTGCTCAAAAGTTCCACCCACACACACACACCCACACCCACACCCACACACGCACCCACACCCACACACACACGCACCCACACGCACCCACACGCACCCACACACGCACACGCACACGCACACGCACACGCGCACACGCGCACACGCGCACTTCGCGCGCCGCGCGCACGCGCGCACGCGCTCACACAAAGCGCCGCGCACGCGCACACACGACGCGCCCCACGCAACACACCACGCACACGCACGCACACGCGCACTCACACGCGCGCACAACGCACGCACACGCCTCGCACACTCACGCACACACGCACGCACACGCACGCACACGCCGCACACCCACGCACGCACGCACACGCACACGCACGCACACGCACGCACACGCACGCACACGCACACACACGCACACACACGCGCACACACGCACACACACACACGCACACACGCACACACGCACACACGCACACACGCACACACGCACACGTTCAGAGTCATAAAAGATGATTGATCTCCAGCCAGGAGACTGCAATTTTGTTGCTGGCTGGCGCATATGCAGCAAACGCCGATGGGAAGGCTGGGGTAGGCAAAGGTGCTTGGGCCGCTTTGAAGCGAGCAGTGGCCTGACAAAGATTTGCAAAGTGGAAGGGTGCAGAACTATATTCTTTGACCTGCCCAAAATGAACGGCCACATTTCTGTACCAGGTGAATAGAGAAAGGAGGGACATTTAAAACCTAAAGATCCTAAAGTATTATATAGTCTGTTTGCGGCTCTTGCACTTGCTTCCAGCCTTCAGGTGGAGTTCTTCAGCTTCTGCCCTTGCTGTTTTGACATCTGCTGGATTGGCATCAGGTCCCAAAGACCTCAGGATAGCTCCAGCCAGAGCAGCTTTGGCCGCCAACGTCTCCACATGTTCAACGCCTAAGCAGGTCTCACTAAGATTTGCGACTTCCCGTCGCAGCGCCAAGGATTCTTCGGCTGCCTCTGGACCCTCCTTGCGGGCTAAAATGTTGGCGAGCTCAGCCCGGGCTGCTAGGGTATCTGGATGGGTGGCACCCAAGGTGGAGCTGCGCCGTTCCACCACCTGCCGCACCAAGGTTTCCTCCCTTTCAGGCTCACCAAGTTCCGCCAAGCTCAAAGAGAAGACGCCCTGACGTGCGCGGCCACGACGCTTCTCCGAAGGTGCCAAGGCATCCAAGCGTTGCCAAATCTGCTCGTTCAACTGTTCGGCCTCACGTGGATTGCTGCACTCCAAGACGAAGGCCAAACGCCCCAAGGCCGTCAAGGTCTCGGGATGGCTGGGGCCCAACTTCTGCTCGCGGCGCGACACCACTTCACGTAGATGAGCTTCAGCTTGACGATGACGGGTCTCATCCCCTTGCAGTGCCAAGATGTGCGCCAGCTGACACCTGCCCTTCAATGTTGTGGCATCATCTCGTCCTCAGTCGGACGTTTTCATGCGCGCAAATTGGAGCTCAGTGAATGCGTGGCATCCAGTAATTCCCACAGCACCCCAATCGGTAGTTGGAGGTTTCGTCCCATTCCCGACAGCAGGTCTCACCGGTTTCACCTAATCATCAACTGGGGTTGTAATTATTCCCGGTCGGGCAGTAGGGCTTCCAAACATTTGTCAAACATTATGGAAACTGACGAACACCAAATCCCTTTCAGTCGCTTCTTTGTTGAATTATGTTTGGCCCAACGTCTTCAGTTCAAAATACTCAAATTTCTCTTCCCCAATTTGAATTTCCCAATCTTGGAAACCAAGCTTTGGATCATGATCTAAGATGTTTTATGATCCCCGTTCAGCTCGGGCGTCCGAAGGATACACGCGCTTGATCCACCAAGTTCGTCAACATCGCCTCAGCCTCCTCGAGGCGATCCTGACGTCGAAGAATGTCCTGAGAGTCTCTGGCAGTTTCGGGTGGCTGCGTGAAATCTGAGAGGTTGGTGATTTAAATACGGTTCCAAAATGTTGTATATATATATAGAAAATATATTGTCTTGTAGTTTTCTAAAAATACATATCTACCTGCCTAGCTAGCTAGCTAGCTACCTACCTACATGCATACATGCATACAGGTATACGGTATATGTATATATATAAATATACCCGTAATATATATATATGTCTGTGTGTGTGTATGAACATCTATTACCAGTAGTACCGCACAAGGCTGTGGCGGAAGTTTCAGAAATAGGAAACCTATAGGAGAGGTAGTTTGTTGTGAATCACGGATAGCAGCGCGAAGCCACTGACGGACCGAAAGGTGATTGATGTCTCCTCTCTTTCTCTCTCTTTTTCTCTCTTTCTCTGATTATCTACCTACCTACCTACCGATCTATCTATCTATCTATCTTTCTATCTATCTATCTATCCATTCATCCATCCATCCATCCATCCATCCATTCTATCTATCTATCTATCTATGTATCTATCTATCTATCGATCTATCTATCTATCTATCGATCTATCTATCGATCTATCCATCCATCCATCCATCCATCAATCTATTCTATCTATCTATCCATCCATCCATTCTATCTATCTATCCATCTATCTATCTATCTCTCTCTCTCTCTCTGTCTGCCTGCCTGTCTGTCTATTTATCTAACCTAAGCTAATCTAATCTAATCTAATCCAATCTATCTACCTATCTATCTATCTACCTATCTATCTATCTATCTAATCTGTTTATCTATATATCTATCTATCTTATCTTATCTCTTCTAATCTAATCTAATCTAATCTAATCTATCTATCTATCTCTCTCTCTCTCTCTGTCTGTCTGTCTGTCTCTGTCTCTGTCTCTGTCTCTGTCTCTGTCTCTGTCTCTGTCTGTCTGTCTGTCTATTTATCTAACCTAATCTAATCTAATCTAATCTAATCCAATCTATCTACCTATCTATCTATCTATCTACCTATCTATCTATCTATCTAATCTGTTTATCTATATATCTATCTATCTTCTCTTCTCTTCTCTTCTCTTCTGTTCTCTTCTCTTCTCTTCTCTCCTCTCCTCTCCTCTTCTCTTCTCTTCTCTTCTCTTCTCTTCTTTATCTATCTATCTATCTATCTATCGATCGATCTATCTATCTATCTATCTATCTCTCTGTCTATCTACACATGTATCCATCCATCCATCAATCTATCTTTCTTTCTTTCTATCTTTCTATCTATCTATCTATCTATCTACCTATCTATCTATCTATCTAGCTGTCTATCTATCCATCTACCTATCTATCTATCTATCCATCCATCCATCCATCCATCTAGCTGTCGCTCTATCTATCTGTCTATCTGCAAGCTTGAAAACAAAGCTATTCTGGGAGACTTCTTCAGTTTTCAAAGTTGACAACATCAAAAACGAAGCAATTCTGAGACACTTCCTCATTTTCGAAGTTGCAACATCAAAAACGAAGCAATTCTGCGAGACTTCCTTCAAAAACTGGAAAGTTGAGTGCAGAGCAGACAGCCTCGTACCAATGCTTTTCGCGATCTTTCCAGTCCATGTGTCTAAAGTACTGCGCCTGCCACGACGAGGTGATGCCAGGTCATACGAAGTGTTGCACCTGTCACGCAAAATCATCTCAGCAAACCTGAAGATCTGGTGCTCCAAAATGCAACCCCTCTCAGGAGCGCCCGGACCTCCTAACAGCTTTGATGAACATGTCACGTCTCTTGTACTGCGCCTGCCACGGAAAATGCATCTTTGCAGATCCTCTTCAAATGTCCCACGCCTGCCATCCTTTGTGGAAATGCTACAAAACCCTCACGATTTGCTAACTTTTGAGAGGGTGCACAATCCCTTGCGCCTGCCACGCGCAACGACATCTCAACTTCCAAAGTGGCACGAACATCTGGTATTTTGTGCATTTTGACTTCGAGATGTGCTTCGCGCCACGACGGCGTGCACTTTTTTCGACATCTGAACTTCCAAAAGTGGTCCGAGAATGGTGTGTTTTGTGCATTTTGACTTCGAAATGTGCTTCTCGCCACAACGGTGTGCACTTTTTCGTCATCTCAACTTCCAAAAGTGGTCCCAACATGGTGTGCTTTGTACATTTTGACTTGGACATGTGCTTCGCGCCACAACGGCGTGCACTTTTTCGACATGGCAACTTCCAAGAGTGGCGCCAACATCTGGTATTTTGTGCATTTTGATTTCGAGATGTGCTTCGCGCCACAACGGCGTGCACTTTTTCGACATCTCAACTTCCAAAAGCTGGTGTGTTTTGTACATTTTCACTTCGAAATGTGCTTCGCGCCACAACGGCGTGCACTTTTTCGACATCTCAACTTCCAAAAGTGGTCCGAACCTGGTGTGCTTTGTGCATTTTCACTTCGACATGTGCTTCGCGCAACAACGGCGTGCACTTTTTCGACATCGCAATTTCCAAAAGAGGTCCAAACCCCTGGTGTTTTAACATGTTGACTTCGAAATGTGCTTCGCGCCACAACGGCGTGCACTTTTTCGACATCTCAACTTCCAAAAGTGGTCCGAGAATGGTGTGTTTGTGCATTTTGACTTCGAAATGTGCTTCGCGCCACAACGGCGTGCAATTTTTCATCTCTCATCTGGCCAGATGGCTCCGCACCCGCCGCTTTAGCGAGCCTACTTTTCGACCCTCCGGAGCCACAAATCATTGGAAAAACACAGTGTTTTGCGACCTTCCTACCTTTTCTTCTGACTCTTTCTCTTCTCTGATCTTATCTCTTCTACTCTTCTCTTCTCTCTGACTCTTCCCATCTCTGCTTTTCATCTGTCCATATTGTCGGAAGTTTGACTTCTAGACTTCCTTCGATAAAGTCATAGTCATAGTTGGGAATACTGAGAAATGCTTACAGGTTGCAAGTTCGTACAGCCGTCACAAAAACACATATGGGACATTGACTGCAAATCTGAACACACACAGATATATATATATAATTATATATATATATTTATATTTATATAATTATATATATATAATTAATTATATAATTATATATATATAATTATATATATATATATGTATATATGTATATATATATGTATATATGTATATATATATATATATGTACAGAGATTGTGCAAAAACGGCAAGGATCTTCGCTTGATGCCCTTGTCATGAAATGATATGAAATGAGCAAAGGATACCAAAGGCAGCAAACTGACACACAAGGGACACAACCCCAAAACTCAAAATACTGGACAACCTCACCATTTCAGCCACAGTTTCTGCCAGGTTCGCCTTTGCGCGGAGGGTGTTGGCATGCTGTGGCCCCAAGGTTCGCTCACGCACCTCTAGGACATTGCGATACATGGCTTCACTCTCTTCCTTGTCTGGACGCAGGAGAATGGTTGCATGGGGCCCGGCGCACAGCCGAGGTTTACAAGCATCAATCATCCATTGCAAGCATTTCCTTCGAGTTTGATGATGTATACCTTTGCAATCTTCTTGTTACCCATTGATCCCTGATGGTTCTGTATCACTCCTTGCGGCAAAGCTGCCAATGACCCCATCTTTGCCTTCAAAGCGGCCTCAGTTTCATGTGGAAAGTTGTCATCCCAATCTTCGTGTTGGTTTCAAATCGGTCAGCAGTCTTGATGCCAGTAACAGGCACAACATGGCACACTTCGGATGTGTTCCTAAGGGTTCCTATGTTTTACCACCTTGTGCCCCCAAATTTTCGATGCAAACCAAGCCACCAGATTGAACTTGGAAGATGTGACATCGCCATGCTCTGCCCCAAATTGTTCTTCCATCTTCTTACAAACCTCTGTGTGTAACTTCTCCGCCTCCTGGAACCTCAGAGTTCAAAACTTTCCAGACACAAAGGGTGACAAATGGTGAGGGTTTTGGCCCCTATAATGGGCCCAAATGGGCCTGTATTATGATCAAGACCCGAGGATAACCAATGTAAAGACACCTATTTAACTCGCAGCCACACCCAGCACAAGCGATCCCATTCAAGTGGCTGCTGGCATTCCTCATAGAGGACAGCTAAGTTGTTTTGTGCTTGCAGTGCGCATTGATTTTCCTGAGCCAAACAGCTTGGGTCTGATGTTGATTGATGTTGATTGATGTTGATTGATCGGCAGTGATCCGGATCGCTCTTTCATCAACGAACACTTCTTGGTGTCGAGGTGCAGCTCCATGGGCCTTTTCTAACTCGTCGATGCACAGTCGGTACAACTCCATGGCAGCCGTCTTATAGCCCTTCTCATGCAAGGACACTGCTGCACGGTGGGCGTCGGCCAGCCACTCCTGAGGCACAAAACCATGCGAAACTGATTGGATTCGTAGAACTGTGGTATTGGCACCGCGCAAAAATGGTTATATTACTTGTATAATGCTTGTGTTGTTGATCATGCAAAGAGCGAGAGGGCTGAATGATAGCCTTGGCTCCATAAATTGTAGACTATCAGACATCGACTTTGCCGTGTGAGCATGGACCCACACTGCTCGCTCCAGGCAACAATGCCTCGTTGTGCTGCACCATCCCAACCCCCAAAGTGTTCTGATCTGTCAAGGATCACTTTGCCCAGACATCAGCTCCTTGCCTAGGGCCATCTGAGCAGGTGAGCAGATCCATTGGTTGTCGCCGGAGGCGCGATCCCAGAAACGTGCCACGATGTTGCGCACGTGCACCGTTAGGGAGGTATCGTTGCGATGGGTTTGCCATGCTTGCCTTGGCCACCGCCCATCCGAGGCCCATCCCGCCGCCTGGCGTAAGAAAAAGCCCAACATGTTGCACCACAAGATTATCCAACAAGTTTCCATCTGTCCCAACCAGTCTGGAAAGAATGGAAGACGTGAAGTCCTCTCCTGCATCAAAAGAGTCCAATCACATTTCCATCATATTCCATCAACATCCACCGCCACCGTGCGTGCGTTACTGGCAGCCACCTCCTGGAATGACGGGCCCTGACTCTGACACTGTTAGTTTGCCTAGTGGCTGAATTGGAACCAATGGGGCCACAAGCAAAAGCGCACGGGTCCAAAAGAACAGAAAAGAAGGTGAAGGACAAGAAGGTGAAGGACAAGGACTATATTAGCTGCTCTATTCGAAAGAAGTTTAGAAGTCAAACTTCCGACAATATGGACAGATGAAAAGCAGAGATGGGAAGAGACAGAGAGAAGAGAAGAGTAGAAGAGAGAAGATCAGAGAAGAGAAAGAGTCAGAAGAAAAGGTAGGAAGGTCGCAAAACACTGTGTTTTTCGTGGCTCCGGAGGGTCGAAAAGTAGGCTCGCTAGCCATCTGGCCAGATGAGAGATGAAAAATTGCACACCGTTGTGGCGCGAATCACATTTCGAAGTCAAAATGCGCAAAACACACCATTCTCGGACCACTTTTGGAAGTTGAGATGTCGAAAAAGTGCACGCCGTTGTGGCGCGAAGCACATTTCGAAGTCAACATGTTAAAAACACTAGGGGTTCGGACCACTTTTGGAAGTTGAGACGTCGAAAAAGTGCACGCCGTTGTGGCGCGAAGCACATTTCGAAGTCAACATGTTAAAAACACCAAGGGCTCGGACCACTTTTGGAGGTTCAGATGTCGTTTCGCGTGGCAGGCGCAGGGGATTGTGCACCTTCTCAAAAGTGAGCAAAACGTGAGGGTTTTGTAGCATTTCCAAAAACGATGGCGGGCGTGGGACATTTGAAGAGGATCTGCAAAGATGCATTTCACGGAGCAGGCGCAGTACAAAAGACATCTTCATCAGAGCTGTTAGGAGGTCAGGGCGCTGATTTCCTGAGAGGGGTTGCATTTTGGAGCATCAGATCTGTAGGTTTGCTGAGATGATTTTGCGTGACAGGTGCAGCACTTCGTATGACCTGGCATCACTTTTTCGTGGCAGGTGCAGTACTGTAGACAGGTGGACTGGAAAAATCGCAAAACGCATTGGTACGAGGCTGTCAGCTCTGCACTCAATTTTCCATTTTTGAAGAAAGTCTCGCAGAATTGCTTTGTTTTTGATGTTGTCAAGTTCAAAAATTGAAGAAGTCTCGCAGAATTGCTTCGTTTCGGATGTTGTCCAGTTCAAAAAAACGAAGAAGTCTCGCAGAATTGCTTCGTTTTTGATGTTGTCAACTTCGAAAAATGAGGAAGTCTCGCAGAAGAGCTTCGTTTTCAATATTGCAGATAGACAGATAGATAGACAGACAGACAGACAGAGATAGACAGATAGATAAATAAATAGATCGATCGATAGATAAATAGATATATAGATAGATAGATAGATAGAGAGAGACAGAGAGAGATCGATCGATAGATAGATAGATGGATAGATAGATAGATAGATAAATAGATAGATATAGTGACGGACAATCACTTAGAACGTAATTCCCGAGAGCGCCTGCGAAGGGTTCTTCGTAAAAAAGCAGCCGTTGTAATACATCTGCAGATCTACATCTTCACACTTTCACATCTGCAGATCTACATCTTCACACCTTCACATCTGCAGATCTACATCGTCACACCTTCACACCTGCAGATCTACTTGAGAGGGGGTGGACGAAAGGTAGGGGGGGAAAAGAAAGGAGGGAGAGGCAAGAGAAGGTGCGACTGTTTGTAACGCAAGCACGCTGACGACGACGACGACGACTACTACTACTACTACGACTACTACTACTATGACGACGACTAATACTACTACTACTACTACTACTACTACTACTACTACTACTATGAGGACTACTACCACTACTATGAGGACTACTACTACTACCATGAGGACTACTACTACTACTACGACGACGACTACTACTACTACTACTACGACGACGAGTACTTCTACTACTACGACTACTACTACTATGACAACGACGACGACTACTACTACTACTACTACTACGACGGCTACTACTACTACGACGACGACTACTACTACTACTACTGCTACTACTACTACTGCTACTACTATTACTATTACTATTACTATTACTATTACTATTACTATTACTATTACTATTACTATTACTTCTACTACTACGACTGCTACTACTACTACTACTACTACCACCACTACCACTACCACTACCACTACCACTGCCACTACCACTACCACTACCACTGCCACTACCACTACCACTACCACTACCACTACCACTACCACTACCACTACCACTACCACTACCATTACTACTACCACTACTACTACTACTACTACTACTACTACTACTACTACGCCCAGGCCCGTTAAATTTTACATTCAATTGGGAAGATCAACAAGGGTATTAGGGAATATTAAACTCCCACCCCCGTTAAACTTTACATTGAATTGGGAAGATCAACAAGGGTATTAGGGAACATTAAACTGCCACCCCCGTTAAACTTTGCATTCAATTGGGAAGATCAACAAGGGTATTAGGGAATATTAAACTCCCACCCCGGTTAAACTTTACATTCAATTGGGAAGATCAACAAGCGGATTCATGACTTCGTGGAAATTGCGTTGAAGAGTTTGCCGATTTCTAACGTTAGATGTATAAGGTAGGCATTTTGGACAAGAATCGGTTGGAAAGAAACTTTTGGAGTTTGAAAAGCTCACCCAAGCAGCTGGAATGTTTGTGTGCTTGTTGTTGGTGAATCGTTATTCTTGTAGGTATACCGTGTTGTCAGCACGCGGACTCGTTGGACGGGCCTCCAGGGAGTCGACTGAGCTAGTTGTTGACGCTGTGGAGGCGCTTCCGCCACGTCTACATAAAGTATCGTTTTTTGTTCTGTACAATGACGTTCCGAACTCCGAATACGTGGACCCGGTGGAGGGGCCTCCAAAGGGTCAACCAAGTGAGGGGTTGACTCTGTGGAGGCTCTCCCACCGGGTCCACAGAAACTATTGTTTTTGGTTAGTTGTTGACTTTGTGATTTCTAGCAAGTTTACATAAAGTCCAACCGGGTCCACAGAAACTAATGTTTTTGGTTAGTTGTTGACCTTGTGATTTCTACTAAGTATACATAAAATATCGTTTTTTGTTCTGTACAATTACGTTCCGAACTCCGAATAGGTGGGCCCGGTGGAGGGGCCTCCAGAGGGTCAACCAAGTGAGGGGTTGACTCTGTGGAGGCTCTCCCACCGGGTCCACAGAAACTATTGTTTTTGGTTAGTTGTTGACTTTGTGATTTCTAGCAAGTTTACATAAAGTCCAACCGGGTCCACAGAAACTAATGTTTTTGGTTAGTTGTTGACCTTGTGATTTCTACTAAGTATACATAAAGTATCGTTTTTTGTTCTGTACAAGTACGTTCCGAACTCCGAATACGTGGGCCCGGTGGAGGGGCCTCCAGAGGGTCAACCAAGTTAGGGGTTGACTCTGTGGAGGTTCTCCCACTAACAAGGGTATTAGGGTATATTAAACTCCCACCCCGGTTAAACTTTACATTGAATTGGGAAGATCAACGAGCGTATTAGGGAATATTAAACTCCCACCCCCGTTAAACTTTGCATTCAATTGGGAAGATCAACAAATGTATTAGGGTATATTAAACTCCCACCCCGGTTCAACTTTACATTCAATTGGGAAGATCAACAAGGGTATTAGGGAATATTAAACTCCCATCCCCGTTAAACTTTGCATTCAATTGGGAAGATCAACAAGGGTATTAGGGAATAGTAAACTCCCACCCCCGTTAAACTTTACAGTCAATTGGGATGTTGATGATGTTGATGATGATGATGTTGTTGCTGATGATGCTGATGATGATGATGATGTTGATGAAATCAGGGAAAAATTCGTCATCCGTTTGCCCAAACGAACGACGCGGGGAATCTCACAAAACATTGGCCCTGCGCAGTCAAAACGCACTTTCCCGGGCAGCACATCCGTCCTGGCCGTAGTACTACTACTACTACTACTACTACTACTACTACTACTACTACTACTACTACTACGACTACGACTACGACTACGACTACGACTACTACTACTACGAATGACATTCGTATGGCACCTATCTCACTAGAATTTACCAAAGAACAGAAAACATCATTTTTTCGGGGTTGCGCTTCATCTCGCCTCGATGAAGCACAACCAAGTGCTTGGGAGCACAACCAAAGTCATTTATCGGACAAACATGAGCTTGGTTGCGCCCCCAAACGCTGGGTTGCGCTTCATCTCGCCTCGATGAAGCACAACCTTGGAAAATGATATTTTTTTTATCTTCTTTGGTAAATTTATGTCATCCAGACCGTAGCATATTCTAACTTC
>CAMXCT020001735.1:0-25000 GCA_947184155.2 Cladocopium goreaui | reverse complement strand
ATAGATAGATAGACAGATAGAAGCATCGATCGATAAATAGATAGATCGACGGCTACATAGATCGATAAAAAGATAGATAGATAGATAGATAGATAGATAGATCGATAGGTAGATAGATAGATACATAAAAGAATAGATAGATAAATAGATATATATAGATACACAACTGACTAGATAGATACATAGATAGATAGATGGATAAGGAGGTAAGTACATAGTCAGAGAAAAAGAAAGAAAGAGATGCGGACGGGGGGTCGATAGATAAATAGATAGACAGACAAATCGATCGATAGATAAATAGATAGATAGATATAAATAGATACACAGATAAATCGATCGATAGATAAATAGATAGATAGATAAATAGATAAGTAAAAAGATAGATAGAGCGATAGATGGAGAGATAGATACAAAGATCGATCGATAGATAGAGAGATAGAAAGATATAGATAGATAGATAGATAGATACATAGATAAACAACTAAATCGATCGATAGATAAATAGATAGATTGATAACTAGATACGTAAACAGATGGATAGATAGATAGATAGATCGATAGATAGAGAGATAGAACGATATAGATAGATAGATAGATACATAGATAAACAACTAAATAGATAGATACATGGATAGATAGACAGACAGAAGCATCGATCGATAAATAGATAGATCGATAGCGACTAAATAGATAGATACATGGATAGATAGATGGATAAGGAGGTACGTACATAGTCAGAGAAAAAGAAACAAAGACATGCGGACCAGGGGGGAATCGAATGGGGGGGGGGGCCCCCCCTAAGTCTCCGTTCGTGACTCTCGGGTCTCAATTTCCGGGAAAGGAGCAGCCACCTCCCCCAGTACTAAACTAGTACTAAAGTACATAGAACTCAGGTAGCCTAGGCTACCTTTCGTGACATCTTCACACCTTCACATCTGCCGATCTACATCTTCACACCCTCACATCTGCCGATCTACATCTTCACACCCTCACATCTGCTGATCTACATCTTCACACCTTCACATCTGCAGATCTACATCTTCTCACCTTCACATCTGCAGATCTACATCTTCACACCTTCACATCTGCAGATCTACTTCCTCGCACCTTCACATCTGCAGATCTTCTCTCTCTCTTCCTTTCTTTCTCTCGCTCTTCTTTCTATCTCTCTCTTGGGGCGGGGGCGATGCCGCCGGAGCGCCACGAAACGTGACTGGCGCAGCATTTCGTGCACATCGGACGTCCAAAACCTAAGTAAAATTGCGATTTTAGTTTGTCCGCCGCAATCCCTTCGCATGAAATGGACGTTGAACGTCAAAAACTGAGGTAAAATTGCGACTTTGAAGTATCCATCGCAACCCTTTCGCACGAAATGGACGTTGGACGTCAAAAACTGAGGTAAAATTGCCACTTTGAAGTATCCATCGCAACCCTTTCGCACGAAATGGACGTTGGACGTCAAAAACTGAGGTAAAATTGTGATTTTGAGGTGTCAGTCGCAACCCTTACGCGCGAAATGGACGTTGGACGTCAAAAACTGAAGCAAAATTGCGATTTCGGAGTGGGTGCAGAGGTGCATTCAAAACAATATTGTCGACATCTTTCTTCTGTGGATATGGTATTGCGTTCATTCTTTGGAGATTGTGTCTTGTGATTGTTCCATGTTCTGTAGGGCACGAGAGCGTAGAGGAGCAGGGTCTTCTGTTGTTAGTATTGAGACACTATATTACAAGACAATATATTAAAGATGTATTATAGGCAGACGAGAAGAGTAGTATCAAGACAATATATTACAAGTACAAGACGCTAGTTTGCATCGTATCCTTCGTATTGCTTTTCACACACAGAACCTTTTACACACAGACGCTTTTGCACAGAAGCTGTTACACACAGGAGCTTTTACATACGCACAGAGACTTTTACGCACAGACGCTTTTACACACAGACGCTTTTACACACAGAAGCTTTTACACACAGAAGCTTTTACACACAGAAGTTTTTGCAACCGCATTATCATTGCAAAAGTCATTCAACTGGTTTTTGTTGCCGATCTTTTGGTGGGAGCCTCAAGTGGATGCAGAGATGTATTTAAAGCGATACTATAGACATCTTTCTTCTGTGGATATGGTCTTGCATTCATTCTTTGGAGATTGTGTTTTGTGATTTGGAACGGCTGCAATGAAAGTTGATATCTGTTTCCTGTTGAGGTGGCATGTGACTGCAAGGATCGATTTGTGTTTGCTCGCCATCGGCATGTTCTTGCGTTGCATTTTTCATGCTGTCTCTTTCTGCTTGTCCTTACCAAGCAGCTTGCTCCAACGCGGCTGGCACCACGTTGGCCGGTGGTGGGGGACACAGATACGCGTAACTTGAGGCCAACGTTCTGGCGATAGCTCGGGCTATCATGAGAATATGACAACAGAGGTGATGGGCTAATGCGCTCTGTTGGGTATGCGCCGGCCATAGTAAAATGAGATAACACATGTCATTCGCAGCATCATGGTACCGAGCCTCCTGTGCACTACTTTTGTTGCTCACATTATATTTTTTCATGTTTTCTTTCTATCTCCCTTTATTTCTCCCCCTCTCTCTCTCTCTCTCTCCCTCTTTCTCCCTCTCTCTCTCTCTCCCTCTCCCTTTCTCTCTATCTATGTCTCTCTGTGGTTGCAAGACACGTGTCATATGATGCCCTTTACCAAGCAGCACAGCGCATATGCATGGGTTGTCACATGTATCCTCTTCTGAATCAATCTTGCTTTTCACAACTTATCCCTCCATAGCTCATTTAAAAAAATCACCAACCATTCACCGACAATTTTTTACGACTACCATACTCAGAGCTGCTTGAAAAACGTCTTTTTCGCTCTCGGGCCAACCGTCGTCTAGTTTTTTTCCAACATTTTATTTTTGCACTTAGAACGTGGCACGAAATCAACACTTAGAACGTAGGCAAAATTTCATCACTTAGAACGTAAAACCAACACTTAGAAAGCTGCAAGTATTTGTCCGTCGCTATAATTATGAATAGTCAACATATGATATGTATATATATATATACATACATTATAAATATATATTATATTTTTTTTAAAAACAAAACCTTTATTATAAGGGTGGTATTTATCATTAGGGAACCAAAGCGGACCCTAAAAATAAATTGAAACCCTTAATTTTTTTATTTTTTTGGATTTCAAAATCAATTAAAATTCCTTTTATAACGCACTTAAAAAATATTGCCCAAAATTGGATTTCGAAGCGGAGCCTAATAATAAATTTAAACCCCTAATTTTTTAAAAAATAGTTTTTTCGATTCCAAATCAATTAAATTTCCTTCTATAACGCAATTAAAATATTGCCAAAAATTAGATTTCGAAACGGACCCTAACAAATTAAAACGATTAATTGATATTAATTGCAAAAGCCATTTTTTCGATTTCAACATCAGTTAAATTTCCTTATGTAACGCAATTAAAATATTGCCAAAAATTTAATTTCGATGCGGACCTAAATAATAAATTAAAATACTTAATTTTTAAAAAAAAACTAGTTTTTTCGATTTCAAAATCAATTAAATTCCCTTATATAACGCAAGTAAAATATTGCCAAAAATTAGATTTCGAAGCGGACCCTAATAATAAATTTAAACCCTTAATAAGAAAAACTATTTTTTCGATTTCAAAATCAATTAATTTTCCTGATGTAACGCAAGTAAACTATTGCCAAAAATTAGATTTCGAAGCGGGCCCTAATAATAAATTTAAACCCCTAAAATAAAAAACTATTTTGTTCGCTTTCGAAATCAATTAAATTTCCTTGTGTAACGCAATTGAAATATTGCCAAAAATTGGAATCGAAATTATGTCTATGTTTTTTTCCCAACACCTTTTTCGTCTCAGCGGCCCTGCAACCTAACGCAGCGGCATCAAACTCGGCCCTGCCGGCTCAGTCCAGCTGATGGTGTCCGCGAAGGTGGGTTCCGTCTCGCACGGAAGAGGCGGCGCGACCCAGAGGCTACCTAGCAAGGTGCTCGCCAGGGCCCGTTGCTGGGCGCAGCTCAGGATCGCCCACCAGCGGCGCCGCCGGAGAAAGCTGTGGCATTCCGAACGCCATCGCCCCCCAGTCTCACAGGCCAGGACAATGAGCCGGTGTGGGCCAGGTTGTAGCAGCCCCGGATAGCGCGCGTGCTTGCGGTGGCGCGCCGTGGTGAGCGCGGCGCCGTCGGTGTCGGCAGCCCGCGAGCAGGGGCGGCCTGCCCGCGTAAGCGGCGCCACCATGGTGACGTCGACGCACAAAGCTTGGCCCAGGGGGAGGCGCCGTAGACGACGAGGTCAAGTCGGCGCCGGTCTGCCACCGAAACCCCCTGCGCGGACCGTCCGGTCCGACGCTTCGCGGCAGACTTGGATCCACGCCTGTTCTAAGAGGTGACCTCGGCGAGGGAGGGCGCCTGTTCTGGGGCAGGCTGCCATATGGTCACCGTAGGCGTCGAGTCTCCCGCCGCATCCTCGTGTTCCCGCATCTTGGTCACACCGTGCGCCCGTGAGGGGGAGGCGCAGCCGGAGCCTGCGGCGGAGGGCGAGGATGAAGTGTTGCGTCGTGAAGGTGGTGTTGGCATCGGACGGGATGGCCCGAAGCCAAGCGCCTGCCCCAGGCCCTGCCTGGGAGCGGAGCATTGCTTTGGCTGCCGAAGGAAGGGAGGGCACCACAGATTGCTCTCGGAAGGAAGTGGTAACTGCGAGAGTTGCTGGGTGTTGCCAACCATGGCGCCAAATGCCAGGTTCTGATTCTTCGAGGCCGCTCGGCGGGTCGAGGTGCCGCTCTTGAAATTGTTCCCATGTTGGGCGCGAGGACCAGGTTTGGCCCAGGGTGGTGCTGGCCTCCCGCAGCCTACGGAATTAGCTGCTGAATCCAACACTGAGAACGTCAGAACCCGAGAACCCCCAAAAAGCACCAAAAAATAGTGTTCCAGAGATAAAAGATCGCCAATATTTGCAAATCATATGGGACGGAAAAGCCAAATGGTACGAAATGGTGTCTATGTTTCCTACGGTCCTACGGCATTAGCTGCTGAATGCAACACTTAGAAAGTCAGAACCCCCAAAAAGCACCAAAAGGTATAGCGTTCCAGAGAAAAAAATCGCCAATATTTGCAAATCATATGGAAGGAAAAAGCCAAATGGTACGAAATTATGTCTATGTTTCCTACGGCATTAGCTGCTGAATCCAACACCTAGAACGTCAGAACCCCCAAAAAGCAACAAAAGGTATACTGTTCCAGAGATAAAAGGTCGCCAATATTTGCAAATCATATGGGAGGGAAAAGCCAAATGGTACGAAATGGTGTCTATGTTTCCGACGGCATTAGCTGCTGAATCCAACACTTAGAACGTCAGAACGCCCAAAAAGCACCAAAAGGTATAGTGTTCCAGAGATAAAAGATCGCACATATTTGCAAATCATATGGGAGGGAAAAGACAGATGGAACGAAATTATGTCTATGTTTCCTACGTCCTACGGAATTAGCTGCTGAATCCAACACTTAGAACGTCAGAACCACCAAAAAGCACCAAAAGGTATAGTGTTCCAGAAATAAAAGGTCGCCAATATTTGCAAATCATATGGGAGGGAAAAGCCAAATTATAAATGGCACGAAATTATGTCTATGTTTCCTACGTCCTACGGAATTAGCTGCTGAATCCAACACTTAGAACGTCAGAACCCCCAAAAAGCATCAAAAAATATAGTGTTCCAGAGATAAAAGATCGCCAATATTTGCAAATCATATGGGAGGGAAAAGCCAAATGGCACGAAATTATGTCTATGTTTCCTACGGAATTAGCTGCTGAATCCAACACTTAGAACGTCAGAACACCCAAAAAGCACCAAAAGGTATAGTGTTCCAGAGATAAAAGATCGCCAATATTTTGCAAATCATATGGGAGGAAAAAGCCAAATGGTACGAAATTATGTCTATGTTTCCTACGGAATTAGCTTAGCTGCTGAATCCAACACTTAGAACGTCAGAGCCCCCAAAAAGCACCAAAACGTATAGTGTTCCAGAGATAAAAGGTCGCCAATATTTGCAAATCATATGGGAGGGAAAAGCCAAATGGTACGAAATGGTGTCTATGTTTCCGACGGCATTAGCTGCTGAATCCAACACTTAGAACGTCAGAACGCCCAAAAAGCACCAAAAGGTATAGTGATCCAGAGATAAAAGATCGCCAATATTTGCAAATCATATGGGAGGGAAAAGCCAAATGGCACGAAATTATGTCTATGTTTCCTACGGCATTAGCTGATGAATCCAACACTTAGAACGTCAAAAACCCAAAAAGCACCAAAAGGTATAGCGTTCCAGAGATCAAAGATCGCTAATATTTGCAAATCATATGGAGGGGAAAAGCCAAATGGTATGAAATTATGTCTATGTTCCTACGGTCCTATGGCATTAGCTGCTGAATCCGACACTTAGATCGTCAGAACCCCCAAAAAGCACCAAAAAATAGTGTTCCAGAGATAAAAGATCGCCAATATTTGCAAATCATATGGGACGGAAAAGCCAAATGGTACGAAATGGTGTCTATGTTTCCTACGGAATTTGCTGCTGAATCCAACACTTAGAGATAAAAAGATTTCACAAGCCTTTCCACTATCATCATTGACCTAGACACGTTCTAAGTGTTAAATTCCCCGCTACGTTCTAAGTGATAAATCTTGATATTTGGACGTTCTAAGTGTACGGCTTAGAACGTAGACGATTCATCACTTAGAACGTCCAAAAAGCATTAAAAATCCAGGATGTTATTTCCAAAATACGTTCTAAGTGTATGTCCGTCACTATAGATAGATAGACAGATAGATAGATCGGTAGGTAGGTAGGTAAATAATCAGAGAAAGAGAGAGAGAGAGAGAGAAAGAGAGCAAAAGAGAGAGAGAAAGAGTGGGAGAGATCAATCACCTTTCAGTCCATCAGTGGCTTCGCTCTGCCATCCCTGATTCACAACAACCAACCTCTCCTATAGGTTTCCTATTTTTGAAACTTCCGCCACCGCCTTGTGCGGTACTACTGGTACATTGATGGTGGTTTACCTTTCTACCCATATCTTTGTAGAGGGCAACCAAAAACGGGGTCCCATATATATATATATATATATATTCATTTTCCAGTTCAAACATCACGTGAAATAAAATTGTCAAGGTTCCATGTATCCAACATATTTTTCTGGGATCTTCAAATCTACCCATAGACATTGAGCTTCACAAATAAAGGTCCCAAAGGATATCATCCATGATGATCCATCTATAAGCGTGTGCTCGTGTGTGCGTATATATATATTTTTTTTACGTACGTACGTACGTAGGTATGTATGGATGGATGGATGGATGGATGCATGCAAGTAAGGAAGTAAGGAAGTAAGGAAGTAAGGAAGTAAGGAAGTAAGGAAGTAAGTAATGCAATTAATTCATGAATGTATGTCTGTCTGCCTGTCTGTCTGTCTGTCTGTGTGTGAGTCATTATGTATGTATGTGTGTGTGAATCACCGCAAGAATCATCATAAATGATGCCATCCATTCCATGCCCAGGTCCCAGTGACAACAAACTCTGCATCGTTCCCACCGTGGTCAGCTGCTCCAGCCCCTGCTCCGACGAGGAGATCCGCTCCGCTGCCTTGGCGCAGGAGTGGCAGATCTCGCGGTCGCTGGCATGCCTTGGTGCCACGTTGAGGGCCAAGGGGTGGCCCACAAGGGGTGGCCCAAGGGTTCGGGTGGGACATCAGGAGTTACAGCACTGAATCCTACCATGGAAGCTGGAAATGTCTCTCTCTCTCTCTCACTCTCTCTCTCTCTCTCACTCTCTCTCTCTCTCTGTCTCTCTCTGTCTCTCTCTCTCTCTCTCTCTCTCCCTAGTGGGAAGATAGTCTTGAAAAGATTTCACAAAATAATGACTACAAACCAAACCGCCATTCAACCATTGGCTGACTCCAGGAATGCCAGCCCCAAGAACAACCGGTAGGAACAGCGTCACCCATCAATTCTGGGTCGTTTTTGACCAAGCATTGAACCCTCATGGATTTTCAATGTCTCCATGACTTTGCATCGCCATGTTTGTTTGACAGGGGCCATCAATAAAGTACACGGCAGGGTTGCAAACCTAGCACCCTGTACCTGAGAAGTCTGAGACTCGAGCGGTTCTTTTGGCAAGACTGAAACTGAGAAACGTTCGAAATCGTTCCAACATGTTCGAGCCCTATTGGGAGTCCCATGGCCCGTGCGTTGTGATTTTGGCAAAGCTGCTGCTCCAACATGGTCGACACTTCGCCAGCCCTGGATCCATCTCCTGCGTGTTTTTTTCTTTTGTGATATTTTGATGGTCTTTCGTTTAGTGAGAAGTGGCAGTGGCTGTGGGTCAAAACCTGGTGCCATGGTGAACTGAAATAGTGGGCAAATGGATGTGCATTCTCTCCAAACTAATTGTTTTCAGAACATTTCATAATATTGTGTATATTACATATATATAAAGATAAACACTATATATATATATATATTAAAATTATATATATATATATATTAAAATTATATATATTATATATATATATAAAGTATAGCGGTTTTGACCCATCCCAAACTTCAAACTGCCACAAAAAGGGTGGCAAATCGCGCCTGCAGAGATCGCATCAAGTATCTGAAGGGCGTTAATCCTCCCCCTGAGCCGTACAAAACGCTTCATCGAACTGGCGAAAAGGTGCGCTTGGATCGAACTACCTTCACTATTTCAAAGTTGATGTTTGATGTTTAATGATTTAATGTTGTTTCATTCAACTAATTTTTGCTGAAATGGCATCAACTCTTGCAGTCGTGTCGCTGGTCAACCTTGGGTGACTCTCTGGGTCGCTTCTCCTCACGTGGTTTTTCTTTGATCTCCTTCTGCTGTGGAGGTTCTTGGTGGTAAATCTCGCAGCAGTCCACCATGGGGGTTTCAGAGCTGCAAATAGGGGGACTGGAGCCAAGCAATGCGGCAAGATGCGGCAAGGGGCAAAAGGTATGTGATGATCTTGGTATGGGACAATATGCTTCTGGAAGGATATGAATTATATCATTACCACTCATTCAGCCAAACATATGTGTGTGATATCATGTGATCAACAATTTCACCAACTGATTCCACCAGCATCAAGCAATTCATATGTATATACAATATTATACAATATGTCAACATATATCAAACTTCAGCCGTTTCTGCTATGACATGCTATGACCTCCAAGTGCTCCAAGATGCTCCACGTCACTCTCAGTGGCCTGACCGTGGACTGTGGATAGTTGCGGCACCTACATTGCTGGATATTACTGGTTTGCCATGCTTTGCCACTTCAGAAAAGTAACGAAGAATCTCATTCGAAGCTCAAGAATATCTCAAAGATTGTCAACATGACATTGCTTCCTAGTCTTTTCCGATCTTTTCCAAAAAGTGCAACGAAATTGTGATGAGATGGCACTCTTGTCCTGCTGAGTTGTACCCTCTACATCCCTCTACCATGTTTGCAGAAAATCCAACAGTGTGGCAAATGTGCATCAGCTACGCAACATCATGCAGCCCACCATGTATTGTACTAGTGAATAATAGTCATTCACCATTCCGCGCGTTGCTTCCTTTTTTGAGCACTTTTGACGGCGCGCAAACGACCGCGATGGAGCTGTTTCCATCTGGTCCTGGGTGGTTGTGGGTGGTCCTGGCTGCATCGTGGTGGCTCAATGGTCGTGGCCCCTGCTGCCCTCCCAGTGCCTGCTGTTGTGGTCGTGGCATTCTGTGGCAGGAGATGATCGTCACTGTCTGTCACTTCAGCCGGGGACGCTTGGATTGCGCAGGCCATTCCAGGACCAAAGCCATGCTTTCCTGCCGGGAGAACAACAATGTTTCAGCCGGGCAGAGAGAATATAAGAATATCAAGTCGTATTAAGTCTCATCGTTCTGATCTAGCCAGCTTTTCCATGAGAAATTACACTGCTTGGGAAATGTTGGAAAGGTTTCCTACAACAGGCGCGCTATGCTGATGCCATGGTGGCAGCATCTTCTACGAGTACCTCCTCCGGGAAATTCTCGGTCGAGCGCAACTGCTTCTCTGCTCGTTGGCGAAATCCTTCAAGGGCTGAATCGTGAGCTTCAAGACCTAACCAAGGCCCAAATGGATCAAATGGCCCACTAAAATCCTTTCAATATCACTTAATGCCACGAAATGCCCTGGTTGAACGAGCATCTTTCTGTCTCTTCAAGTGTTCGTGGCTAGAATTCGGGGTATGTTGGAAGATATCTGAGTCATCTGAGCGCCTGACATGGCTTTCCATCTGCACCACGGTAGACAGCACGGCGAATCTGGTGTCCCAAAATGCCAGTGCCAGCGCCAGCAACACGGAATGCCTCAAAGAGGGGACTGGACAACCTCAGAATGTGAAAGGCAGTGCTAAAGGAATTTTCAGCTAGGCCTGGAGGAGCACACACATTCCCCAAACAAAACAGCGCCACAAATTATCACAATCATTCACAATCGATGTTCGAATCTGTTCGAATCAGGCACTGATCCAGGAATAAGACATCAGCTGCCAAGACAGAATCAAAGCACCCTTGACGCCATGGAGAGCTTCCTGGAGGGAACTTGTTGGGCGTAGAACCATCGAAGAGGAAAGGTGAATGACAGTGTTATCCTCCGGTCTCACAGTGTCTTCACACTACATGTGCACATTCCACCCAAAAAAACAGCTAAGTTCCACAAATCCTGTTGGAAACTGAAAATGCCGAAGCTTTACACTGGCTTGGTGGAGAATACTCAAATCCTTGATGAAGACTCAGGGATACTCAGAGTCAAGACTGCAGATTTGAGACAGCAATTTTCTTGCAGAGTTTTGGACCGCTTATAGCAGGATCAAGTCATTCCATGAAAAGAACAACTCCCAAACCCCACAAACTTCCATGACCTTGCAGTTTGTTTGGTGACTAGTTGCAACCTATATCAATCTCAGCAAAATCAAATTTAGGCCTTTCACAAAGTCGTACGCTACGACATCGAGCTTCACCCCAGCATTGGCTTCTGCTGTTTGCTTTGCCAGCTGCAGTACTGGTAGCTCCTCTCGCAAGAAACGCGGATCAAGATCAACAAAATCCATGTTCACCAGACTCGTGGCCCCTTGCCGACTGATTCTCTCTAGGGGCTTTCGGCACAGACTTTGGGCTGCAGGTCTTCTCACTTGACTCACACATCTGACACATTTCAAGACATTTCAATCCACACATTTCCAACAGGTTCAAATGATCTTCAGTTTCCTTTGAGTGCTGTTGCCTTGAAACATCTTGAAACCAGTTCAAACCGCAGGAAACCGCCATCTCTGTGAATACCATTGCCTTCCCATCCCCATCCCAGCTACTCCTTGTCGGTCATCACCACGAAGCTCTTCCGCTCTCGAGACATGGCCGTGCCCAAAGCGCCCAAGCCACAGCCGAGCTCCAAGACCAATCTGTCACCATGACATCAGCCCCAGGGGGTCATAGGGGGTCAACTGTTGAAGAATCCATTTTTACTATTGAATACTATTGAGTTACTATTGCCTGATTGGAATGGCGGAGGTTCAGAAGTGTCTCCCCAGATGATTTCCGTACTTGACATGAAAGCGGCGATTTGCCTGGCCCATCCTCCCATCTATGGTCAAAGCCACCTGGTTTCAACAGACCCCAGCTGTCGGAAAGCTCGTGCTGCCGCCCGAGTGGCTGGCAGCCATGCCTGGAACCCTGTCACATCCTCGCCGCTGACCCAGCTCTGATTCTGGACCAACCAAAGGATACCAAAGGATCTAAACGGCCGCAAACAGGACATAACAGGACATGAATGAACGTTGACCAGCACCTACAAAATTTTGGACATGGCATGGTGCCGTCAACCATCTTCCCTCTCTGCAAATGTCTGAAAGAGGCTTCAAGACGGGCTGCCAGTTTCTAAAAACATTTCATAGATAGTAGCAAACGGTACATTGGAAAATTCTGATTGCTTTTCAGAATGTCGGAACAACTTGCAGTCCACCAAGGGCTGTCCTACCTTTCGTCTCAAAACCATCAATTCTTTCAATACCTCTTGCAGGATGCCTTCCCAAACCACCCCTCCTCGCATCCTAAGCCCAAGGTTTCCGGGACTCTTGCAAGCCTGGAGCAGGGGTGAGATGTCGTTTTGGGACAGGGGGGTTCTGAAAATACAGCAAAGCAAGCCCAGCTAGCCAGGCCATGTGGCCATGGCCAATCAAAACAGCCAATGGCAGGATTGACAAACCATCTGACTCAACTTCATGGCGCGAGACCGCGACCAGAGCTCCAGCTGCCTCACTGAAAGCCCATCAACATCCACGCTCTCAGTATCACCAGACATCACATCATCTGCTTCCGCATGCGATTCTCTACAAATGGCAATTGTTTGCCGGTGGCCGTATGTTCGACCCCACTTGAGCAATACCCCTGCTTCAGTTTCACACATCACATGCATGGTTTGAATGAGCTTTGGATGAGGACCTACATAATGCCATAGATGCATGAGCACAACAGGAATCACAACTCGGCTTCCAAAGCCATTACCAGCTCCTTATGAGCGCTTGGGACTGACAAAGCCGATTATAATATGGCGAGTTTTGGCATCTATGCATACAATGACATGTGCATACATCATCATACGTACATTGTACATCACCTAGTAGGCCAGTTTCAGACTCAGAGGCTTTTTCCATCTCATTCCCACGGCTGTGCAATCTCAGGAAGGAAATCATGAAAGATCATGAAAGATTGGAGGTGGGCCCCTTCAGGCTCGCCGAAAATGGGCTTTGGCCGTCTTCCACAGCTGCGACTTCTCCTCTGGGGAGAGCTCGCTGTAGCCCTTGATTGCCTGTGGCTTCATAGCTTTCTCTTTGAGAAAGTCAGCCAAAGCTGAATGTGAATGCTTCAATTTAAAGAAAATGCCAGTGTATTCTCTGGCCAGTTCCAAGCGAGCTTCACCTTTTTCCATGGTGTCACCGGAAAGCTTGCACTTTCCTTTGCCTTTGCAGCGATCAAACTTGAAGCACTCGGACATACATTTCATGTGCAACCAAGCGGTGACTGTGCGACCTCCCATCCAGCAATCTACTCCAGCTCGAAGTTCATCAAAGCTGATCTTCTTTTGGCATTTCTTGCACGAAGACTTGTCGCTTTTGGCCTTTTCCACTTTCACCTTTTTCACCATGGCTGCAACAGCTGGGAGCGACTGACTGGGGGTTTGAAAACTGGGAGCCCAGGCGGCTTGACCCAAAAGCCAAGAGCTCGAGTTGAAACATGTTGAAACTGATCAACTGGGCATCTGCTCTGGATTGCATTCCAAGACTTGGGGACTCCACGACCCTACCCTTGCGATCCCTTACGTGGCTATTGGTGTCCCTACTGGCAAGCAAAACGTCCGGCTGATTGGACGGACTAGTATATAGAGGTATATAGATTGATTTGGGGAATTCCCTGGGCTCCCAACAAGCCTCCATAGACTGGCCCTTTGTCATCAATTATTGACCTGACAAGTTGCTAGTTGTACTGGTGAATTAGAGGCAAAGCAATCCCTTCTTGACATAACAAACTGAGCTAGGCCAACATGCAAAGTGGTGATGGCTAGCGTATGAGAAGAACTGCTGCTGGATGACAGCATCTCGGAATCACGACTGCATATCTGCACCTGGCATCGACTTGGGAAGGCCTGGCAAGTTTCCTGATGTCAGGAAACTAACTGTTTGATTTGAACCGCAGAGCCGGTGGAACGGGAAACTTCTGAATGAAACTTCTTCACAGTGCAATTTATGGAGTGCAATTATTGGCATGGAAAAACTTTGACAAGGTGCTGACGAAGTGTCAACAAAGAGATCAATAGGCTACTTGAAAAATGTGTGCTCGGCCTCGCGCATTACAAGCATACAACAGCTCTATATGATTCTGCGATACTCTATATGTATCTATATGTAGTAATTATGTACTTGTTGTTATCATGCAAGTTGGAAATCGCACACCACGATTCCCCAAAGAGCTTACACGATCCACTCGTGCCTCTTGGATCTGGCACAAGCCGTAAAGTTTCATACTGTCCCGTAGCGACGCAGCGGTGAGCCTGGGACCTTACAGCTATACCATCATTATATAATCACCACCATGCCACTACGCAATCAATCTGGGAAATGTCAGCACAACTCAGCACAGGCAAGTGAGCCTATGGTATGATGCTCAAAAGCGGCATGAAACAAAACAAAGTTTCGAAAGAGTTTGTACGTGTGACTGTGCCAATGCCGCCCTTAATGCTCCTCTGCTCTCTTCATTCGTTTTGGATTTGACAGGTGGCAGTAGTGAGGATGCGGTTTGCAGTCTGCCCAACGACAGATCACACCCAGCAAGCTCCATGGTGCTGAAAGGGAAAACGAGCTCCAACTACAAAAAGGGTCTAACTGCAAAAAGGGGTCATGTCTAGAACATGCCCATATCATTTCATCACTGATATCACCTGCAACGGTCTCCTCACTCATGCAGATCATGCAGGATGTTGGGCGATGTTGGGCGCACTGGCCTTCTCTCACCATCAGCCCGCTGTCCTTCAATCCGATCGTCGGGACATCATTAGTTGGATTCCTTCCTTTGCGCTGTGGGTGATTGTGACGTAGGGTGTAGGAACCGGGGCGTCTCCTCCAACCCTCAGTCTGAAGTTCTTCACCAGGAAGGCCAGCAAATAGACGCCCTCTACATAGGCAAGCCTTTTCCCAATGCAAGTCCTGCCGCCGAAGCCAAAAGGCATGTGCATCTCCGGATAGCCCTTTTCCATCCTTTCAGGAGAAAAACTCATGACATCTGGTCCCCAAATCTCCTCACTGTGCGTCAGCATGCAGTGGGAAATGGTGACAATGCTGCCAGCAGGCAGCTTGTACTTTCCTCCCAAGGTAGTGTCAACCTCTGCCTGCCGACCAAAATGGATAACGGTTGGGTGGAAGCGCAATGCTTCCTGCCAAACCATCCACGTGTAGGGCAGCAAGCTCTGAACGTTTGTCAGGGGAAGGGTGTCCAGGTCCACGGCAGATGTTTCCGCCAGAATCTTCTCTTGGACCTCTGGATGGCGAGCAACCTCATAGAGAGCCCATGATGTGGTGTAGCCTGTGGTTTCATGACCTGCCTCAAGGAGTGTCAGAATTCTTACTCATCTTTCTGTCACCCTCGTGTGCATCCTGAAGGGCCTTCAGCATGTTCAACTTGGAACCTTCCTGCTTTCCAGAGCTCAAAACCTCATCGATCCGCTTGTTCAAGTCGCGCATTGTCCTCCACCAGCGCATGAAACGGTGGGGCAAATACCTCAGCAGCTTTGGCTCGCCAGTGCGCTGTTGAGTCTCGAGAAACAGGACCATCGAAGCTTCCAGAAACCTCTGCAAGATGAGTCAACACCCTCAAAAGATCTCCAAAGATCCCAAAAGACTCAGTGAAGGGACAGGGTTTGCCAAAACATTGCCTGGGGGCAAGCTTCGAAAAGTAAGACATCAAAATCAGCAAGCAGAAGCAAACGACCGTGCACGGTGCTCAGAAAAAGTCAAGGAACTTCAGCTCGTTTGCAGCCTCTGCTTTGCTTAATGCCCGAGGGTGCCCCTCTGGTAGGTATGTCATCAAAGCATTGGAATTGAAGCCGAAGCCAATGCTGCCGATGACATCCAGGGTTGCAAGCTTCAAGCAATGTTGAATGTCACACTCCGCCTCTGAACTCTTTGTATCCTTGATCCTTTCGTTCAGAATGAATCGCAGCAGGTCGGCCTTTTCCTGAACCTGCTCGGAATAGCCTAGCAAGAATTTGTCACTAAACAAGGGCGCAACCAAACGGCGATGGAATGCCCACTGAGACTGGGGTCCTTCCGATCTCAAGGACAGCAAGCCCAGGGGGATAGTAGTGTCAAATACCATGCCAGTTGGCCGTGAATGAAAGATGTCCTTTTTGCTTTGAATCTCTGCAATGATGGTTGGATCACAAGTATGCAAGAAGAACTCGTGGTTTGGGAAGAGCCACTTGGGCAATCGGACACCCCAAGTGGACCCAAGCTCCTTGTAGAGTTGCCGGTTAGCGGCCAGGGTTTTGTCAGGTGTATTTAGCATCGCCAAAGTTTCCAAACCACCAAAGATGGCTGAAGTCTCCTTAGGCTGGGGAGTATCAGCGAAGAAAGCCCGCCGCTGCCGGCTCATTCGCAAGAGGTAAGCATAGATTGCAGCTGGCGTGAGCACGGCTGCACCCGCCACGCACCAATTGGGAACATCCACGCCGGCAACCTTGGGCATCTTGGCAGCGCGGGTCCAACTTGTGATTCGATTAGTGAGCCAAAATGCCTGACGAAACCACGGTGTATCAGCTGATATGTCATTGTGTCAACATGGCGAATGCCTGCGCATGCCACCCTGCCAAAGACTTCAGCTCTGCACAACTGCCAAAGCAAACCAAAGCCCTTTGCTCTTGGGGCCGTGACAGGTTCGGGATCAAAGCCCTGACCCTCACCTGCATTGGCAGCAGAATTGAATGAGTGGTAATTTAGTTCAGAACTTCTGGGCCTGGCGTATTGAATAGCACACTCTTGCTCTTGTTGAAACAATGCGGGCTCCAGTAACCTTTGCATCCACTATTTATGTCTAAACCCTTGCCATATTTCAAAGGCGAGTGCCACCTGGATTCACATTGCATTGAACCACCAAAGGCACAATCGCATCTATACTTGCTGTCCTTTGTTGGATGGCGACGGAGCATTGATTGGACCTGGGACAGTGTCAGCAAGCGCTGCGCAACCAACAGAGGCTGCCATGGGCAAGAACCATCACCGCTATTCAGCACACTTGCTTCAGTCTGTGACATGGTCTGTTGCTTAAAGATGTTTAAAGAAAGCTATATATCTTTCATCAGGTTTCCACGTTTTTTTCGAGACATCGTCACTGACCACGATTCTCTTTGCATTCAACAGGTGGCAGTCTTGAGCATGCGGGGTGCCGCCCAAAAGCACATCACCCCCGGCAAACTCGAAAGGGATGCTAAAAGGCTGAAAGGGAAATCATGGGAAATCCATATCGAACTACGAAAAGGGGCAATGTCTACAACATGCCAATATTTCCGATGTTGCAAAAGCCTCCTCAGACTCAGGCACAATGGAAAGCAACTATCGTTTGGACATCAGCAAATGGATTCCTTCACAAGAATGCATGGTGATCGTAACCCTGGGCGTAGGAACTGGGTCTTCTCCTCCAACCCTCAGTTTGAAGTTCTTCACCAGGAAGGCCAGCAAATAGACACCCTCCACATAGGCAAGCCTTTTCCCAATGCAAGTCCTGCCGCCGAAACCAAAAGGCATGTGCATCTCCGGATAGCCCTTTTCCATCCTTTCAGGAGAAAAGCTCATGGCATCTGGTCCCCAAATCTCCTCACTATGGGCCAGCATGAGTTGAGAAATCGTGACGATACTGCCAGCAGGCAGCTTGTACTTTCCTCCCAAGGTTGTATCAACCTCTGCCTGCCGATAGTGGATTGTGACAGTTGGGTGCAAACGCAATGCTTCCTGCCAAACCATCCACGTGTAGGGCAGCAAGCTCTGAACGTTTGTCAGGGGAAGGGTGTCCAGGTCCACGGCAGATGTTTCCGCCAGAATCTTCTCTTGGACCTCTGGATGGCGAGCAACCTCATAGAGAGCCCATGATGTGGTGTAGCCTGTGGTCTCATGGCCGGCAATAAGGAGTGATAAAATTTCATCTGTTACCTCTGCCTTACTCATCTTTCTGTCACCCTCGTGTGCATCCTGAAGGGCCTTCAGCATGTTCAACTTGGAGCTGTCCTACTTTCCAGAGCTCCACACATCATTGACTAACTTGTCCATGTCACCCTTTGCCTTTCTCCAGCACATGAATCGCCGGGGCAAATATTTCAGGATCAGTGGCTCAGAACTGCGCCTTTGCGTCTCGGACATCAGGATCTCGGTAGCTTCGACAAACCTGCGCAGTGGTCAAGCACCCACTCTGAGGAGAATGAGGATTTTCATCTTTACTTTACAGTAACAAGATTCCATAGATTTCAAGTTTCAAGTGTCAAAAATGAGAGGAAGAAAGATGAAGAAAAATTAAGGAAGAGGAAGAAAGAATGAGAAAGGGCAAATGGAAGCCAAAACAGTACATCAACCCTCTCACCCATCAAACTCATCACAACTCAATTTCAAACAGAGTCTTGCCAACCATCGAGTTCAGGAACTTCAGCTCGTTTGCAGCCTCTGCTTTGCTTAATGCCCGAGGGTGCCCCTCTGGTAGGTATGTCATCAAAGCATTGGAATTGAAGCCGAAGCCAATGCTGCCGATGACATCCAGGGTTGCAAGCTTCAAGCAATGTTGAATGTCACACTCCGCCTCTGAACTCTTCGTATCCTTGATCCTTTCGTTCAGAATGAATCGCAGCAAGTCGGCCTTTTCCTGAATTTGTCCAGAGTAGCCCAGCAAGAACTTGTCACTGAACAAGGGCGCAACCAAACGGCGATGGAATGCCCACTGAGACTGGGGTCCTTCCGATCTCAATGCAAGCAAACCCAGGGGGATAGTGTTGTCAAATAGCATGTCTCCTGGCCGTGAGTGGAATATGTCCTTCTTGGACTGAATCTCTGCAATGATGGTTGGATCACAAGTTTGAAAGAAGAACTCTGTCTTTGGAAAAGGGAGCCGAACCCCCCAAGTGAGCCCCAATTCCTTGAAGAGTTGCTTCGCTTTGGGTATGGCCTTTTCAGGCTCATTTATCTCCATCAACGTTGCAAGGCCCCCAAAGATCGCTGAAGTCTCCTTAGGCTGGGGAGTGTCAGCGAAGAAAGCCCGCCGCTGCCGGCTCATTCGCAAGAGGTAAGCATAGATTGCAGCTGGCGTGAGCACGGCTGCACCCGCCACGCACCAATTGGGAACATCCACGCCGGCAACCTTGGGCATCTTGGCAGCGCGGGTCCAACTTGTGATTCGATTAGTGAGCCGAAATGCCTCACGAAATCGCAGCTGACTGTAGCATATGTAGCATGGAGATGCCAAGATTATCACCAAGCACCTGCCCCAGCACAAACACTACACTTTCTAGTTGTGTGGCAAGTGCACTGGGCGTCTGCAAAATCAAAATGACATCAAAATGATTCAAAATGCATCAAATTGTTTCCAAAATCGTGAAGTCAGCGTAGTCATGCGTAGTCAGCATGCTAGTGTCACATCCAAAGACTTCACACTAGCTGCGCAAAAACTGCTTGCTGGGGCGCTGGCAGGTTCTGCATGGACGCCTTCATTGCTGCCGGCTGCACAGGATGCACGTTACAAACAATACAGTATCTCAATGATACACGATACTGGTTGAGCTCATGTCGCCCCCAATAAAGATCACACAGAACCATTTTGAGCAGTTTCACTGGACAAAACTGATCATCAGCCAACCTCCAATGAGGGAGCATGTCCTTTGCCACTTGGAAAATCAGGCAACTCTGCAACCCCGCCCCAACTGCTATGAGAACAACGTCTTGAGCCGAATCACATGTGGACGCGTACATCATAATGCTGCAGAAGGCGGGCAAACATCATTGTACCAAGTAGTCCAAAACATCCAAAGATCACTCCTGGCCGCTGTTCCCCAACATCCGTGATTCGTGACGTGAATCATTCAGAATTGAGAATAGGGCGACCATGTATCAACAAGGTCATTGACTCCAAGTGAGGCTGGGATCGGGCCAACCATTTTCGAGCTGACTAATGTACTGGGAGAAATCCTCTAGCAAGATTTAGCAAGGGCTGTAGCTGATGCAGGTCAATGCTATTAGCTATATGATGCTTATGACCACCACTTTGAAACAGCACTTGCAGTGCTAAGCATTGCATGCGGGTTACAGCCTTTGCAGACAGCAGCTAAGCTGCACCTGGTTTCGTGGCCCTCTCGGCCCTGTTGGGCCGACATGCCTCCGCTCACAGGATTTGGGTTCCTGCAGCCGGGCTGATTCTTACTGGATCTTCACTTCAAACTACAGCCACCTTTGTTGCAATGTGCGCCTGTCTGCATGGGTATCTTCAAACTGCCCCATCAGTACTCACTGCTCACTGATCTCGGTACTTCCTGGCAAACCAATTCAGCAATGGGTCAACTGAGCGGTGAAATTGTTGCCGAAAGATTCGATCTACAGCAAAATCGTGCCCTTCGGGCCGTCGGGCTCTTTAAGGCACACCGTGCACGTCTTCCAGTCTCAACAATGCTCAGCTCCAGACTTCTCCAAGTAGAGGCCAACGCCGACACCCACAGCCTTGCAGTCACCATTCTGCCATGGATAGCTTAGCTTAAAGTGGCATATGGGGTGATTCCAATATTCGAATATTCCAATATTCTCTCTCTCTCTCTCTCTCTCTTTCCCTCTCCGCCCGCCAAACTGCAGGATCAAATTTTGGACCAACTTCACATTGTTCCAACCCAATATCCCAATTATAATCAATTATATCCAATAATCCCAGGCTAATTCTATACAATCTCCACGGCTGCTGTTGACTTTGGTGGTGAGTGTTCCGCCTCTGGGCTTCCCCGCTCCACCCCAGGGACCCGCCACCAGGGCACCACAAGCAGCGCCTGCTAGGCCACCTTGCCGAGGGTGTATTGCATTATACTGTAATATAGTATACGATATGATATTATATCATATTATATTAAACTATATTGTATTATCATATGCATGTAAGCTGCACACACACACACACATATATATATATATGCATAGATATATGTATAATTATGTATATATATATATATCAATTATGTGTTTTTTTATTTATATATATATATAAATATATATATATATAAAGATATATATCATATATATATATTATAATATAATTATATATATATATTTATGTTATATATAATGTAATATATATATAATTATATATTATACACACATTGGTGGCGCTCTCCGCCTAGTGTCACTGGCAAAGGCGATCTCTTCATGTTGTCCTTAGATCAGCAGGGCAAGGGAGCCGCTTGTACACCCGTCAAGTGGCAAAGCTCCACATGTAAAACCTGACTGTGATGACAGTTTTACTTGACCACCAAAACAAATCCCAATTCAGATGATGGCTCGATCGCCAATAATTTGAACATATTTGAACCATTTGCCAGTAGAACCTGGATGAACCTGGCAGGTAAAGATCTAACGGCCCTACTTCATTCGCATTCCGTTGTGAAATGCTCCACTGATCCCACCATCGGTGCTGATCAACACCATTGCCATGGTCCCCTGCAAAATACCGTTCCACCGCAGTCTTGGGCTCCATATCTCCTGACATTTGGGGTGTCTTTTTCGGGTAAACCATGGCAACATCCAGTGAGAATCCCTAATTTTCCCTCAACTGGGTGGTATAAACATGTGTAGGCCATCCCCCATCTTAGGATTGCAGGCAAATTGCAGGACTACTCAGTGAGTTTTGCCACATTCACTTTGGTAGCTCATGTTGAAACCAGCCACCCGCCCTCCTGGAAGCTGCCCTCGCTGTGTGGATGTGGCTGGCTCATACCTGGTGCCAAGCAGGGTGCCAGGTGTTCAGCTGGCAGGGCCTTGTCTCCAGTGGTTGCCATTAGTTGCCATCACCAGAGCTTTCAACTGTCGCAACACTATTCCCAACTGGGCGGTTGCACGGCTGAATGTTGGGCAGTCCGTAGTCTGACGCCATGCTGACCTGGTGCGGGCGGGAGATGGCGGGAGATTCGGTACTTGCGTTCGCATGTTGTAGTCTCACCTCTCTTCATTTTCATCCTGGGCAACTGACGACACGCTAAGTTGTTGGTCCTGTCTACTTGAGCTGTTTGAACCCTCTTATGGCAACGGGATGGCGAAATGGCAGAGTTGATGCCAAAAAAAAAACACTGAAGTCACTCATTGTCATCAGACTTGGAGAAAATTGTGCTGCCATGAGTGGCCCAAATTCCATGCATTGAAATACCAAGCCCAGTCCAAAGACAGCGAAGATCCAGCGGCATCTTTTTAGATGAAATTGATTGGGCGTTATTGCCAAGGTTCAGCCAACTCGCCACACTATCCAGCACAGCTGTCATACATTTCTTTGGGAGGTGTGGTGGGCAATATTGGCAACATCGGTGCCGTATGGTATGGTGCCCTGCTTTTCACAGCTGCTTTGCTGATTAGACCAGCCGAGGGCCATTGAAACGCTGCTTCACTTCGCCAAGGGCTTATCAAGTGCCAGTGCAGTTAGTTTCATTGCGATATGTTGCGGTTGACACTGGCCTTGACTGGCTTAGCTTCGGTTTCAATATATGACAAAGCATTATTAATTAGGCGGCTTGCATTAGATGTCACTGTATTGCTGTACTACAACAATGACATTAATCCAGTGACTTTGGCATACACCTGTGGCAAACACAAAATAGCACTTATGATTTGACCGTGCAGCCTGTCTCAAGTCGCCGTCTACTCATACAATTCGTGTGGCCATGTACCAAATGCCAATAGCAATGACCTACCGATGCATATATACAATCTGTAAAGTGTGCTCTTCCTGAAGGGCAATCTTCTCAATTCTAATATTTTAATCTAACGCTCTGTACATTGTGAGAAGGGCTACGACATAAATGGCAAGCACTACAAGTGTCCAGGTGAATAAAACGAAACAAAGGGCTCCAATTGCATCTTGCACTTCAATTTTAGGGAGGGTATGTAATTACTGAACAAAACCCGTTCATGATCTTCATGTAAAATTGAGCACAATCCACTTCCACGTGATTTTGGTGCTCATACTGAGCTACTCACATTACCTTGGTATCAAGTCAATTTTCTTGACATGGGAGATTACATTTTAAAAGGAAAAACTGACAAACCATTTCGAAGCAAATAATTATCGGGTTTCATTTCTTTCACAGTGTCAGAAAGTGGAAGCAAATGAGTTGCCAATTGTGAACCCTGTTGTAGTGAGTACATGCTCATAGTGCATAAACCATTAACTTCCCATGCTTGGCATGCTGCATTGACCGTGCTTTCGCATGTTTTAGAAAGCTACACTGCTAGACATCATCGCATTCTCCAGTCACTTTACCTCACAAAAACGGGGTCGAAGCACGTTAAGCACTATTTAAGTAGCACGATGCTGAGTTCTGTTCCGCATGGCAATAAACATCTCTCAAAACCTACAGGGAAACGACAATGTCACGCCTAAGTCATGCCTAGCGTGTTTTTGAATGGCATTTACCATTGTAAACGCTGCATCCAAGAAGTCATGCCTAAGTCATGCCTAAATGCTTTTCTGCATGGAACGCTGTCCTCAATAAAAGTGTAAACATGCATTTCAGACATTAAAAAGCATGAAACACAATGGAACGCGACTGCTGAAAATATTGCTTTTCTACTCTCTTATAATGTCATTCTCGTGTGCAACCTGCATGTCAACGCTGGGATTCTGCATCATTATTTTGTACTACAAAGTTTGCACAAAGTACTTCCCAGTACTACTTTCTACTACAAAGCTTGCACAAAGCACTTCCCAGTACTACTTTGTACTGCAAGCTTGCTCAAAGCACTTCCCAGTACTACTTTGTACTACAAAGCTTGCACAAAGTACTTCCCAGTACTACTTTGTACTACAAAGCTTGCACAAAGCACTTCCCAGTACTATTTGTACTAGAATCTTGCACCAAAAGCACTTCCGTACTACTTGCACTAACAAAGTTGTGACACAAACTACTTCCCAGCATTACTTTGGTACTACAAAGCTGCACAACGCACGTTCCGTACTACTTTGCACTACAAAGCTTGCACACAGGACTCCCAGACTACTGTGTAATACAAAAGCTTGCAACAAAACATTCCCAGTAGTATTTTGTACTACAAAGCTTGCACAAAGCACTTCCCAGTACTACTTTGTACTACAAAGCTTGCACAAACTACTTCCCTGTACTACTTTGTACTACAAAGCTTGCACAAAGCACTTCCCAGTACTACTTTGTACTACAAAGCTTGCACAAAGCACTTCCCAGTACTACTTTGTACTGCAAGCTTGCTCAAAGCACTTCCCAGTACTACTTTGTACTACAAAGCTTGCACAAAGTACTTCCCAGTACTACTTTGTACTACAAAGTTTGCACAAAGGACTTCCCAGTACTATTTTGTACTACAAAGCTTGCACAAAAGTACTTCCCAGTACTACTTTGTACTACACAGCTTGCACAAAGTCCTTCCCAATACTACTTTGTACTACAAAGCTTGCACACAGGACTTCCCAGTACTACTTCGTAATACAAAGCTTGCACAAAACACTTCCCAGTACTACTTTGTACTACACAGCTTGCACAAGGACTTCCCAGTACTACTTTGCGCTACAAAGCTTGCACAAAGCACTACCCAGTACTACTTTGTACTACAAAGCTTGCACAAAGTCCTTCCCAGTACTACTTTGTACTACAAAGCTTGCACAAAGCAATTCCCAGTACTACTTTGTACTACAAAGTTTGCACAAACTACTTCCCAGTTTTATACTTTGCTGACTACAACGGCTTTCACAAAAGTCCTCCCAGTAGATTTGTACTTACAAAGTTGCACAAAGCACTTCCCAGTACTACTTTGTACTACAAAGCTTGCACAAAGCACTTCCCAGTACTACTTTGTACTACAAAGCTTGCACAAAGCACGTTCCAGTACTACTACTTGTACTACAAAGCTTGCACAAAGCACATTCCAGTACTACTTTGTACTACAAAGCTTGCACAAAGCACTTCCCAGTACTACTTTGCACTACAAAGCTTGCACAAAGCACTTCCCAGTACTACTTTGTACTACAAAGCTTGCACAAAGCACTTCCCAGTACTACTTTGTACTACCAAGCTTGCACAAAGCACTTCCCAGTACTACTTTGTACTACAAAGCTTGCACAAAACACGTTCCAGTACTACTTTGTACTACAAAGCTTGCACAA
>CAMXCT020001734.1:102720-130220 GCA_947184155.2 Cladocopium goreaui | reverse complement strand
TGTTGGCCCATCTTGGGGGCTATGTTGCCCCATCTTGGGGCTATGTTTGCCCATCTCGAGGCCTATGTTGGCCCACGTTGCCCCATCTTGAGCCACAAGCTCCGAAAAATGGAAAAAAAAGGGAAAAGCACAAAACACCGTAAAACGCGGGTGTTTTTGATGAGTTTTTGGCGGGGGGGAGGGGTCGGCGGCTGGGACGGCGGCCCCAGCCGCGGAGAGGAGAGAACTGCCGTACGGCAAGGACATGGCCAGGGGGCCCCTGCCCGGATTTAAGCGCTTACGCACGACAGCCGGCCAGGGGCCCAACTATGCGGGCCCATTTTGTGGCTATGTTGGCCTATGTTGGCCTATGTTGGCCTGTCTTGCGGGCAATGTGGGCCCATGTTGTGGCTATGTTGGCCTATGTTGTCCTCATGTTGATTCATGTTGAGCCAAAAGATCCGAAAAATGGGAACAGCAAAAAAAAACACTGTAAAACGAAGGAGATTTTGATGGTCGGCGGCCTATCTTGGGGCTATGTTGGCCCATCTTGGGGCTATGTTGGCCTATCTTGAGGGCAATGTGGGCCTATCTTGGGGCTATGTTGGCCCATCTTGGGGCTATGTTGGCCCATCTTAGAGCTATGTTGGCCCATCTTGGGGCTATGTTGACCCATCTTGGGGCTATGCTGGCCCATCTTGAGGCCTATGTTGGCCCATCTTGAGGCCTATGCTGGCCCATGTTGACCCATCTTGAGCCACAAGTTCCGAAAAAGGAGAAAAAATGCGAAGAGCACAAAACCCTGTAAAACGCAGGATATTTTGGCCCTACCGGGTGGGTCGCCGGCAGGGGGCGCGGCCCCTCTCTCCTACGGAGAGGAGAGAACTGCCGTACGGCAAGGACACGGACAGGGGGCCCCTGGCCGGATTTAAGCGCTTACGCGCGACAGCCGGCCAGGGGCCCAACTATGTAGGCCCAGTGTGTGGCTATGTTGGCCTATGTTGGCGTATGTTGGCCTATCTTGCGGGCAATGTGGGCCCATCTTGTGGCTACGTTGGCCTATGTTGGCCTCATGTTGACCCATGTTGAGCCAAAAGATCCGAAAAATGGGAACAGCAAAAAAAACACTGTAAAACGCAGGATATTTTGATGGTCTATCTTGGGGCTATGTGGGCCCATCTTGGGGCTATGTTGGCCCATCTTGGGGCTATGTTGGCCCATCTTGGGGCTATGTTGGCCCATCTTGGGGCCAGCTTGGGGCTATGTTGGCCCATCTTGGGGCTATGTTGGCCCATCTTGGGGCTATGTTGGCCCATCTTGAGGCCTATGTTGGCCCATCTTGAGGCCTATCTTGGCCCAGGTTGACCCATCTTAAACCACAAGATCCGAAAAATGGGAAAAAATGCGAAGAGCACAAAACACCGTAAAACGCGACAGTTTTTGGCGACACGCGGTGGTCGGCGGCAGGGGGCGCGGCCCCTCTCTCCTACGGAGAGGAGAGAACTGCCGTACGGCAAGGACACGGCCAGGGGGCCCCTGGCCGGATTAAAGGGCTTCCGCCCACTGCCGCCGACCCCTGTTGTCAGAAGACCAACTTGTGAGATGCAATGAGAGAGCATGTTCAGGGATACCTCACGTCGCTTTCTGAACGGTTTAAGGAGAATGCCAAGAGCAGCCGCCAGCTCGGGGAAAAGCATCCTTCGCCACGCTTTAACACCATGGCAGTAAGGGCGAAAAGAGGGGAAGGCTTCGCGCCGCGCCTGATCTGAAGGCCTAACATCCCTTTCTGAACGGTGTAAGAAGAATGCCGAGCAGCTGCCCGCGTGGAGAAAGATGATGAAGGACGGAAGGCTTCCCGTCGTCTTCCTCTTGGAAGGTCGTCTTCCTCTTGGAAGGTGTTCTCTGACGCGCTCCCCCTGCTGCAGGCTGGGGTCGGCGGATATATTCACACATAAATGAATAAATCAATAAATAAATAAAGAAATAAATAAACCATTCAATAAATAGACAAATAAATGACTAAATAAATAAATCAATAAATCGATAAATAATTTCAAACATAAAAATAATATATATATATACACACACGCATACATACATACATCCATCCATCCATGCATACATACCTACCTACCTACATACAAACATATATATATAATTATTTCCAAATACATGTATATTTTTATCTATATTTATATGTATATGGATGTAATGTTATGTATTGCACATTCGTCTCCGGACCCCGCACCAACTGTTGCGATCTGCAAATCAGGTTGCTGCTTAAATTTGACCCGCACCCAAACTTCATGTTTAGCTGGGCAGTTACGAAAGCCAGCCGGCAGGCTAGGCTGAAGCTATTATCACGAACATAGTGAGCTTAAGGGGCCTTGGGGCAGGCCTGACCAATTGGAACAGAAAACGCGAAATTAGGTGGCGTGGAGCGTGCCTACATGATTAAGTTTTGAGGGTCATGTACTGTGCCGCAATTTGGTGACGGCGGGGTATCGATTCCCCCTGGTCCGGCTCTTGGAGCCGTGGACAAGGCTTCAAGTAGATGAGACCTGGAGAGCATGTAGAGACACAAAAATGGAGACCTTAGGTATATTGCTGAGATCTTAGACATATTGAATACCCTCTGTATTCCTGCATTCTGAGACCATGCAGATACATAAAGACGATGGTGAAAACGCAGCTATATTTAATATATTTGCCTTTCGAGACCGTTGAAACGCCATAAAAATGGTGATGAGAACTCAGCTATATTCAATGTACTTGCCTTTTGGGAACACTGAGAAGCTATAAAAACGGTGATGAGAATCTAGGTATATTCAACATACCTGCTTTTTGAGACCATTTAGGCACACAAAACCGGAGATGAGAATCTAGGTATATTCAATATACCTGCCTTCTGAGACCATTGAGACACACAAAAACGGAGATGAGAATGAATCTAGGTATATATATTAACTTGCATTCTGAGACCATTTAGACACACAAAAACGGAAATGAGAACCTAGCTATATTCAATACACTTGCCTTCTGAGACTATTTAGACACAAAAGCAGAGATGAGAATCTAGGCATACTCAATATACCAAAATGGATAGGGGTATTGAATATACCTCCCGTCTGAGACCAGTCAGAGAGATAAAAACGGTGAGAAGAAACAAGGTATATTCAATAAGCGGAGATAATGATTTAGACACCCGCAGCCCACACACTAGAACAGAACTGGATCATTGTAGTGATCCGTCGGGAACTGAATCCCACAACGTGCAACTAAACAAGATTATTGATGTAAGGTAGACCTCCATGTAGCTGTATTCAACCTTTAAGAAGAAGTTCCAATGATTGAGGTCGTGAACAGAAACTTGATCACAGAGTCCCCATATACTGAATAGATAAATACAAGGTCGACATCAAGCATCACCAAGTCCGGGAAGGAGTAAGTGAGAAATCACAGGCCGGACTGCGGCAAACGTACAAATAAACATCTGTCCGGCTCTTGGCTTAGCTAGTCGCCATACACACGCGCTGATTGCTAAAATAAATACATACATGTTGCGGTTCTTGGCTTAGCCGCTTGCCATTCACAGTGAAAAAAAATAAAATGGTTCGCAGGTACGTGGAGTTGATCAGACTCCATATCACGAGCTGACAGTGTCTTCGTTGGGCAGTGTCTGTCAGTTGTGCACTGCCCCCCTGCATTTACTGACCATATAAAGATAGATGTTTTGCATCTGTTCAGATGTTCCACACACACCCTGCCGTAGCAGGGTGGGATGACTAAGGTCCGGACGGGTGAGATGGAAGTGAGGAAAGGGGGTGAAGATGAGACGAAAGTGAATATGAGATGAAAAACTACTTAGCCGGCACACGAAGAGGGGCACGCACGAGAATATGGAGGGGGAAAACACCAACACCAACACACCTGGCCCGAAGCGGGCAAACCCTGAAAGGGCAAGAGAAGAGAAAACGGAGGCAGACGGAAACGAAAACGGAACAACACCAGTGAAAGAGGGGAGGACGGAAGCGCCTGAACCAACCTACCACAGCGAAACCTACGCCTACCTAGGCACGCGCAGGACCCAACCTACCTGGGGAGGGAAGCACGCATGAAATAGGGAACCGAATGGGGGACTAGTTGGTGAAAAAGGTGAAGCAACAAAAATTAAATGGGATTCAGTTCCTAGAAATAAAGTCGCGCGTTGCTCCCTCGAAGGGACGGTAGTCGGTCACACCCACAAGTGGGCATTAAACGGCTGTTCAAGTTCAAATGAATTTGGTGCACAATATGTTCAACCTCACCAAATACCAAAGAGACCATACCTGCAGGAAAAGGACATGCCCCTAGCCTGAAATGCTCGGTGTATGAGTTTATGCTGTCATGCGCACTCTCTGTCATAAAAGGCCAGCTTCAACAGTTTCAGCAGTCATTCTTGAGCAGAATAGAAATTTGCCAAGGGTTTGCAAGGACAACAGGGAGCGGCGAGAAGTCGCAAAATGGTGGTGAACGGAATGGCCGACTGTTTCACTATACTTAAACGAATTACCAGATTAAAATGTGTGAGTTCAGAGGTCCGTTCGTCAACATTCTCCCAAATGGGTTCCCTCAAATGGGTTCATGGCACCATGTCGGAGTCACCATGGAAATCACACAAGAACAGAACTGGATCATTGTAGTGATCCGCCGGGAACTGAATCCCACAACGTGCAACTAAACAAGATTATTGATGTAAGGTAGACCTCCATGTAGCTGTATTCAACCTTGAAGATGAAGTTCCAATGATCGAGATCGTGAACAGAAACTTGATCACAGAGTCCCCATTTACTGAATAAATAAATACCAGGTCGACATCAAGCATCACCAAGTCCGGAAAGGAGTAAGTGAGAAATCACAGGCTGCCACTGCCTGAAGCTTCAAAATGCCAAATTGCACGCCATCTTGCCCCTTGCTGCTGGCAATTTCTCCTCTGACGCAGTCCCCTGCTGCAAGCGGGGTCGGCGGATATAAACAACAGAGCTTGGAGACACGACCAAGAGAACAAGGATACCACCGACAACAAAATTTGGTTCGTGCTTAAAACTGGAAATGCGACCGACAATAGTGGGGAGATTTGCAGATACACCCCACACTGTTGAGGTAAATATGGTAGTCCTGGGGGTGTAGCCAATCAGAATCAGCACGCGCATGTATTCAGGATACCTCAGAATGTTGGTCATGCCGATAATTGGGTACTGTATCTAGGCCATTGAATCGCTTAGAATACATGATTAATTACAAGTGGTTGGTGCGCACTTGTTCACCCAGTGCCAATTAGATGTGTGCCAACATTGCGATTGTTACAAAGTCCAAGTTTTTGTTTGTACTCTCTAGTGGTAGACCGGGCACCTGATTCTTGTGTCAGTTGAAAGGCGCCCTACCTACGTTAAACACACACCAACCGCTGGGTGTCGACCAAGGTCGAGGCCTATCCGGAATGATCCGATGGGTGCGGGCCTCTAGGGGCAAAGGAGATGCAGGTTGTCCATTTTCCATACAGCTGTACGTACCGTTGGGGAATGTGACTCTTACTTTAATAAAACACTGTCAAATGGTAGAGCTCTTTCAGGGTTTATCCTTCTCATTTTTGGTGCTGTGTGGTGTTTTTCTATGTTTTTTCTTCTCTTCCCAGGCCCTTTATTATGCTAGTTTGTTTCTTATTGTTCTCTTGTTGTTTTCTCTTCCTTAGTTTCTTCTCCTTGCTGGTATGACTCTTGCTGCTTCTGGCCAAGAGTGCACTGTTTGTTTTGAGTCGTGCGATTTGCCTGGTGTTCGGCGGCGTTAAACCAGAAAAGTGTTGGTTTGGGGGTTTGCTTGAGATCTAGATCCCAGATTTGGCGAAGTATTTGGCTGTTCGCGTGTTCATTCCCCAGACAGTGTGTCCACACTCAGGGGTTTTTACGGTAAGTGTAAAGGCCGGTGCTTGATCAGGGTGCTCCAGCTGGTCCGAGGCATTTTACCTGTAAATTCCATATAAAGTTGCTCTTGTGAAATCTCCAAGTGCATTTCGACTGCGCAGGCTCGCACCAAGTACGGGTCGCCGTCTTGGTAGCGGCATTTTACCTGCGAATTTCCATATCAAGTTGCTCCTGTGAAATCTCCAAGTGCATTTCGACTGCGCAGGCTCGCACCAAGTACGGGTCGCCGTCTTGGTAGCAGCATTTTACCTGCGAATTTCCATATAAAGTTGCTCTTGTGAAATCTCCAAGTGCATTTCGACGGCACAGGCTCGCACTAAGTGTGGGTCGCGGTTCTGGTCCGTGGCATTTTACCTGTAAATTTCCGCATAAAATGCTTCTTGTGAAACGTCCCAGCGCATTTTGACCGCGTAGGGTTGGAATAAGTCTGTGTCGCGGCTCTGGCCGACGGCATTTTACTTGTAAATTTCCGTCTACAGTGGCTCTGGTGAAATCTCCAAGTGCGTTTCGACCGCGCAGGCTCGCGCAAAGTGTGGGCCGTGGTCTTGGGATCCAGCTGGTCTGCAGCATTTTATTTGAAAATTCTCGCAAACAAAATTGCTTTCGTGACATGTGCAAGTACATTTCGATTGCGCAGGCCCGCACAAAGTGTGGGTCCCGGTCTTGGGATCGGTCCTTCTCCTCAACATCATCTTCCTCAACATCACAATCTTCCCCCTCCTCAACATCATCATTCTCAACATCATCGTCACCCTCCTCCCCCTTGACATCATCACCCTCAACATCATCATCCTGCCGGTCTGCACCTCATCATCTTCATCTCAGTCACCATTCTCAACATCATCGTCCGCAAGATTGTCATCCTCATCATCATCAACAACATCATAATCATCTTGAACATTATCATGCATTACCCTCCCACTCACCCACACTGTTTGGGGTCTCTTTCCGGCAAAATGTTTTTTCTGCACAACTATTATGATGATTATGATTGATGACGATGATGATGGTGATGATGATGGTGGTGGTGGTGGTGATGGCAAATGTGTGTTGCAAATGCTGTGGCTGTCATTGGCACACGCTTTGGTAGTGATGCTGTTTGCCGCACATTTTTTCACTGCTAAGTTTGGTTTTTCTGTGACGGGCACCCGAGTCTGCGCATGTTGTGCTCCAAAGGGTTTATAGTCCTTATTGATGGCTAACAGGCAAACACACAAGAAACAAGGGGACATTGCTGGGCCACCACCACGCAACGAAAAGTCAGAGCATTGCGCACTGATCACGAAATTCTATACTGTAATCATGGAGCAGAATCTCATTGGCAACGGGCTCCCTGACAAGAAGAACTTCGACATATTTCGACATTGTGCGTTAGCTAAGTTCAAGAGCAATGAAACAGGGGTTTCTGATAGCCCTTCGCCGTGGGTACGGGGTACCCCTTGGGTACGCCTTCGGCGGGGTGTTTTTTGGTACGGTGTTTCGGTGCGGTGGTTTGGTGCGATGTTTTTTGGTACGGTCATTTGGTGCGACTGAAAGGTGCGACTGTTTTTTGGTACGGTCATTTGGTGCGACTGAAAGGTGCGACTGTTTTTTGGTACGGTCATTTGGTGCGACTGAAAGGTGCGACTGTTTTTTGGTACGGTCATTTGGTGCGACTGAAAGGTGCGACTGTTTTTTGGTACGGTCATTTGGTGCGACTGAAAGGTGCGACTGTTTTTTGGTACGGTCATTTGGTGCGACTGAAAGGTGCGACTGTTTTTTGGTACGGTCATTTGGTGCGACTGAAAGGTGCGACTGTTTTTTGGTACGGTCATTTGGTGCGACTGAAAGGTACGACTGTTTTTTGGTATGGTCATTTGGTGCGACTGAAAGGTGCGACGGTTTTCTGGTACGGTCATTTGGTGCGACTGAAAGGTCCCTGGCCAAAGATCCGTTGCGACGGACCGATATTTGCCATAGATCTGCAACAATGACCGTACCAAAAAGCACTCGCACCTTTCAACCGTACCAACTGACCGTACCAAAAAACAGTCGCACCTTTCAGTCGCACCAAATGACCGTACCAAAAAACAGTCGCACCTTTCAGTCGCACCAAATGACCGTACCAGAAAACCGTCGCACCTTTCAGTCGCACCAAATGACCATACCAAAAAACCGTCGTACCTTTCAGTCGCACCAAATGACCGTACCAAAAAACAGTCGCACCTTTCAGTCGCACCAAATGACCGTACCAAAAAACAGTCGCACCTTTCAGTCGCACCAAAGGACCGTACCAAAAACAGTCGCAGCTTTCAGTCGCACCAAATGACCGTACCAAAAAACAGTCGCACCTTTCAGTCGCACCAAATGACCGTACCAAAAAACAGTCGCACCTTTCAGTCGCACCAAATGACCGTACCAAAAAGCAGTCGCACCTTTCAGTCGCACCAAATGACCGTACCTTTTCACACCCCCCGGAGGGGCAAACAGGGCACCCACCGTACCGTACCTGGGCTGGTTTTTGGATCCATCAGAGCATTGCTCTTCAGCTTAGCCAAATTGTGCGCTCATTTTGGAGTTTGGAGTTGGCCTTTTTCATTTTGTTGCTATATCAATCAGCGCTTCCCTTGACGAATTGTTTTCCAGGGGCCGGCAACATCTTCCAAGGAGCAACACACGCCTGAAAGATCGGGGACTTTGGACACCTTGCGTGGTGCCAGGCGAGTCAAGGGGTCAGTTTGGCTGGCGGCTGGTGCTTAGCCAAAAGAAAAAGATGGAAACATGTTCCAGAGCAGATGGTGTCTTTGATGATATTCATGTGCACTTCCAGGGAGATCATGTGAGTTATTGTCTAGAAGTAGTTTTGATCAACCAAAATGTATTATATGAGAATAGAATTGAATCTCGCATATCCCATCAGTATCCATCAGTCACCTCATCACATCACATCACATCAGTCCTTTCTCGTTTCATCGTTTCACTTGGAGAATGACTTTGGACCAGCCAGGAATGCAGTGGCTGGTGCAGAACTTTCCTCAGGATGTGCCGCATGGGGATAGACAGACAGGATGGTTTTTGCAATTTTTCGGAGACTCTTGGAAGCCATACAGGATTCCCATACCGATACCCCTTGAATTTAAGAGGGCGACTTCGACCATGAAACAGTTGCAAGATAAGTGGCACATGCTGGCACCAGAGCAAGAACAATTTCAACAAAGAATAAAGGCGTCGATTGGAGACTGAGGAGACCCCCGTCTAGTCAGCATGTAGGTCAAAGATCCTGCAGGTCCTAGTTGCATAGGTAAGCTTTGTTGAGCAGTGTATGGTATGTCAAACGCATTTGATTTTCGCATTCCCTTGTTCATTGCATGCTATCCATTATCCCTATGGTTTATATGTTTCATGCTGGAGCCACCAAACCAGACTTGTTGCTTGATTCTTTCCTCACGTTTGGTGATGGATTGCCCGAGTAGTTTGTATACTTTACCTGGAATGTGATCCCGACTATTACGCTTCCTGTTTTAGTATGGAATTACATTTCAAGCAAGATTGCCCAGGTTACTCATCCGGTGGGCGGTTTCTTGGATTTCCTGACCGCTGCTAGCCGCACCTGGACGGAACGCCCTGGCATCGTTGCTGGGCGATCGTTAGGGGGTGGATCCAAAGTCAGGATAAGTACGATACATTCATGTTCCTCAATATTTCCCACCCAATGGCTTTGTTTGGTAAATGCCCTTTTGGTGGGCATATGAACTATATAATGTTTCGGTTCGCAGTTTCATTCATATCCGTTCCATTGCGGGGATGATCCACAATGGCTCATTCGCTTCAGATGTGTTAAGACCAATCAGGGGTGAAATCTAGTAAGTATGATGACATCGAACCAACAAAGGGCAGATAGAAACCAATTATGAATAAGATTGAAAGAATGCACACATTGGCATTTCAGCCAAAAAATATTGCAGATAAGAACCACCAATGATTGGGTTGCAGCATCTGAATCAACTGCTTCAAGGGAGATGCTTGACATTTGCTGTTACATAGGTATGGGCCTAAACTCTAAACCTTGCTTTTTACCCTGGTTGAACATCATCAAGATCCGTGAAAAGCTACGAAAGAGAGTCCATAGTACCGTGGTCAATGTGACCTTGAAACATACAGCGTCCATAACCATAAACCAGTTTTCATGTTCGGACCTTTTACTGTGAGTCCATTTGCACAGATGTGTGTTGATTCAGTGCCAACATAAAACCCAACCAAATTATTGTGTCAAAGCCCCAACCTTGGGACGCTGACTTCTACCCACGCCCATGTCAGCAGCTTGCTGTGTAGCGAATGTCTCACAATCAGGGACCGCTTTGTTGTTGAAACTCAAGCCCTGTATCTTTTTTCCGAGCCACAGGAATATATATTGCTTGCTTGGGCAGTACCATGCTGAAATACCCAAATTGGAGACAACAACACGATGTCATGCGGACTTTAGCTTTCGGCAGTACCAGCAGCGTAGCAGCCATTGCTTTTTATAGTATTCTATAAATATATATATATATAATTATATATATATATATGTGCGTGCGTGTGCTGCCTCTGTTCATCCGAAGTGTTTGGTGCTTTGCCTACCTGAGGGTCAAAATTTAACACCCACAAAACCATTTCAATGTTGGTCATGTATAAGGTCGATATCAACCATCTGATTTTGGGGGTACCCAATCACTTGAAAAATCCCTGACTGAAACCTTTGCCAAGGCTTCTCAGCGCCATCCAGCAGATTGCCAGGCAAAGCTGGTTTGGTTTATCCTTCAATAGTTTAACTGTGTGGATATACAGGAAACGTATTTGCCAGAAATACCGCACGAGGCGGTGGCGGAAGTTTCAAAATAGGAAACCTATAGGAAAGGTTGGTCGTTGTGAAGCACGGATGGCAGGACGAACCCACTGATGGATCGAAAGGCGGTTGGAGTGCCGGGCCGAGCAATGACACTTCAACCTCGAAAAGTGGACTGCACTGAACGTGGTGTGCTTTGCACCTTTTGACTTCAAATTGTCTATCACGCCACAACGGCGTACACTTTTTCGGCAGCTCAACTTCCAAAAGCGGTCCGGACGTGTAGTGCTTTTAACATTTTGACTTCCACATGTGCCTCGCGTCCCAACTGCGTAAACTTTTTCGGCATCTCAACCTCCAAAAGTGGTCCCAACGTGTGGTGTTTTTAGCAAGTTCACGTCGAAATATGTTGCGCGCGACAAGCGCGCACATTTTGAACGTCTGAACTGGCAAAAGCGCTCCGAACCTGAGGTACTTTGACCATTTTGACTTCGAAGTCTGCTTCACGCCACAACGCCGTGCACTTTTTGAACATCTCAACTTCCAAGAGTGCTCCGAGAATGGTGTGCTTTTTGGCATTTTGACTTCGAAATCTGCTCTTCATTGAGCAGGAAAAAGTCTTCGATGTTGACATGTGACGTTCTTGCATCCATACGAAAAAAGCAGAAAATTGCCCTGGCTGTGATTATGTCTTGTTTGCGACAGAAGGCTTCAAACATGCACCCCAACATGGCTGCGAACATCAAATCTCTGCGAAACAAACACAATCATGTGGAAACGCATCACAGGGATTTGCTGCTTTGCCACAAACTTCGGTCTTCAGCAGACGACCTTTTTTTTGGTTCGAATTCGCTGCTCTCCCCTGCAGCTGGAAAGGTTTTCAGCCGCGTGCAGCATTGCGCCACAGCAAACTTTGTAGGCTATTGTACTCTTCTGCGTAAAATGCGGCAAATCGTCAAAACGATCAGCTGGAAATAAGCGGGAGCCCCAACAAGCTCGCTGGTTCGAACCTATGTGTGTCCACTAACAACTGCATGAGAACAAGTTGGCCACTTCGAGTCAGGACACCTGCCCCAGCGGATGGCCTTATTCAAAGACACCCTGAGGTGAGGAGCCTTCGGTCTGTGCGCCTTCACGGTGCAAGGTGCATCAGAAAAGTCGCTACCTCCACTGCGTCTTCCTGACTACAAGAAGCCACTGCAGAGCACCACGTGGAAGACGTGCAAGTCATTTCCATCTCCTGTGAAGGATCCAGGTGACAGCTGGCATCCTGCGAGCCGCTGGCTGCCTGCGGCCCAAAACAAGTTTGGCCCATCTGCGATGCGGACTTTCATCGCCGCGGATAGGGCTGAGGGTGTCATCTTCACTTCCCTCTTCGTCTTGCAACAGGTCGTCTGAGTGACATAAGTCTTCTGTCAGTCGAGACTCTGGAGGATCCAAGTCAACCTCCTCAGCAAGCATAGCGAGACGAGAAAAGCGAAGTGGAGCCACACGCTCGTCTTCCGAATCCGACACCAAAATGGCAGGCTGTAGCTGCAAGAGCTCCGAGTCATCCAGCACCTGATGGGCAAATTTTCGCCGACAACAGAAACATGAGATAAAACTGAGATTGCCATAACACAAAGAAAGTAAGTAGACCAATCACAAGAGAATAGAAAAAGGTTCAATAGACGACATGATAGTGGCAACATCTGAGGCAGTTTGTATCTTTGGTGACTCTCCCAGTCACCGTCAGCAGATTCAGGCTCCGTGCGTGGCTCGGGCGCAAGTAGTGCTGAAAGTTTCTGCCTAACCACATATGTTGAAGGAAGATACAGAGACCTCAATCACACATTACTTACCGTACAGTACGAAAAAAACACCATTGTAAGTGATGATCATTCAGGATCAACAGTATATCAAAAGCTATTCCTAAGGTTCATAAGTTGTCATGAAAAAATACTAGTTTGGATTAGATGCCAACTGTCAATCCCTCCGCTATGCACATCATCAGCAGTCATCAGGGAGCAATGGCACCGCGACGCCAAAGTTCTCACATCAAGGCCAAGGCTAGCGGCGTCTGGCCCCTGGAAAAAAAATCTACGCACAAACCGAAGCCCACTGGTCTCTCAAGACGGGCCACGACCCACGCAACAGCTGCAAATCATGAGGAGCCGCCATGACAGCTTGCACTGCATGTGGTCCCAAGTCGAAATTTGTAGACTGAGAAACAACACTGCAGGGTGGGGCCAGGATCTCATCAAAAAAAATCTATACAAGTAGTGTACGTCATAGCGCAGCCATGTTGATAACACAGGAGGCAGCGACTGCCGCGTGAGACGCAGCAAGATCAAACACGTCAGTGCCAGAACTACTTGATTTATCATGCCTAATGCGTCCCCATGCGCGTCATGCCCAACGTAAAAAAATACAAAGTAATTTTCACAAAACCAACATAAAAATCTTTTTACTTCCAAATCACACACCGTTCCCCACGCAGTTGCATGCCAAGGCCCGCAGCATCTGAGTATCTCACCTGACACCGGCGGCGACAGAATATAACCAACAATGATGGGTGAACAACAAGTATCTCAGTTTTTATGTCAAAATTAAACGTATATATTTTTCACATACAAATAGATAACTTTGCAGCACCACCCCACCCCATGCGTGGCGTAGCATCAACTTCCGAGGCAAGCTCACACGAACGTTTACATGCCCCACCACACACCGCATGCGTGGCGTAGCATCAACTTACAAAGCAAACGAACGTACAGCAGCATAGCATGACGTGTGTGGACAAGTGCAAAAGAATGTACAGCAGCGTAGCATGACGCATGTGGAGAGCACAGTAGCATGACGTGTGAGTGGAAGGGCAAGAGAACGTACAGCAGCGTTGCATGACGTGTGTGTGGAAGGGAAAGAGATGAAAAAATAAGACGCCGTTGTGGCACGAAGCACATGTCGAAGTTAAAATGCTAAAAACACTTCAGCTTCGGAGCACTTACGGAAGTTGAGATGTTCAAAAAGTGCACGGCGCTGTGGCGCAAAGCACATTTTGAAGTCAATACAGCGGGTTCGGAGCACTTTTGGAAGTTCAGACGTTCAAAAAGTGCACGGAGTTGTGGCGGGAATGGGTGCTGCCAAAAAAACACCAGCTCGGAAACCCATGCATGTTTGCCACATGTGTGGCAAAGCCGGGCACCACGCCACCGCTTGCCCACAGCTAGCTCAGAATGTCTTGAAAGTTTTGACCAAGCAGCGTCGGGCAGAAGATTTGTCAGAGCACCTGCAGCAAGGGAAAAATCTGTTGTGCACTGGTGTGAAAACCAGGCCGCGACGTTCTTTGAAGCGGGCATCAGGACGTCGTGCTTCATCCCCGCATGCTTGGAAGGGAGCCACCGCATCTGACAAAATGAAGAAAAGAGCCCGCAAGCCAGCTTCCAAGAAAAGTCTGGCTTTGGGGGCAAAAGAATTGTTCCATGCAAAGCAAGTACTGCGAAAAGGACGTGGTCCAAGCGTTCAATCATCTGAAACAGCAAGGATGGTTGTCCCAGCCCACGCTATGTCAGTGTGGAGGTGCATGGTATCGGGCTTCTTGCAGAGAGTCTCAGCACCGTGGTCGAGGCCGTCTTCCTGGCGATGCCGAGATTGTCGCCATTTCAGCGATGCTATGGACCACAGTTTGCTTCCTCGCGTGAGAATGCCATTTTCTCATGTCGATGCAGCTGTCTCCTCGTACTTCACTGGATCTCAAGGCCCAAGTCTCCAAAAGATGGCCGCTCATGGTGGTCGCAGCAAGTCTTCCCTTCAAAAGATGCGCTCAGCACTTCTTGGAGCAGGAGCACTATGTGCAGAGAAGATCCAAAGGAAGAGACGCTTGACTGGCTTGCTGGAGGCCGATGCTACATCTTTGCGGAAGATGAGGTTGGGAAAGACGAGGACGCTGCGCTACTTCCAAGCCTTTGGTGTGGTGAAGCGCGAAAAGCGTGTGGTGCAGCTTTACAACTTTGGCCGGACAAGAAGAACCAAAGTAATTTCATGTTTGATTTCACGGTTTAAATTCCATTGACGGATTGTCATGATATCACATCTTGTAATTTTGAAAGCATTCCATGTCTGAAATTGAAAAGTGATGGGCTCCCTTTCAAACACAAAATTGCACACTTGACTGCTGACGAACACGTTCATTTGCCAGGCCATGCTGATGCCAGGAACTTTGGCAAACCACCACTGGAAAATGCGCAAAGCAATGAACGTGCAGGTGGTCTTGACGGAGTGAACCCCCATGGAACTATCTTGTGTTCCGACGAAGCCAAAGTGTACCCCAGCTCGTGCCGTAAAAAAGAATCAAGCACTTGCCTTGCTCGCACGGACAGAAGCAGTTCGTGGCAAAAATGCGGGTTAACAACAAAATTCTCACTGTGCATACCGGCACAATCAACAATGTGTCCGGCACATGATCAAAAATCTTTGTCTACTTCCTTGAACACCAAGGATACCAAAAAGCCAGACTGCCTGAATCGCAAGATCTGGCAACATGTCCGAGCTTGGCAGTGGCGTTGGGAATATTCAACACACCACAATTTGAGCCAGCTCAGTGCTGCCAACCTCGTGAAGAGCAATTAGGGAAGAAAGGGTCCGCCGCTGGGGTTTTCAAAGAATTGAGGGCAAACTGGGCGCAGGATATTTCTATTTAAAAGGCACACGCATTGAGATTAAACAGGCAAAAAATAGCCTCCTGCCAATTTCCACTACTAAATGCTATGACCTACGTCCCGGAAAGTGAACCAAAAAATTAGTGTGAAATTTCTAGAAACCATTTAGTAGAGAATCATGATTTTTCAAAAAAAATCAAGTAAACATCTCTAGACCCATGATCCACATTTAGTAGAGAGGTAAAAATGATATGTTAATCATATGATGTCAAATGTTGTTTTTTGGGTAAAACCATTTAGTAGAGATGTCAAAAAAATGTTGCAAAATCACAGGAACCATTTTGTAGAGGTTGCGAAGTAGAGTTCATAAAACGGTCACAATGAAATGAGACAAAACTGAAAAACCATTTAGTAGAGATTCCCATTCCGTTGCCCCCGATTACCGTTTGGCCAACCCACCGTGCTGCCTTGCCTTTTTTGGGGGCGATGCCAAATCCCTCGTTTGGGTGTTTCTTGCTCGTCGGGTGCTTACTAAATGGATGGTCATGGGATCAGTCTATCTAGAACTGTTTCACACAAAGCCCTGTTGCATCCTTGTGTGCCCTATTATCCCTTACGTGCTATGGAACACCATTTTGTAGTCCCAAAATGTCCAAAATCTATCAAGATTTCCCCTGCTTAGCCAAGTGCTGCCTCTACTAATGGATGGTCATGGGATCAGTCATATGTGTTTCATGTTGTTTTCTCTACTAAATAGACCCCGTGTATTTCTCTACTAAATGGCTTTGGGGTTTTGGTCGAGTGATGTTGGTCCCGCAACTTGTGCTCAAATGAGTACCTCTACTAAATGGAACAGGGTGTTTGGTCGAGTCATGTTGGTGTCTTAAGACACTCTGAAAACATATCCAAATTTTGCGCTTCAGCTGAACCAGGGGCCCACATTTAGTAGTGAAATTCGATCATGCATGCGCATCCATTTAGTAGAGCTTGAGGCTATTCAAGCCGTTTCTTCACTACAAAATGGTTGCACAGCCCCACCCCTTAGAAGACAGGGGTTTCAAAAAATGCTTATTTTTTGTGAAACCAAAAAACGAGCGATTGAAACCTGAGTTCGATAAGCAACATGCCCAGATGATGACAATGACAAAACGTGATAATTTAACTGACGAACCAGGAATACGACATGACAACCACTTTCCCGGAAACCTTTCAACTCTTCGCAAATCTCCCAAATGTACTTGCAATTGTCTTGCCAAAAAATGCCCACGCGGTTGACAGCTTTGGCACCAGATGGCTCCGCACCCACCGCTTTAGTAACCCTCCTTTTCGACCCTCGGGAGCCACGAAACATCGGAAAACCACAATGTTCCCACCTTTTCTACCTTTTCGCGCACGCACCTGCATCTTCCTTCTTCTGACTGTTTCTCTTCTCTGATCTTTCTTCTGCCTTTCTCTTCTCTGACGCTTCCCACCTGTGTTTTTCCATCTATCCATATTGTCGGAAGTTTGACTCCTAAACTTCTTTCGACCAGGCAAGTGTGTTTAGATAGTTTTGTGATGTTATACCCTGCCAACAACTTGCTTGGCAGGGCATCAAAGGTTGAGAACCCTTGACATGTCATATGGAAGACACAATATCCATAAAGATTGACATGGAAAGCAATTTGTAATGTTTGGAAGTATTTGTTTTGGTTTCCAAGTGTGAAACCGCACCTTTTTATCCTCAAATCAGATCTGATTTGTCGGACGAAAAACCCATATCTTAGATGGATTCACCTGTGCAAAGTTTGGAGTTGGTGTGTTTTCTGAAGTGTGCTGAGATATGGCGGCAAGGTGGCAGCCACTTCAAGGGCAATGGACATAGTCCCTGAACACTGAAGTAGTTTCTTCACAAATTCTAAGCCAAACCCCAAATCCGAAATCCCCGGCTGCAGGGACCGGGCCTGATTGCACCCTGCCAGGCCTGTTTGATCTTCTGGCCCCTTCGTGGGTCTCCTGACACTTCGCCAGCCAAGTACTACCAAACTTGTCAGGTTCCTCCAAGTTGACGTTCCATGGACTACATGGGAAGAAACGATAAGAAGCGAACATCCAAGGGACACACATAACCAGCAAAGGGTACCTCACTCGATGAGCAATAGATATAAGATAATTTCAGATCCTATTGTTCTTTTCTGGCACCACCTCGCAGCAAGTAGTTGGAGTGTTGCTCAGCAAACATGAACAGACCAACATTTCCTGGACATGGCAGCAGCTGTGCTTCGTGAAAATCCGCAGCCCAAACATTTCAACACGGTTAAACCTGCCCCCAGCAATTGACAATTGAAACACTGTTCATTGTGTTTGGCACCTGCGCCAGGCGCCACCATTGGATGCTATCCTTTTTTGGAGCCCAAGGTGTGAGTTGGTTTCAAGCTCAGCTTCATGGCACCGGAGGGAAGCTGTTCAGAAGGCGGATGATTTAAATTCAATGGGCTGATTTGTCCGAAATCCACCGAGCGTATCCGTTTGTATCCGTGTCCAAGGCTAAAGCCAGTTTAGTTTAAGAGGCAAATCATCCATAAGGTCACAACGTGTTCTTGACTGGCATGATACCAGAGGATGACGATCTCCCTGAGGTTTGCTTGGATGGGGAGGCACCGCTTCCTGAGCCAAATCTACGACTGCTGCCGGCGGGAGTGTTGCGCTAAGGGGATGGCAGTTTAGGGTTCAGGGGCTTGCCAACAGTTTTTCATTAGTTTTTGACCCCAATGGCTAGGACAATACAGCAAAAGAAATGCGTAGACAGTTGATACTATCAGGTAGACAGATGCATGCTCAGTTGACTGTTCTACATGTTGCCCTTTTGACATGTACCTTTTGCTGTAAGAAAAAATGCCACTGCTGCACGTTCCTGACGCGGGCAATTCAGAAGGTCCAACATCACTGAACAAGTCATCGCGGGCGAACCCAACGCTCAAAACTTGGGCGTTTGAATGCACAGACGACCTGATCACTTTCCCTAGCGAAGAATTCCGATATGTGGCTCCCATGCTGGTAGGGAAGAAGAGCGGGCTGTCGTGGGTCTCCTTTCAAATCGACCAGCGTGGCTTCCATGAGTGCACAGCCTCGCTGGTAGGTCTTGATCCCTGACATTGCACAATGCGCAAGAAGACCATATTGAACCTGAGTAAGAGAGAAGCTAGAGAAAGTCCAGCAAGTCTTGAAGCCACAAAAATCTCCAGCATGGCTGTTTCTTTTAAATTTCAGTGCCCTCAAATTATATATATATACATACATATTGATTCATATTCATATATATATTATGGTACCCTTCCTCTGAGATCTACCTTAAAGCATTTGTAGCACATATACATATACATATACATGTACATATACATACACATACACATGCACATACACATACATATACATATACACACATACATACACAACCAAACCAATACAAAAAAAAACTAAGATTTGGGACACGCTGGTGGCTTTCAGCCAAAACCCAAAAAAAAATAGGACCCCGGGGGGGTCCCGACCAAAACCCCCAAAAAAAAACAAACCAAAAAAAGAGTTGGGACCCCAGGGGGGAGAGCCCAAAGCCGTGCTTTCTAGAGTAGGTCTATATTTGGGGGTTTTGGTTGGGGACCCCCCTATGGGGTCCTAAATCTTGGGTTTTTTTGGTTTTGCTTTTTTTGGGTCTTGGTTTTGGCTTTGGCCTTCCCATTAGGGTCCAAAATCTTTGGTTTTGGACCCAGGTCCAAGATCCAAGATTTCTACCCTGGATCCAAGAAATGTTTCTTGAGAATCTTGGATCTTTGATCTTGGATCTGGATATATTTGGATCCAAGATTTCTGCCCTGGATCCAAGAAAAAAATTGGATAATCTTGGATCTTGGACCTTGGATCCTTACAATGTCAGACTTGAGATTTTCAAGTCTGAACTCTTTTCAGGCTTGAGATTCTGAGGTCAAAGGAACTGAGGCAAAGGCAAAAACAAAGCATGAACTTCAGACCAAAACATCCTCTGAAAAGTTTTCGTTTTTGTTTTTTTGTGGTTCTATCGAAGTTTTGTTGGAAGGCATACCCACATCCCGTAAGAGTAGCAGCCGTAGTTTCAGCAAGCTATTGCACAAATTCTGAATTTGGCTGGACACGATCCAGGTAGGTGTCCATTGTTTGCTGATGTTCTCAAGGTTTGAGCTGCCTTTCAGAAAGTTACCTAAAAGCACGGGAAAAAAATCAAGACAGCCAAGACTAGAAAATATAACAAGCAAACACGCTTCAGCTTAGACTTTGAAGTTTGTTGTCAAAGCAAAATTATCCAATATAGGCCTTGTGCAGCAGTATGTTTCAATGAATATGACCTTCCTAGCATTGAGGCCTACCATTCCTTGCATAAAGTGACATCATTTTGTACAGTCTCATCACATAAAGGAGTGCAGCATTTATCTGAAAGGAATGTAGAGTTATTTTCAATGAGACATCCAGCTGCGAAAAGCTATAGAGGAGTGCAGCATTTCTTTGAAAGGAATATAGAGTTATTTTCGAAGAGACTTACAGCTGTGCAAAGTTCTGTTGAAGAGGTAAAGAATCTTTATGGAAGGAGGGCAGCACTACGACAAAATGAGTTCCTTTAATTAACCATTTTAGCCGATTATGATATTCTTTAAAGAAAGTGTTGGTGCAAGTGTGTGCAAAACCTTCTTCACAACGGAGTGAGCCGCTTGATTGAAAGCCATGCAATAATACAAAAGCATTTCTATGAAGTAGAACCCTTGGGTGTATGTAGTATTTTTTGAAAGATACATGTCATGGTTGTATGCATGCAATATGCCCTTCCATATGAGTGAAACGCCTGAACAAAATAGGCAACATCATTTTGAATAAATTAAGTCTTTCCTTTAAAGACAACTGTCATTCAGAAAACATGATAGTGAAGCTGAATTTCGTTAAAGGATGTATTGCATCTTTCCACATAGTGCATTTTTCTGCAAAAAGATGCTTCTTATTTGAGGGAATGCCTTGTCTTCAGGGCAATTATTTTGAAGAAGTTCAGCCTTTTCTGAAAAAATGAGCATACAAGAAAATGAGAGGAAGGCTGAATCTATAAAAGGATGTACTTCATCTTTCTACATTTATAATTTTCTTACAAGAATAGTGCTTCTCATTCAAGGGACTATCTTGTCTTCAAGGCATATTGTAACCTGTAAGCAGCATTTTTCTTTTAACAACAATCTTTTTCGAGGAGCAGCAATACTCAATATTAATCACACACTGCATATTGTGTAGGAATCTGTTGTTTTGAAAGAATCACAGTATGATCGAATGAAGGCTAAATAATTTTCGGGAAGAAAACTGCACTTCTTCAGGAAAGGAACACTGCATGTTTAGAGGAATGCTCTATATGTTGTAGGGATACTGCTTCTTTAAAGGGCTTACAAAATCTGCATGATCAAACTCACTGCATAATTTATTGAAATTTGCAGTGAGTTTGATCATGCATGTCTCTGGAAAAGCATCAAAGATAGATTTTAGGGGGGCTAGCATATGTGTATATATAACTATATATATCTCTCTCTCGACTTCAATAAGATGACCATACACGATGTTGATCAAGCTTAGTACGGGCAATCACCCCATAATATTGTAACCTTCTCGGCCTTCTCGTCCTTATTTCAGGCTGATGAATGATCATAAACCATCCGAATATGTTAAGATATAAAATGTTAGCATCTATCAGTCCTGGCCCCCCCAGACTACCTTCAAGGCAATGTCAACACAATCATGGGGGTTGATGTTGCAAGGTTGTACTCGCACCTTTTTATCCACACACTTGCCAGTGCTGCCACTTGTGTTCATCCATCTGATTGGTGACCAAAATCGGGCACCCAATTCCCAAATATATATTATTGGAAAGGACGTTCTCTGCACCACCAAATTTCAAATCTTCCCACGTGATGGTCTGGGTGGGACCGTCGTCTCAGCAATTCTCGGACTTGATTTTATTGGACGTACCGTGACGTACCTCTTTATGTATTTGGTGAATTTGGTCGGAAATTCAAATACTGTATTTTGCTCACACAAGCGGAAGCTTTGGCCATTGTGTGGAGAAAATGCTGCGAGTAAACCCTGGTTGAAACAAAATAAACCCAATAAGTAAATATCCGCAATGGTGGGTTTATTGTTCGGCTTCCCGCATCAACCCGCCTTTCTTGTTGCTGAGGTCCTGCTGACCACCCAGCAGCTGCATGTCTTGGTGGAGGACGCCTGTCATGTCTTGAAGTATGAGGAGTTTAGGGCAGTGGAGGCTCCAGAGTCGCAGCTGGGCTCAGCGTGCAGCGTTTCCGTTCTGGAACCACCTCATAAGTTCAAAAAGAGGTGATAATTACATATATATATATAATTACTGCTAGTCACAGAATTATGATACATTACTCCTATGATATCTTCTGGTGAATTATTCTATATATAATATTGAATCGTGGTGTGAATAATATCAAATAGGATTCATCATATCAATATCTCATTGTCGTTGTTGTTGTTGTTGTTGTTGTTGTTGCTGTTGTTGTTGTTGCTGCTGTTGCTGTTGCTGTTGCTGTTGTTGATGTTGATGTTGATGTTGGTGTTGATGTTGATGTTGTTGTTGCGGCGGCTCACGGCAGTAGCTGCAGCCCGGGAACACACCTCCACCGGCAGATCGACAGACAAGCTCCGATAAAACCAACCAAGCGTCATTGCAAGTTCTCCCTGCCAGCTTCAGGTGGCCCAAACTAGAGAAGGAAAAAATGGACCGAGCAGACGGACGGGACCAACAAAGGACAAATGCCCACCACAGCAACCAAAAGGGAAAAAAAACACAGCAAAGCAGGCAGAAGCCCAAGCGCGCCAACCACAACAACTAAAGGGAAGATAAACACCCCAGACCGGGCGGAAACCCCAAAGAGCCGAAAGACAAACACTAACCCCAAACCACAGCCACCCATGAGAGGAAGACGAACACCACAGGGCGGGCAAAAGTCCCAGAGCGCCAAAAGACAAACGCCAACCACAACCACCAAAGGAAAGCAGACAGCCCAGGGCAGGCCAAGCCCCAGAACACCAATCAACAAAAACACCAACCCCAACCGCCAAAGCAGAAACACCCCAGGGCGGGCAGAAGCCACAGGGCGCCAAAAGAGAAACACCAACAGCAGCGACCAGCAACAAAGGACAATTGCCAACCACAGCCACCAAGAAGGAAAGAGACACAACAGAGGGGCAAAACACCCAAACAAAAAAACAAATAGACACCTCAACATGGGCAGAAGTCCCAGGGTCCCAGAGCGCCAAAAGACAAACACCGAACACAAACGACAGCCACTCAGGGAAGAAGACGAACACCCCAGGGCAGCAGGAGCCCCCAGCGCCCCACAAGACTAACACCAATCACAACGACCAAAAGGAACGGAGACAGCCCAGGGCGGGCAGAAGCCCCAGGAAGCCCAGAGCACCAAACAAAAAACACCAGACACAACCACCACAAGAAAGACACCCCAGGGCGGGCAGAAGCCACAGGGCATCAAAAGAGGAACACCAACAACAGCGACCAGCATCAAAGGACCAAAACCAACCGCAGCCGCCGACAGGAAGAGAAGCAAAACAGATGGGGCAGAACCTCCAAAACAAAAAACGAAAGACACCCCCGGGCAAGCAGAAGCCCCAGAGTGCCAAAAGACAAACACCGACCACAACCGCCAACCACAACCAGCGACAAACACAAACCGCGGCGGATGAAAGCCGGAAAGTGCGAAATGCAACACAAGCGGCATCGCAAACGCGGCACTGTCACTCTGGCACCAGCTTGGGAGAGGGGATGGGGGGTGCTCGTCGGGAACAAACCCTTAGTGCTGCCCCCGGGGTCCACCCCATCCCATGAAGTCTCACCCAGCCAAATAGTGCAAGACCCGGGGGATCAATATCTCATTATAGTGATCCTATCCCCGCGCATCATGCCAAATCCTCGCGCTTTGAGACCCCAAAATCAACAGATCCACTTTCAAACCATATCTACACTAAAGATATCTATGACGAGAAGTCACTATCGTTCCGACGAGTTTGCGTCCACTGGGCATCCACACCATGAACCGAATATCATCCCAAGATATCCCAAGGGTCTGTTTTTGAGGGAATACCGGCACTGCCCAGTGTTTTTGACATGTGTATACATTTGTCACAATTTGTCCAATGTTGAGCGATCTTCCACACCCCACTTGCCAATGGCCATGTCGGATTGGGACCACACCTGAGGTCAGCTCTGGTCACAATCAGTTCAGCTTCGGGCATATGGCAGCTGCACGTACGCTGTGAAAGCGAGCGCAATGAGCTTGTGCACTTGTTGAGGCGCGGTCCATGGGCTGGTGTGTCTTGTTGTGCCGCTTAGGATGTGTTGACTGAGCTTACTTTTGTAGGATGCATGTACATCGCGCTGATTTTTTAATACCCGACCTCAATTCTTTTATTGAACATGTTTGTGTATAACACTGGCGACGAAATCTGTTGTGAAACTCTGCTTGGCTTTCATGTCATTCGTTGACCTCATTTTTGCCGGCTTTATCCATGGCAGGGCACGCCAAAGAGAAAAGTTGCGTACTCCATTGATAAATGTTTTTCAAAAGGATAATGAATCTAATGAATGAAACATATAGTATGCACAACAATATACTAGGTAGGCTTTAATTTAGTATATTAAATTATATCAGATATGGATCAGGATTTAGGAGGTGGTCCAGGAATTGAACTTCGGAAGCAATTATTTTCTTTGCCAACATGTTTTTCCAGTTTCGTTTGCGCAGCTCTTTCAAAAAAGGTAAATTTGTTCTTGCGCCAGCCACTCGCTAGTGCCGCGCTATGAGCATGCTAGCAGAAATTGACCTGAGCCCTGGTGGGCCCAATATTGGAAATATCGATTCCAAAAAAGGAACACAATTTATAAAAGACACTCGTCAATGTCCCGGCCAGGCATTTCAAGAATTGGTGGTAGTGCCCAACGGTGGGAAAGGGCATTTTGCGAAAGAGCAAAACTAAGGCCTATGGCAAAGTCTTTGAAACGTACGACGAATCTAAGACCCACTTGGTATGACTACCGGATGTCTTATGTATTTCGGTCTCTGGATGTCTCTCTTTATTGGCCTCTCTTTATGCTGGTGGTGTTTGGATCGCTTTTTACTTGTCTCTTTTTATTTGTTACCTACTATGGCTAATGATATCTTATTTTCCGCATATTTTTCTTTACTTATCTTTTAGCTTTTTGGATATCTCTTTTTATTTGTCCTTTTTCCCCACCTGCCAGGTGAGGGTTGTTAGATTTTATCAGAGTTGTTCTTCTTCTCCTCCTCGGCTAGCTGTCCTCCTCCTCCTCCTCTTCCTCGTCCTCCTCCTCCTCTAGTTTCTCCTCGACCATGTCTGCATCAACTTCCACCTTCACTTCCGCCTTGCCAACTCTTCGCCAAGCTCTTTGCCAACTTCCCAGCTCAGTGTGCACTGGGACCTCAACCTGGACCTGCACCGCCGGACCTCAACCTGGGACCTTCCCAGCTCAGTGTGCACCGCTGGACCTCAACCTGGGACCTTCCCAGCTCAGTGTGCACCGCTGGACCTCAACCAGGGACCGTCTCAGCTCAGTGTGCACCTGGGATCTGCCCAGCTCAGTGTGCACCGCTGGACCTCAACCGGGGACCTGCCCAGCTCAGTGTGCACTGCTGGACCTCAACGGGCAGATAGAATGCCAGAAGATATGCCAGATAGAATGTCAGATGGAATGCCAGAAGATACGACAGATAAAATGCCATGAGATGTGCCAAATAGAATGCCAGAAGATATGCCAGAACATATGCCAGAAGATATGCCAGATAGAATGCCAGAAGATATGCCAGACTAAATGCCGAAAATTATGTCGACATTATTCCAGAAGAATATGAGACCATATAAGATGCAACGATAAAATGCCAAAAGATATGTCAGATAGAATGCCAGAAGATATGCCAGATAGAATGCCAGAAGACTTGCCAGATAGAATGCCAGAAGATATGCCAGAACATATGCCAGACGATATGCCAGATAGAATGCCAGAAGATACGCCAGATAGAATGCCAGATAGAATGCCAGAAGATATATGAGTCAGATCACGAAAGGTAGCCTCCTAGCGGGCTACCTTGAGTTTTGCTTTGCGAAGCAAATGGGCGGGCTGGACCCCTTATCCTTGAACGACCAGGAGAAAGGGACCCCCCCTCCCCCCCCCTCGAAGGGAACTCTCGCCATATGCCTGGTGAGTCTCTTCACGCAGCAGCCCCTTCGCAGTGTCTCGTCATCATCACCATCATCATCATCATCAACATCATCATCATCATCCTCCTCATCACCATCATCATTCGACTTGAAATTCGGATTTTTCGACATCCATTTTCCTAGTACGCAACGGTGCAATGAAAGTGACAGATTACCGCAAAAAGAGACATTGGAGTTTGTGCTAACACTGATCGTTTTTTTTTCCCCGCACGATGCGTGAGTCTGACAATGTATGCCTCCAAATGGCTATTTAAATGGACTAAGTGATGAGCAATCATGGACATCGTGTGGTGCTCTCTTTTCGGATCCAGATATCTCCGCTCTGCTCTGAATGTCCAGTTCCATGCCCCCCCCCCCAAGTGAACTCTCGTCGCATGCCTTGTGCGTCTCTTTACGCAGCAGCCCCTTCGCAGTGTCTCATTATCAGCATCATCGTCATCATCCTTATCATCATCATTATTATCATCATCATTATTATCATCATCATTCGACTTGAAATTCGGATTTTTCGAAATCCATTTTCCAAGTACCCAACGGTGCGATGAAAGTGACAGGTTCGAGCATCCGTAGGTACCGCAAAAAGAGACATTGGTTTTGTACCAACACTGATCGTGTTTTTTTTCCCGTACGATGCGTGCGTCTGACTTTGTATACCTCCAAATGGCTATTTAAATGGACTAAGTGATGAGCAACTATGGACATCGTGGGGTGCTTTCTTTTCGGATCCAGATATCCCCGCTCTGCTCTGAATATTCAGTTCCATGCCTCCCCCCCAAGTGAACTCGCATTATATGCCTTGTGCGTCTCTTCCATAGCAATTCCTTCGCAGTATCTTAGTATTAACATCATCGTCATCATCCTCATCATTATTATCATTATCATTCGACTTGCGATTCGAATTTTTCGACATCTATTTATGACATCACTTTAATTTTTGCAAGTAAACGGGTAAAGCAAAGGAACGTCGGCGCTTCTCTATGCTTCGGTTGGACAGAAATTTTCCTTTTGTTTTGTTAAAGCGGTAATTTACCAGTGCATGACGTCCATATTGACAAGATTTGATAAGCCTAAGGCTTGGTGTTAGCAGAAAAGGGCCCGGTCGTATATCGGCTTTTATACTGAGTGATCCCCCGCGTCCCTTGTATTATAACTACCTTTCGTGTTACTTTTCAAGTAGAATATTAGAAGAATTGCTAGTAAGAAAATATATAAATGTCATTATACGAAGTAAAATATTTTTTTTTATTTCTTAGTATTATTGGTAACATCGCAAAATATTTTTATTATAAAATTAGGATATCTAGGGGTATATAAATTTTAATTTAATAATTGTTTATTTTTTTTATATTTTTTGATTTTTATAATTTTTAGTAGAATGATTTTGATTTTATGAAGGATTCGGAGTTAGGATTTATATATATATTATATATATTCCTAAAAACAATAATTTAGATTATTAATTTTAAAGGCATATGGTCGTAATTGGGTTTCTGGTTGGTGGCTTGTGTAATTTTTAATAATTATTTTAATAGTGTTTTTGTGGTGTGTTGGTGTAGTTTTTTGGTGGTGATTTGTTGATTTTTTGGTGGTATTTTTGTGGTGGTAGGGTGGTGCCTTGGTGATATATATATATTTTGATGAATGGGTTTGTAATAATATATCTGATTTATAATATAAATTTATCGAAATATATGGAATATAAAGATTATCGATGGATATATGTGATACGAATATTTATTATTATTTTAGAATTTGTTTTTACTATTATGGGTTTTTGAAAATTTATAATTTATATAATTTTTTTTT
>CAMXCT020001734.1:87500-100878 GCA_947184155.2 Cladocopium goreaui | reverse complement strand
CCCATACTGGATTCGGCATGCTGATAGCAAGGGTAGTCGCAGCGGGCAGTAATCAACCATGAGTACCCCATGGTGACAACGCCGCTCAACCGCACTGTCACCAAGATATTGTGCTGGCAATCCTATGCTGGCTCCAGCGTGTTGACTGGAAAAGGAATCGTAGCAGGCAGTAATCAACCATGAGTATCCCATGGTGACAACGCCGCTCAACCTAGGTCAAGTTGTACGCTGATTGCATGGAGAGGGACTTGGGTACTCTGTGTCATTTGGTGTATCTTACTGGAACTGCTCGTGTGGTGTAGTGCGAGGGTCTCCACTGCTACTAGCACCACTTGCTGCAGCAGTGGCGGGGGGTGGCTCACTGCTCTCCGCTGGTTTCATCATTTGGGCGATGAGCGGGTGAGTATGCTTGTCACGCAGGATGCGCGTCATCTCGCGAGTAAATGCCGCAGGGTCATCAACTAATTTCTTCGCTTCCGCCAGTGGCTTGTCCAGAACAATGGCAATGAGCATTTCACCTCCATCTTTGTGGATTATTGTTGGTCGGCCAGCTTGTATCTCTGCAAGGATTGCTACTGCCTTGTTTTCACACAAAGTGCGTTCCCATTCCTCCAGAACTCTCTGCGCAAGGGTATCGGTCTGCGGTGGGGCTTTCAGGGCAGCTGGTGTTCCTAACGCTCGTAGGAAGGGGCTATCAGGAGGAATGGGGGGTGGAAAATTCTGAATGGCCGCGACGGCACGTTGAACGTCATTTGCCTGTACATCATAGGACGTGGTCGTTTTTTTACTTAGGGCAGGTTCAGAGTCAGCCCATAGTTGCTCCAGTGTATATCCTGGTCTTGGTTTCATATACGTGCGGTTCCACACTGCATGATGGGACCATTGAGGCGCGTCATGGTTGATTTCAACAGAGTCTCTTTTCATATCTGTCGAGATACTCTCAATGCTCATCTCCAGGTAGGCTGTCGGAGTCTTCACTGTCCAAACACCTCACTTGTGTCTCCAGAACTTACTTCCAACCTCAGCCTGTCGAGATACCCTAAGCATTCCAAAACATGTTGTCTCTGGCAATCAATTGACAAGTCACCTTCAACCAATGACCTCACAGTCGTGTCGCAAAGTGAAACAAAAACACACACGTCTCATCTGAATCAAGAATACTCAAGCTCTTCGATGCCCTTGACTTTATATCAGCAATGTACCAACCGAGTGATCACTTCAGAACCTTAGTACAAGCTCAACACAAATCCCTGCAGAAGATTCAGGAGCTCAATACAAACGATCTCAGCTTCACCTTAGAGGTGTTCTTAGCACACTGCAACAAGGGTCAGCGGAGAATGGTGTGGGTAGCTCCGTAGAGCTCCGCTACCATGTAGAAAAAGCGCTCTGCACAAATCCACGGTCAGATCCAACGCTTCTTCCAAAATTCCTACAGAACTACGCGAGCAAACGCGTACGTCAACCACGCACACCAAACACAAGCGCAGCGTGTAAGTCCCTAAACTAATTAAACTAAGCAATACCGTGTCAAAAAGGAATGTTTCTTCCACGACTCCCACATGCTGACGTCAAGCTCCTTCTTTTCGCTCCAGACGCAGCACGATCAGTCAAAGGAAAACAAACACAACAAGCAACACAAAACCAAGGAAACAAGAACCGAAAAAACAAACAAGGGAAGAAAGATGTTCGTGTTCCCCTTTGTCGGTCTGTTGTATGTCAAGTTATGTGACACAGCAGCTTCTGTTCATTAAATGAACTTCTGACACCAGTCCTTCGAGACAACTCCAACCGAAACTTCGTTTTTCCAAGCTGCATTTTATTTCCGGAAGCTGTGAGAATGTTTTGAGATGTTTTTGGACGTTTTTGGAATTTGCGACCACAATGCGGATGAGAAGAAGATGTTTTTGATTTTGTGGTGAGAAGTTTGAGGAGAACGTTTACTTTTTGTGCATGCCGCCGCTGCCACTTCAACAGCACGGAACAGCTGAAACAGGAGAAGAGCAAACTATGCAAGGTAGTGCGCTAGGAATGAACTCACTGCATGTAGGACCAGTAGGGTCGCCAACAAGAATAGAATGGAAAGAGGAGGTGAGCAAGACGTAGAAAGAAACACAGGTGCTGCAGGTAATTCGCCCACAGGTACTGCGATGCAAGGCAACACGCAAGCAGCAGTAGGAACTGGGACAGCAGGGACACAAGCGGCTCCGAGCTTAGTTGGTCAAGCTGGAAGCTTAGTTGAACTGGACAGATGCTACCTCCTGCAATAAATGTTTTTGGGTCGTATGGACCGATGCGTGGTGGTTTAATGGATCCACGGAATTACAGTCTGAATCAGGGTTTTCTTGCATGTCAAGGTCATGGATGTAGTGGATGTAATGCATGTCAAGGGTATCCAGGTGGGTGTGCATGGACAAGGTCTGTTAGAATAAGGTCAGTTCGGACAAGGTCAAGGAGGACAAGGTCTGACAGGACAAGGTCAGGTAGGTCTGCACGGACAAGAGATGCCAGGACAAGGTTGCATGGGAACTGCAGGTCAAGGTGTCCAAGCTAGCACAGGTAGAAGTCAAGAACCAGGACAGGGGAGTGCATGTTATGGAATGCCATGGATGTCAGGTCATTGCGGTGGTGCCCCAGGTCAAGGAGGACAAGGTCAAACTGGAGGCATGTGCATGGGACAGGACATTGGCGGAGTAACACCCCAGAATCAAAGGTTGCAAGATGTGCTGAGGCTGATGGGAGGTTTAGAACCGATGCAGTTAATGCAAGTCAGACAGGTAATAGGTGAACAGGTTGGCCAGGCTAGAGGTGTACCTGAGATGTTTGGACAAAGGGCCGCAAATGGGTTTCCTCAAAGTATGGATCCAATGCACGTACCAGGAACATCCGGGGAATACGTAGGTGACGTATTTGCTAAAAGTGAGAAATGGTTGGGAACGCCCCGAACACCGGATTGTGCAAAGTGGACCAGTAGAGAAGCAGAAATCCTAGGTGGCAAGCTTACATCTATGATTTAACAGCCTGGGCGATGCAAGCCAGCCTTGAGTTCGGAAGTGAAATCGAGCATGCCTGTAGATGGCCAGATCCGTTGCAGTGGAATCAATTAGCTGTGCCGCAACGTGCAAGAAGCAGAAGGTTGCTTGCTATTTTGAGAAGTGCATTTGGAAATCACCCGAGAACTTTGACGTTGATCAATGCATTCAGTGAAGGAATCAACTTGTGCAATGCGGATGTTGGTGTGAATGCAGAGTTGCAAGCTTCGAATGGCTTTGAGCTGGTGAGACAGCTGACCCTTGAGTACAGCATCAGGACGAGGAGTGAGGCACTTAGTTTCAGAACGGCACTGGAAGGGAAGTCTTTTGCACTGCATGGAAACGAAACGAGTGCAAGTACGATTGTGACAGATACAATCAGAAAGATGGACTTTGAAATGGCCAGGTATTCTAAATTGCTGGGAACACTGTCAAGTGGAATTGATGCCACAGGGTTGCATGTAGCCGAAGCTGATTTGGTGGCTGTTTTGCTACGTAGTTTGCCTGAAGCAGTCAGGACGTTTTGTTTACATCACACTGGAGGTGAGTCGTACCAAGCTTTTAGGGCCACGGCACTGAGATGGGAACAGCAGCAGCGTGCTTTCGCTGAGTTCCACCCCAAGAAAAATCTATACCAGGTCACCCAGGTGGAAGGTTCAGATGAATCCACTGTGCAATACGATATGTCTGCAAGTGATGGTGATGGAAACTGGAATTTAGATGCAGTAGGGGGTGTGCGATGTGGTACCTGTGGAAGTAGGAGACACAGTTCAAATGCATGTGATGTTGATTTGTCAAAACTGAAGTGTTACAAATGCCAGAAATTTGGCCACATTTCTGCAAATTGCCTAGAGAGGAAGAAAAGGAGTAATTAAGGGCAAAGGCAAGCAGAAAGGGAAGAAAGGTAAAGGCAAAGGTAAAGGTTTTGGCAAGAAAGGAAAATGAACGAAGTAGGATACGATGAAGAATGGGACAGTGCGGACATGTGGTGGCATGACGATGGTTCTTGGTGGGAGGACCAGTCATGGTATGAAACTGCACAGGTCTGGAATGACAGTTGGAATGAATCTTGGGATTGCACGTGGCAAGAAGGACAGGAGAATTGGGACGAATCTTGGAGTTGGCCTGTGACGGATGAGCAGCAGCCTAGTGCAAGTGCAGGTGGAACAACTCAAGGTGTCCAATCCTTAGTGCTGAGTCCCTTGATTTCAGAGATGTTTTCAGGTTTTTCGACAGGTTTGACACTTGAAACTGTAATTTCAGACGTTTTTGACGATGTTTGCAGTCATTTTTCAACCGATGAAACTGTTTTTCATGTCTCAATTGCAGGTTTGCAGTGTTTAGAGTCGAATCGACTTTTCTGCACGTGTCAAAACTGCATGACTATTAGTGATGATTTTGGAGCGAACATGGAGTGCTGCCAGCTTCGAAACGTGAGACTGAAACTCTTTTTCAACAGGTTGCCGCCAGCATGTTTTATTTCTGAGCCTGAGTTCTTCGATGGTGGAGAATTCGTTCCATTTTCAGACAGTGAATCTGCATGTTCAGTTGTCATGGACACCATGTTTGGAGACGAGTTTGATGACAGTGACAGTGAAACTGAAACGGAAACTGAAACGTGTCAACTTTGGAATTTAAACTTTGGATGGTTGCATGAAACAACACCACAGGTAGATTCCAACTTGCTGTGTGGCATGTTTTCAGCAGGAAACACCGACCTTTCAGGGACCACTGACAGTTCAGGGACGTTGCATGGAGCCCTACATCGTCCGGTGGCCTTTGATTATGGTTTGCAAGGTGTAGAGGTAGAAGGTGATGCTGAGGTTTCCCAAGACTTGATTTCTTCAAACTGTCATCGAATTCAGTTGCAAACAGTTGGAACTTCGACTTTTCTGAACGTGCAAGATACTGTTTCTCATGAGTTTGAACTGCATAGATACTCACCTGTTTTGCATCCATTGCTTTCGGAAATCATGATGGGTGATGAGAGCCAGCACTGGTGGTTACTGGACTCCGGTGCGGCTGCAACTGTTATGGCCACTTCGTCAAGAGTGACGTATGGTGCATGGGTTGTTAATTCACAAAGTGACCGCTTCCGAGCGGCAAATGGCAGTAAGGTGAACATAGATGGATCAACTACTGTTTCTGTTTGGGTTGGATTCAAGAAGAAAAAGGATAATTTGGGAAGGTTCCCAGTGTACCGACAGGCAAAGTTGAAGTGCTTGGTTGGTGGCATCAGCCACAACATCATTTCAACCAACACTCTCTGTGAGTGCGGATGGGAATTCAATCAGAATCCAGAAGGTGCCGAGGTTACTCATCTTGCGTCAGGTCTGAGACTTGACAACATTTGCAACTTTGGTGGATGTCCATGGGTTAAACTTGACCCTGCATGGATGTACAGTGATTCTGATGGATCTGCACGGCATGATGATGAATTCATCATGTCAGAGGGTTTGCATGCGGTGCATGGGAATTTGAATCCATTGAGCAGAGCGGCAGAAGCTGCGCTTGAAGCCCATAGGTTGCAGGGACATGTGCCTTATGATCCAAGGTGCACAATATGTGCACGAGGAAAATCGACCTTTCAACATCGACGCCGTCGCGAAGGCGCGCTTGAGACTGAGGTACAAGCCGACTTTGGCTTTCTAACCACTCGTGGAGAATTGGTTGAGGACGAAGCAGACGGAACTATCAAGATTTTGGCTTTAACGGAATTGTCTACAAACTGTGTGGGCTATGTTGTTGTGGGACCAGAAGCAAGATCGGTGAAGAGTTTAATTCAAAAATGGTTAGACCACTTCGGTCTTGCGTCATCGACTTCGTCGGTCGTCCTGCATACTGATGCCGAGCGTGCAGTTTCTGAATTAGTTGGAACCAGCTCTGACAAATATACCTTCTTGGTTCGACGTGCACGACCTCAACAACACCAAAGCAATGGAGGAGCTGAACGAGCTGTGAGAAGACTTAAGGAATCCCTTGCTGTGTTGCGTGCTGAGATGAACCAGGGTGGTGCTGATGTCTGTTTTACTGCACGTGGACTGCAAGATGTTGCAACCTACATTGCGTTGAGCCACAACCATTTTTCCAAAGCTCATGGAACTGACTTTTCTCCATTGGAATACTCCACACAACGGAAGTTGTCTCGACCTTCCTTTGCAATGTTTGGTCAAACTGTCCTTGCCGAATTGCCCAGCAGCATGCGAGCCCAATCACCGAATGAGACGAGAAGTATTGAAGCTGCATTTGTGCATTCAGGTTTGGATACTGGACCAGTTGTGCAAGGTGCTGTCAGAATTGATGGTGAATTAGTTCTGAAGCGCTTTGTTGCAAGGAATGTCAAGCCAATCACACCAATCGTGTGGAATCAAGTCATTGGTGATCAGTTGTTTTCTGAGATTGAAGGTGGACAAGTTCAAGGAGAACCATTGCCAGCACGCGAAGGAATTCGCATTGAGCCGGCTGCCCCGAATGTTGAAAGACCAAGATTGCCTGATGCCAATGTTGAGCAACCTATGCATGATGATGTTGTTGAGTACCCAGATGGTGCTCCAGGTGACTTAGTGCGAGAAATGAAAGAACCTGATCCAGGCTTCCGAGCCCCTATGCCCAAGAAGAGACCGGTGGAGTCAGCTCCATCTCAACCGAGAAAGCCAGGTGAATTGAAGATTGCCCGACAAGACCCAATTCGTGCATCTACTTCTGATGGACCTGCATTGCCTAAGGCGTCTCCGAAAGTGTCACCAAAGTCTCCGTCTCCGTCTCCAGATGTTGCTAGGTCAGATGTGCGTGTTTTTCCAAAGACACCCCGGTGTCCTGCATGTGATTCTGGAATGGATGTACCTGGAATTAGGCATAATGCTGAATGTAAGAGAAAACGTGCTGCATTTGAGGCGAGTGAAACTCCCGTTGTAATGCCAGATGTTGTGCCTAATGTTGCAAGACCGAGACTTGAGGTGAGACATGAAGATATGGAGGTTGAAACTGAGAATGGCCCAACTCCGGTTGGCGCAGGTTCTGAGGAGGTTGGTCTAAGTATGGACACTGAAGGTTCAGGCGTGAAGAGAGAAGCAGAACAGTCTGTGCAAGATCTAGAGGATGAGATGGCTGCTGAACGTGCAGCTGGAACTCAAGAACCCATGACTCTTGATCTTTTTCACATGGACAATGCATGTCATGCCTTAGGACCTGTTGCATGGTGTTTGGAACAAGGACCAGAGAATGCACGAGCTACAAGTCCTGAGTTGTTTGATGCCGAGCTTAATTCAATTAAGTTTGCACATGGGAAGGATCACCAGTGTGTGAAGGTGAAACTTGGTGGTTCAGAAGTGCTGCTATGGAAACCAGATGAAGTGATTGATGACAGCTCACTCACGCAACTTGACGTGGACTTAGGTTTTGAGGGTATGAAAGAGGAAATTGGTAATTTAGAGAAATGTGGTGCTGGTAGAGTCATAGGACAGGCAGAGGTTGATGCATTGAAAAAGAAACACCCGCTCATGCGTGTGATTCCAAGTAGATGGGTGTCAGCATACAAAAGTGAATCACGAGTCAGAGTCCGGATAGTTGCAAAGGACCTGAATAAAGGAATTAGTGCACGAAAGCTGGGAATTTCGAGCCCAACACCAAGCATTGAGGGCCTGCATTTCGTTCTCACTCTTGCTGCCCAACGTGCTCTCCGACTGAAAGGACTTGATGTGTCCCATGCCTTCATGCACTCACCCCTTCCTCATGGACTTGTGATTGTGCTGAAACTGCCCCTCTCTGTCTCTATGCCTGATGGCTCACAAGCCTACTTGTTGCTCTATAAAGCCTTGAATGGTCTTCGAGATGCATCGCTGCACTGGCTGAATTTGCTGAGTGACAGCATCCGTGGTGTTGGATTGACTTCTGACGAGGTCGAACCATGCATTTATCAAGGTGTCGTGAATGGAGAACTTGCACTGCTTGTCGCATATGTGGACGACCTACTCCTTTGTTGCCAATCTGAGAAAGCTGAGAAGATCGTGGAGAAAGCAATTGGCAAAGCCGTGCCCTTGAAGGAGACCGGAATCATCCTTCCTGCACGACATGGAGGTGGACGTCTAATTTTCATTGGCAGGCATGTGCATCGTGGAATTGATGACGACTCTTTGACAATTGGCGTGGACCCAAAGTTTTTGGATACGACCTTTACTGAATTCAACATCACGAAAGGATCTGCATCGGTGCCGGATGTGGCCGGCATTTTGGACAAGGCCATGGGTGACAAGAATCAATTGCAAGAACTCTCTCCCTCTGCATATTCACGATTTCGCCGAGCACTTGGCAAGCTTCTGTGGATGGCTCAGTCTAGGCACGACCTAAAACTGTATCTCAGTCTAATTGGAAGTCAGCAAGCAAAGCCAAACCAAGGCACTGAAGCTGCCATTCGTTCTTTGCTGCAATTTCTGTTTGAAGATGTGGGAACATGTTTGAGGTTACCATCCCCAGAATACGAGAATTTGATGATTGGGCCTGCAAGACATTCAATTTTGCATTCATTCTCTGATGCATCATTTGCTCCATACAGATTCAATGGTAGAAAAGGAATTTCTGGGGGAGTTGTGTTTTGTGAAGGTGCATTGGTTAGGTCATTGGCTAGGCAACAGCAATCTGTGTCATTGTCCTCTTGTGAAGCAGAATTGTATGCATTGCAAATGGTTGCCCAAGAATCTGTTGCGTTTAGCAATTTTTGCCATCGTGTTTACACAGGGATTGGTGAGATGAGAGAGAGAGATGTGCCACAAATCTTGCTGGAGTCAGATAGCTCTTCAGCCTTGCAATTGTTGGTCGGACAGGATATACCCAAACGAAGTCGGCATGTTGAAATTCGTATGGCCTGGATGAAAGCTAAAATTAGCTCAAATGAACTTTTGGTTGAACACAGGGCCGGAACGGACAATGTGGCAGATTTGTTTACCAAGTGTTTGGGGACCAAAGATTTCCTGAGACACCGCACAAGCTTAGGGTTTGAGACTCCCGAAGTGCCTATGCAAGACCTGCACAGAGTTCGTGATGTCATGCTCATCAACAGTAGGGTTGATCACAAGCAAGATGTTGCGTTTGTGGAAGTTTGTTGTGGGACTAATTCAGCTTTGAGAGAAGCCTGCAAAGTTGCACGCATGCCCTATATCGGTATAGTCAAACGAATGGAAACTCCGGACATGTTTCAAAAGGTGAAAGAGTTTGTTGAGGTTCACCAACAGTTAGGCTACCGTTGGGTGCATGTGCACGCTTCTACTCCTTGTAGCTCAGGGTCGCCACTCAAGAATTTCTCTGCAACGATCGAATCAGAGGCAGACAGGTCATGGAAAGGTATAATGGAGAATGTCTCTAAGTATTTGTTGCTTGGGAATTCGAGGTCTTTCGAACTGCCCCGAAACAACAACATATGGAAACGTGAAGAGACCAAACGAGTTTTGAAACAATGTGGTTTGCAATTTGATGCTGAAGTGTTTTTGTGCCAAACCGGTATGCAAGCACCGAATGGACTGCCTATCGGTAAAGTGCTTATCTTTTGTAGTGCGTCAGCTGGTTTTTGCAATTTGCTCACAAGGCGTTTTGGTTGGTGCGAATGTGAGAAACATGCAGGGATGTACGATGTCAACTGGACAGCAACCGGTGTGTATAACAAAGAACTGGCAAAGGCCATTTTGGCCGCAGTTCGTGCTGGACGAAAGGACCCCTGAGCATGTTCGTTTTTTTTGCATGTCGCATGGAACAACCAAAACTAAACAAACGTTTTTTGTGTTTTGACCTGCATGGTGCATGATTTTCTTGAAGAAATGTGCGTGGCAGGTGGAACTGTTTTGTCTTGTTTTGCACGTCTCCGGACGTCGCCAGTTTAAAAGGGGGACGCGTGATGTGTGAAGGAGAGCTTTTGGCATGTGAGAACCAAAGATGTTTTGCATGTCTTATTTCAAACAAATTTGAAACCAAATGACAGTGATGTGGAACACAGCAGTCATGTGAAGCACAGTTGTTTTCTTTTTGCGAAGCACTGGCGTACGCGAAACACAGTTTTGATGTGAGAGACAGTTGTTGTCAAAGAACTGCATTGATGTAGAAACACAGTGATTTTGCATGTTCAGTCATGTCTGCATGTTCAGTTGATTTTGCATTGGACTGATGTGGACAGGGTTGGACAGAAGTTTGTTTTCGTTTGCAACGTTTTGGATACAGAATGCAAGTCAGAACACTGCCTGGAGAACTAAGGATGTCAGGTTTCAGAATTCACTCACACGCCCAACTCAGCAGTTGCGGACACTTAGGAACCCCTGAAACGGCTGAACTGCTGCACTCGACTCCTGCGTGTGTGTGTGTGAGGGTTGAAACAGTTCACAATTAGGAATTAGGTTCTGACGTGACGCCATGGCTTCAAAACCACAGCAATGGCATAGTGATGCTTCTGGATGGTACCGACAGAAGGAGAATTCGTTGCCTTACAACCGAAGTGACCCAGTCTTGGGTACGGACATGACGCAGGGAGAATGGGACCAATTGCGCGAGCTTATGCGCAAAGCTGAGGCTGGTGGAAAAATGAATGAACTCTTGACCGTCCACAAGAAAGAGGTCAAGAACGCTCCTATGAACCGACCATATCCACCAGATGATGATGAGTGGAAGGACTGTGTGGAAACGCATGTGCCTCCAAGTCCCTCCAAAGTGCATGCTCCGACAGGCTCGAATTCATCTGCTGCATCGGCTGCACCACCTGGTGCCCTATGGCCGGATGCCTATTCCCAGAATGCATACAAAGTGCCTCCGGGAACACCGCCGCCTACTTTGCAAGCTGGAGGGAATTCAGGGCTCGTCGATGCACGTGAATACCACAAGAAATGGCAAGACAGGCCATATGATCCCAATGACGACCCTTGGATTGAGGATGATGTCAAAGACCCAAAGAATGACAAGCCTGTGATACAACTTTTTGGAAATGTTGTGCAGAAGAATGCGGAGATTGCAGAGGCGAAAGCTGCGGCTGCGGCCATTGCTGAGATTGCCAACCGCTTCTGTGCTGATGCTGATGGACAGTCGGCAGGATTTCCAAAATTCAATGCACAGGTTCCTCTACCTCCTGCAGCAAAGGCAGACCCCCCGATTTTGCCTGCATCTGCGATTGGAAGTGAGAAAGCATTCCAGGAACAGAAGGGCAAAGGAAAGAGCTATGACAAAGGTGGGAAGCCTGACAATGTCAAAGGTGGCAAGCCGGAATTCGAGAAAGGTGGTAAGCCAGAATTTGCAAAAGGCGGCAAAGAATTTGAGAAGGGTGGCAAGGATGACAAAGGTGGCAAGAATGTGGCAAAGGGAGAATTCAAAGGTGAATTCAAAGGAAAGGAAGGAGAGAAGGGGAAGCAGGGTCCCAAAGGACCAACTCTGCCTCCTCCCAAAGCTTCTGGTTCGAAGTGTGCACGCATCTCCGAAGAGCCTCCGGAGATTGTGGAAGGCAATTCGAACAAAATGCATGACAATGGCGCTATGACCGATGGCTCCAAAAGACGGCATGAAGCTGTCGAGTCGAATTCGGATGCAGAGAGTGCCAGCAGCGTTTTGGGAAGCTTCTCATTCATCTCCGACACCGGCGACTCCCCGCCACTATTTCCAAAGGTGCAGTCAGGACTGCCAGCAACCCACAAGTGGGATGACAATTGGAAGGATGCCACAATCGACTATGAGGAGGTCGATTTTAATGTGCCACAACCTGCATGGATCAAGGATACATACCACTGGTCATGCACGCTTCTCAAGATGGGCCGTTTTGCCGAAAAGCCCATCACCTACCATGACTTTGTTGTGAGGGTCTTCAACCAAAGCATGGAGGAGTGCCGCTACGCAAAGAAGATGATTGGCCAGTTCCGCAAGAAATTAACTCCGACGCCAAGGACACAGGGTCCTGATTTCTGTGCATTCTTAATTCACTGCAGGGTAGACGCATTCCTCAATGCCGGCTATGTCTACCAGCGTGAGTTCTCTTGGCGCTAATGGAGTGATTGCGGGTGCCAACATGGAGCTGGATGTGGCGATTTTTTTTGCATGTGCAATGTGCCTGGAATTTGTTGCGATGAATGCTCTCTGCAGAATCTTTGGGCTTCCTTGGTGATGAGCTGGACTGCAGGGAATTCGTTGTGAGACAATTTCAATGTGGCATTCTTGCACAACCTTTTCGTTTTCTTTCTACATCAATGAGAATGTGGACACGGTCAATGGATATAAACACAGGATTAATTCGAGTACACAGGTATTTTGCAATACATCTGCAACTGGTGTGAAGATGCGACTTCGTGTGCAAGTCCTCACTGGAAGTTGAACAGATGACAGCAAATTTATACATATATGTGCAACGTGCAGCCTTTTTGAGACTTCACTGGAATTCAGCTGGATTTGGATGGATGGGAAACGCAGCAAAAGGGGGTATGGAAATATACACTCCCGTGCATATTAGTTGCATGTGCTACGTTTCTTGCCTGAAGGTGACAAGGTGGCTACAACATGATGTTCGTGATGGTTTATTTGTACACAGCGTTGGAAATGATGCAGAATGGTTTGAGAACTTCTGGAATTGGTTGAGAAAGCATGAGAATGCGTTTTTGGTGCATGATGTTTTATTTCATCAACTTTGTGGATGAGAATAATGTTTTTGGAGAAGAATTCATTTGCCTCAGATGTTATCTGGATAGCAAATGAATTTGGAAGTGCTTTTGATGTGGACGAGTTTGAGGTCAACTTTGTCGTCGTTTTTCAAACACATGTGCATGCGTTTTTCAACAACAACTCCAACCGAAACTTCGTTTTTCCGAGCTGCATTTTATTTCTGGAAGCTGTGAGAATGTTTTGAGATGTTTTTGGACGTTTTTGGAATTTGCGACAACAATGCGGATGAGAAGAAGATGTTTTTGATTTTGTTTGGAAGTGAATTCAAACAAGTTGAATTCACCCAACATTGTGGTGAGAAGTTTGAGGAGAACGTTTACTTTTTGTGCATGCCGCCGCTGCCACTTCAACAGCACGGAACAGCTGAAACAGGAGAAGACCAAACTATGCATGTTGCACGTGCAAGACAACTTAGCTGGACAGACAGCTTGCTTGTTTCCTTTGTGTTTCCTGTGTGGAAAAGGAACCGAGGGTATTGCAGTGAAGCCGTCGTGAATTTGGGTTGTTTTTTGTTCATACGCTCGACGCGGAGTTAAGCCGACCCAATTCGACGCAAGCGCACGATACTAGTGGTTGTAATTAGGTTCCGTTGGATTTTCGCATGCTCTGATGTATTTTGTTCTAATTTCCATGGTCTCGCGAGAACTGGAGTTCAAGACTTGCATTGAGGCCTGCCT